>CM052650.1:119790887-119814192 GCA_028533165.1 Leontopithecus rosalia
GGTCTTTGACCTCTGATATTCTTTCTTCTGCTTGATCAATTCGAGTGTTTAACCCTGTGCATACTTCTTGGAGTTCTCATATTGTATTCTTCAGTTCCATTAATTCACTTGTATTCCTCTCTAAATTGTCTATTCTCATTAGGATTTTGTCAAACCTTTTTTCAAAGTTCTTAGTTTCTTTACACTGGGCTACAACATGTTCTTTTAACCCACAGAAGTTTCTTATTATCCATCTTCTGAAGCCTGATTCTGTTAATGGGATACACTCATTCTCCATCAAGCCTTGTTCCCTTGTTGATGAGGAACTGTGATCCTCTTTAGAGGGAGGGGCATTCTGATTTTGAGTATTCTCAGCCTTTTTATGCTGGTTTCTTCCCATCATTGTAAATGTATCCACCTGTCATCTTTGTAATTACCAACTTTCAAATTAGGTCTCTGAGAGAACGTCCAAGTTGTTAATTCCCAGGGCTGAAATATGAGCAACCCACTGCGCCAGCCGAAACAGTGGTGTTAAAACTGATGGTGCTTTTCTGCCCGGGAATCCCCAGTCTGGCTTCCTTCTTGAGTCCGTAATAGGTGACTCTGCCTTCCTGGAGCTCCAAACGTTGGTCAGAAGGGGAGCCAGTCCTGTTTACTCTGCACCAAGAGCTGCTGCACCAAGGTGCCAGCAAAACTGCTGTGCCGGCCACAAGAGTCACACTGGTGACCCGTGGGGCTCCTCCACTGGGAATCTTCTGCTTTGTGAGTGACAAAAATTTGTCTGAAAGTGTGGCGTCCTCTCATTCTCTGCGCTTTCACTGGGAGCTGCAATCATGAGATGTTAGCGATCAGCCCAACAATTCCACATTTATATCAAAACAACATTTTATGAATGAGATAATTGCTAGGTTATGGATATGCATATTCACGTTTGTTAATTCCATTGTACCAAAGTACCAGCAGATTAAGTAGCAACTATTTAAATGTTTAGTGATTTTTAAGTTTGCTGGTCTTCTGCTGCCATCGATTAGGATCTCTCTTACAAAGTAAAGATATAAGTTAAACATTATGTGATAATTCAGTAACAAATATGAATATATTATTGTAGTATAGCTATAAGGAAACTACCTGTTCACATAAAGACAAATACTTTACAAATTGTTGATTGCCAATGTTATTTATATGTTATATAAATATTTTACATTTTAATGTAGACTATACTGAATGTAAGATTCCTTTACGGTGACCATAACAATTAGGGGTTCAATTATTATTTCATTAGATTTATCAATTTCCAAAGATTCTACAATGATATTAGTTTCATAATTTGGTAACTTAATAATTGGAATGTCTCTTATTTATCATAATGTTATAATTTCTGTCAAAATAACAATCTCTATAAAATATTTTAATAGTAATAATGCATTTGATCAATGAATAAAGCAGTTTACTGATAGTAACTGCATTTTTAATTTTATCTTCCTCTTAAAACTGGGAGGACACAGTTTATTGTGTAAAACAGCAACAACAACAAAAAACAGATAAATTGAAGTTACACAGCTTTGTCATAGTTAAATACTAATGCCTATAATAAAAAATATCCTTTCAACTATCACCCCATTAATTATCAAATTCAATAACTGAGCTTCACTTTTAGGATTTACAGTTATTTATTAGTTTCATTTATTTACTGAACTATAGTTTTCAAAATGTAGTACCTCTGTCCTAGGTAATGAAAACAAAATAAAAAGTAAATTTTTAATAGAATTTACAATAGATCAACGAGAAAGGCTATTAATAAACTAGATAAACACCCAATTCTAAACATAGCTATCCAGACATAAGTTCCCACTTTTCTTCTGTAGGTATAATGATATTATTAGGTCCTCAAATCCTAAACCGGAGCCTCCTTTTCAATTATATTATCTTCGAATGCACAATTATAATGTCATCAGTTAAAAATTGTATCACGTCTTTAAGATTAAATTCAAATTCTATGTTTTTATGAAGCATCACACAATCCACAACCCTCAACAAATAATTACTGTCATTTTTTTAACTTGAAAGCTCATAAGACTCCTATATATATAGTAATAAATTTTCATGAATCTATAAAATGGGTATTATTTTTAAGCTCACAATTCAGTAAGGATATGAAATTTCAAAGACAAATGATAAGCTCAAGATTCCTTACCTAGAAAATAATAGTTTTGGAGTTGCTTCTAATTAATTTGACATTCATCTTTGCCTATGTTTCTGGGGGAAAAAAAGGCCTAGCTTCCCCATCTTTGTTCTACCCCTTCCAGTTCTATGTTATTTTATATACAACTGTTTCTTATGTGATTGTTTTCAACAGTTTGAGATTTTAGATCATACACTGAATAGAGAGGTTATTCTAATCATTTATTCATGAAACCAGCATTTAGTCTTGAATAGGAGTGCATGTTGTTAGGATAAACTCCAGGACCGTAAGTAAGTAGGAGCTCTTGATTGTATTTCTTGCTCTGCAGCTAATAGACTCCAGATAAGACATACTGCAGGAGACAGAATAACACTCACAGAACCCCAAAACGACAACTAAATAGTAAGGGAGAGCTGAATCAGAGCAGTTTAGAGCAGAGACTAAGCTGATTGTGACAATAATCAGGGGTCAAAGCTGTCATATGTATGTGTGCCCAAGATGGAATATGTGAAACTTAGAAAGGATTGTTGGGAAACAGGTCTCCAGAAGAGAGGCAACACAGATAGTCTTAGAAGAAGGAACTGTAACAGAGCATTATAGTGTTTGAGTTTCTGGGAGCCACATGTCAGGGAATTTTGAAAAACTCTGATAAAATAAAATTCCTTAAAATTGCAACAGAGTAAAATTTATGTAAGATATAACAGGAACTTTTTATAGACCTGTATTTCCTAAAGTAGCTGAATTCATGATCAAAAATTTTGCCACATAGACAATTTCAGATCCAGATGATTGCACTGGTGAATTTTAACAGATATTTAAGAAAAAATAATACGTTTCTTACACAAACTTATTCAGCAAACGAAGCAAGAAGCATCCCTCATGGCTTGCTTTATGAGGATAGCAAAATCATAATCCTCTGAATTCACAGAGGCAATAAAATGAAGAAAATTATGTCTACTACTGCTATGGATGTAGGTGCAAAAATATTAGATACTGAACCCAAAAACATATTTTAAAAATATTGCACGATGACTAAGGAAGTCTTATCTCAGTAACTCAAGGTTGTTTTTAACAAACCATTTCAATACTTGCAGGAAAACGATTTTTTTAAAAAATCAACACCAATCTCTGTTAAAAACTCCCAGTAAGCTGAAAATATCAAGGAACTTCCTCAGTCTAATAAATAACGTATAAAAATCTACAGCTAACATCATATTGATAGTGAAATATTGAACACTTGCTTTTAAGAATACATACTCCCATTTCACTTTATCATTTTCTTATGGTTCTTGATCAGGAGGAAAAAAGTAAAGATGTCTCTATCTGCTAAAAGCATGATTGCTTACATAGTAAATCTAAGAAATCTACCAAAAGCAACTAGAAATAACTTAATTGCAGAATACAAGCTTAATGTATAATAAATTTTATTTTCAAATACTAATATCAAATGGAAAAAAATGAAATTAAAAAACATTTTATTTACAATTATGCCAAAATTAATAATTGAGTTAGCCATAAATTAAGCACAAGGTGAACAAAATTCGTATAATGAAAAAAAAACCCAATAGATTTGAGAAATCAAAGAAAATTTAAAGCAACAATAAGTCATCCTATTTAAATGTTTAAGAAAATCTAATATTGTTGAAAAATCAATTCTCACTAATGAACCATAGATTCAGTAAAATCTCAATCACAATTTCAGGAGCTTTAAAATTGCCATGAAAATGTAAAGGATCTAGATAACTCGATCTTGGAGAGAAAAAAAAAAAAAGCAAAATTGAGTACTTATATCTCAAGGTGAATACAGATTTGCACCAATCTAGCCAGTGTCACATTGAAATGAAGGAAGACATATAGATCAATGGAACAAGCTAGAAAGTCAAAGTGATAAGCAAAATAACAACAAAATGATATAGTTTTAAATTACATTTTAATACTCATAACTTGGCATATTCTCAAACATTTAGAAATTTTTATAAAAATATTTTGTCTTTTTTAATTGTGTTTCCTCTTTTTTATGAAGAATTATTTAATATTAACTATTTTAATCATATCTATAGTATTTCTCAAAGTGCCTCTTAATTTTCTTTCTAATATTTTGTTTTATAAAGTTGTTTTTATTATATTGTATTCACACTCCATGAAATATACCAGGAGATGTCTCAGCAGCCTTTAATTTATTTTGACTCTAGTTTTAGATATTTTTCTTTTTAATTGTTTGATTTTTAACTTAATCTATAAAAATTATTATTTATTTTGCTGCATGGCAGAGTGATCCTCTTGAGACATCATTCAAATTTTATTTTTCCCTTGCTAGTTCTCCTTTAATAGAACTTCTGGTTTAAAATGGTACCAGCCTAAGTGTGTATTAGGTTGTCTTTTCTAACTTTTCAATTAATCACATAACACAATACAGAAATACAAAAAAATACAATAACATCACTAACTAGGAAAGTTCAACGATTGTCGGAACTCAAATCCAACAGAAAACAACTCTGAATTAACATAAAATGAAGTAATTTCTACCCAAATTCTTTAAATCAACTTTGAAAAAATAGAATACTCCATTCCAACTAAAGTGTTATTATGTCTTGTATAATTTTTTGACAATGAATTTTTAAGTCTTTTGAGGTACAGATAAACTTCTATTTCCTTGCTGTTTATCAACATTTATTTCAACTTCAAGATACATTAATGTGTAACAATAAACAGAAGCTTATAGAACAGATGACTAGGTTCATGGTGAATACATTGAGTTACTATTTCTGAATTGTGTTTACCTGTATTTTTATAGAAAAAGCCACTATCAAACTTTTTTATCATTTGTATTGTCACAGTTATTTTTGAAATCTTAGAATGCAATTTAAAATATGGGATTACAGACATTTCCATTTTTAATTGATCATTAATGTAAATGTTTTAAATTTTATGAATTTTCAAACTCTTATTCACATAGTTTATATATTTGATATATGCTTAAATAGAAGATGTTTTTTTTAATTTCTAAGAGATGATTCTACCTTTTCTACTTAGTATTTGTTTGAAATAGTCAGTAGGGCTAAATATTTCAAATAAAGAAACTAATTATGTCATGTAAGCATTTATTCATAGGTCAAGTCATATTAAGCAATTTAATATACAGGCTTTGAAACAGATGAACCATATTAATAGGAGCCATAATGTGTATATAAAACCATAAATATATTATATTTTTAATAGTGTAATGCTTTCTCACTTGTTTTTTTAAAAAGCAAATTAAGGACTACCTGAAAGTTATTGTCTTCTGTATGACATTTTATTTGTTTTTTGGGTGATATTTTCAGATTTGCTTCACTTTAGAATGGATTAAAATGTAAATGTGAACAGAGAACCTTACTGAGTATGCTGTTCTGAAACATGCTCCTTAAGCATGTTTGTCAGCTGGGAGCACCTGACAAATTCTAATAAGAAATGTTTCACTCCATTAAAAAATAACAGTGCACCTGTCACTAATACAGAAAAATATGTATTTGCATACATTTAAAATTCATCTGTAATTATTTCTGACATTTCTGAGTTTTCTTTTTCATAATGAGATTTTATTTAAAATTTTGTGAATTTTTAATTTATAGTCATATAATATTCTAAAACTAACATATTGTTAGTGAAAGACTTTTACCTTATTTCCTATTTATTCCAATTTTGTTCCATGACTAGCAACAATAATTGTTACAACCCACTTGGAATGTGTTTGCACACCATGGAGTTCACAGTGTTCATTGTACAAGTACAGTCTTGGCCAGCAACATTTTGATTTATTTCTTTTTCCTTTCTCTCTTCCTCTTTTTTTAACTTTGTTGAGCCCTCTGCTTCATTTTCTCATCATTAGCCTATATTTAACTCCACTAACAGATCATATCCATCATTTTGTATGTGGTATCCATTGTCTGCATTGTGAATAAGCCATAACACATTCTTCAAAGTTAAAGCAAGTATTTGCTGCTGGCATCACCAAATCACATACAAATTTATGTACAGAAACAAATGTTTTTACAAAGCAATAAATATGGAAGCATCAAATATAATTTTATGTCATATATTGTATAGATTTGGAATTACTGTAATTATATCATGATTTCTTTGTTTACATTTAAATCACCATTGATTTATGAGAATAAAGTAAATCTGATTGTGACAGAAAACTAGATTTTAAATTAGAAATTAAGATTTTCAGCACAATATTTTATTTAACACTGTTAAAATAGACCGGCATTTTGCTTTTTCTTTCAGTTGTGGGAAATTCAAATGAGAACTAATATTATCCCCATTTATAGATGCCCTTTTTCCTTTTTCCTTACAATCATAAAACACATGCCCACACCTCCAAACAACCACAGGATTTTTGAAATTTGTTGTAATCACAATCCCTACTCATGATGCTAGCTCAGGTCTTCGTGAAGTTTAGTCTATTTTAAGCCTTATTTCTTAAGATGTTTTGGGAATGGCTTGAATAGGTTATCATTGGAGAGAAGGCCTTTTTAGCGTTCTATTTCCTATAGGAGCAATTGAATCAGGTGAGATACTGTGGATCCATGTTACATGAAGTTTCTATATAGTATTCTTGTTTGGATCTATTATTCTTTTTTTTCCTTGCTTATCAAATCTCCATTTCATTCAGGTAAAAACTTCCCTGATGAAGGGTATGAATTACAATCAGGTTTAACTGGTGAATGTCAAACTCAAGAGCACAGTACAGTCACCTGAGAAGTTTTATGACATCCTGATACTCTGGAGATTTTGAACTAACTGGTTTGGGAAGACAGCCTGCATCAGTGTTTTTAAAGTTGCAATGATTTTAATTGTTTAATGCTGAAGCCAATATAACTGCTTTTAGGCTAGAGGTTGCATAGCCATTACCTCAACTTAATGGGAAAATATTTCATTTCTGATAAAATGCAAAATTGAGACCAGGAGAAAGCCTTTGTGTCCCTAGCTCCCTTCCCCATTCTTCTCTTTAACATTTGTGTTTTTGTTTTGAGAATGCTGAAGAATGATAATGTAATGTTTGAAAATGTAGCAGCCATTTCGTAACCTTGAAAGTTGATATTGCCACCCTGCTGAAGCTGAAAGATTAGAAGTGAATGAACTGAAATCTTGAAGGTATTAAATTGCTAAATCAGTCCTGAGAATTCCTTAATATATAAAGCATAAATGTCCTCTGAAGATAAGTTTTCTCATATTTGCTACTAAACATATCTTTACTGATTCCATTATTGAGATGATAACTCAATATTTAGTACTTAATTCAAATAAATTAGAACAAATTAAGTTTTACGTGCTATATTTAAATAATAACAATATTTTATTCCTTCCACTGAGTCATTCCTCAATACCCAAGTCTGTCTAGTACAGACTTACTGCTGTGCATTTTTACTAAGATCATTACTTTAGTTAGAATATTTGTATTGTGTGCAAATAATATAGTTGCAGTTATATTTGGCCCATTCTGTCTCATATAATTTTAAACTAATGCCTAGTTTTATAGATTGGACAAAATGAGTTTCTAACCATATTCCCAAATTATGCTATGTATTCTGAATTTAGTTATTAAAATATATTCATTGAGTACCATCTATATAATAAGTCTGTTTAACGAAGTGTATAAATTAATGAGGTTTGGAATAAATCTTGTTTTCAAATTCAATTCATTACACTCATTGATTATTCAAAGCACTTCGATAAGGAGATCTACATATGGACCCTCTAAGGATAGTAAAAAAAGTTAGAGAGGTTGAATAATAGATACAAATATAGGAAAGGTACAGAATGAGGCAGTACGAACTATTGTATTACTTAGAACTTTTTCTCCCAAGTCTCACACAAAGGGGAAGCAATCCAAAATACGGATAAATGTATGTGTACCTTTTCCTCAATGAATAGATTTCTTATTTCATAAATGTCTATTATTTGCTAGATGCTGTTTAAAACACTGAAAACAAAAATGATGAACAAAGTTAACATGATGCCATCTCTCATGAAACTTTAGTCAAATGAGAAAGACTAATGTTAACCACATAGATGAATCATAGATCAATCAATCACTGAGATCATATTGTTTCATAGGAAGAAATGAAGAAAAAGGAAGGTTGATTAAATTCTTTCAAATATATTTGGTATTAAGTAATGCAACTAAGATTAGAATTCTCCTCTACTTTTAGCTAAGTAACTTTTCCAAAGCAAAATAAATGGCACCAGGATAAAAACCCAGGTTAGTCCATTTGCAGAATTGTATTCCCTTATATCCTGACATTTTTTCTAAAGGTAAATAAAGCCAGGAGATATGGACAGTAAAATATAACATTGCTATAGATTTACCAGTGTGAATAGATTTTACTTGGTTTACCTTTACAATACTTTTTAATCTAACAGATGGTACTACCTCTATAAAATGCAAGCATCAACACAGAAATTAATAAGTTTAATTAACATTAATTTATCTGGAATGAAAAAACTGGAGTATTTTTATACCAGGGTTGATTTAAATTTTATATAGAACACAAAGATAGAAAATCTTCATGTATATATTATATGGAATACATGATTATGCATATATATTTATATGCTTATATAGTATATATAAAATACTACCCAGTGCATAATTTTATAACGGAAAGTGGCTTTACAGCCTGGTATTCCAAGAATGCTTTGGTATAAAAATTATTATCTTGGTTGACAGCTTTACCAGATCCCATAGTAAGAATATTCTGCACTTGCCCTAACAGGCCAATTTTGTTTCCCAAGAACATTCTTTTAGAGGCTCCTGAATGTGTATCTGCCTTGAAAGGATGGCCTATCCACATTGCCACTTTCTCCTTTTATGATCAATATTTAGAATTCAGCTCAGGTCCAAATCAAAGAAGCATTTCTACCTCACAAGTGCTGCAGCTGGTTTTCTCCAGTGCTACTCAATTCATAGCAAAGAAAGGAGTGGCAGACCCATGCAAGATGAGTTTAAAAGAAAAATTAATACTATTTCCTCATCCCATGAACTGTTGAGCTAGACTCTCTTCCTTAACAAGAGAGGAAAGATGCAAGTAGAAAAATCTACCAGTCACAATATCCTCAGATATACCCATTTGGACTTTTGCCAATGAATACATCACTAAAAGTTGGAGGTAGCATGGTTTCTTAGATATGTGTACAAATTTAACATAAGAAACAAAAACAATCATCCTTACTATACTTACTAATATATTATTATAATAAAATTATGAATTTTATCAAAATTTTATTGATATGAATTATTCAGATTCATCTCATATCCTGGTTTTTCTTTTTATTTTTTTCACAGACTCATAGTAGACAATCAGAAAAATCAAAATTCAAATCCAGAAACTTGTTTAATTTAATGCAAATATCTATTATTTTAAAATATATGTGGTTAGCCATTCTAAATTAAAAAATGGCTAGTGCCTAATGCAGTCTAACAAATATAAAATTCCATTAATATAAGGTAAAAATTTGACTGATATGTGTACCTTCTTTCAATGCATAAATTTGTCATTTTATAAATAATATGTATTTTATGCTAGATGCTGTTTTAAACACTAAAGACAAAAATGAGGAACCAAGTTCACATGATTACATCTCTCATGAAGCTTTAGTCAAATGAGAAAGACTAATGTTAACCACATAGATGAATTATTAAATGAACAAAATGATTATATAGTCCTCTACCAAACTGAGAATCACACAAATATAATTTTTAAATATTTTAATTAAATAATTTTGGGGCATGTTGACACATAGGATGTCTTCTTACGACCCTGGGTAAGGTTACACATGAGATCCTAATATATTCCACATTTTATCATAACAAAGAAAGCAAACCAAGTTATATGGAACAAAAAGTTGAATCTATATTTTTAAATTAAGGATTAGAAAAACTGAAATTCTACGTGATATAATGATGGTGAATGCCTGCAATCTCAGCGACTTGGGAGGCTGAGGCAGGAGAATCCCTTGAACCAGGGAGTCAGAGGATGTAGTGAGCTGAGACCATGCCATTGCATTCCAGCCTGGGAAACAAGAGTTTTTCTCATAGCAATGATGAATTCAATTCATTTTTTTCCCCAGGCTGGTGAAAAGAAATTTATGTTATTATAATAAGTATTTGGTATTTTAATATAGGCAATTTAAATTTTAAACATCACCTTCAAGATTCTAAATCTAAATTATAATGTAAGTTAAAAAAATCAGAGTACAAAAATAAAAAGGCTTTACATCAAAACCTGTTCTAGATAAAATATTGTATCATTTTTCTTGTTTTCTGTGACCTCAAGGATTTGTTCAGTCTCTGTTATGCACCAGACACATTGTTAGTCCATAGTGGTAGAAATAAAACATGATCTCTACCCAGAAAGTGAGGAGGTACACTTAACTGAGAACTGTAGAGATCAAAAGACTTTCTCACATTAACCATAGCTATTAAGTGTCAGTAATTTTAAATTAAATTTTAAGTAATTTAATTAGTTGTCTAATAAATTAGTTAAAATTTAACTAATTAAACTTAGTTAAGCCATATGTTTCTCCCTCAAAAGCATTAACATGTTATTTCATCTTATATTTTCTCTGAGTAGTAAATAAAGTTTTTTAAAAAAGGTTAGAAAAATAAAACGTCCATTATGTAGCAGAATAGTTGACATTAGAACAGAAAAATAACTAGCAAGAAAAAAAATAAAAGCATAAAACCATAAAATAACAAAAGAAGATGTTATTCATTTGCCGTGACTGGTATAGCATAGTATCAACAACTGGAAGACTTAAAAAACAAAAAGTTATTTTCTCACAGTCTTGAAGACTTGAAGTCCAAGGTGTAGATGTAAGCAGGGTTAGTTTCTTCTGAATCTCCTTGTCTTGCAAATGGCCTTTTTCCTCAGTCTTCACAAGGTCTCTCCTCTGTGTGTGTCTGTGTCTTAGGTTCTTTCCTTATAAAGACAATGGTCATTTTGATTAGGGCCCACCCCAAATGATCTCATTTAACTTTAATCGGCTCTTTAAAAGCCCTATCTCCAAATAAAGACACCAGGGTTTAAATTTCAACATTTGCATTTAGGGAACTATAATTCAGCTCATAACAGAAGATAAGCTATCTCTTTTTTAAAATTAAAACTTGTGTAATATTACTAAAAATTTAAATCTAACTAATGATTATTGTATGTTTCTAAATCTTTATATGCATATAACCATGATCACAATAGACTACATAATGACAACCGTAACTTTTATGTTCCACCTTTATGTCCTAGGTATTTTGCCATTTTACACATGCTCAAAATAATTCTGGGATCAGTTTTATTATTTTCAGAATTTTTTGATATGGAAATGCTACAGATTTTTGTAACTTTCACAAAGTAATGTAAATAATAAGGAAAGCAGCCAAGCTGTGTATCAGCTGTTCTGTCTGCCTCCAAGCCCCAGTGTTTATTTACTGTAGCACAAGGCTTTTTGGTAACTCATTATACCATATCTTGGTTGTTTCAAATTGGTGTATTGGGAAATAAAGTTTAACATATAACATATTTTATACATCTGGTTTATAAAATATTTTCAAGTACTCTCATAAAATAAAAAATTATTTTGCTGTATCATGGAAATATTTTCTTTCACCATTAATGGTACAGCATGAGAGCAATGATGAATTCACTAAGTCATATTCTTCATAAACCACTGTGATATTTTACTCTCCTGGAATCTGCTTGACTAATACAAATACACAGCCTAAGTAAAAATAAAACTTTTCACACGCATACATTTTATATAATTCTGTTCCATATGTACAAAAAAGCAAGTATTTACAAAATTGGGAAATTCTTTTGACATGAGTCATTTAAATGCTGGCTCCATTTTTGTCACATAACTTCTTTAAACTGATAGTGTGAATCATACCGCAAAAAATGTAATTTGACTCTTTGAACCATAGACTTGTGTTTTTTCTTTCAAGTTCTATAAGAAGTAAAAAGATAAAATTGGAAATTAATTTTTAAAATACATTATTTTGAAATACAGGATAGAGACAGTGTAGCAGAAATGGTATTTCCCTTTTGTCTTACATTATTATATTTTAATATCCAGGTAAACATTTTAGTATTAATTTTTTGTTTGGTGGGGGCTAGACTCATTCTAGTCTTAATATTTTTCAATAAATGTAAAACACAGATAATTGACTTTTAACGTGAAAAACATTTTCAATTCTTCATACTCAAGGCCACTTTGCAAAAGTGAGTAATGCTATATGGTATAGAATATTTAAATAAATCATAATTCTTTGCCTTTAGAAATATGAGGAGCAACTTTAGTAACCAAATTAGATGTCACATTGTGCTAAATATGCAAGAAAAAAATCTATGTGCAGATGGTGAAAATCAAATTTATTTTCAACTTCACAAGCCATGTCTATATGATGAAAAATATCGGTTCAACAAATTATCCATCTGCCGTCTTCAACCATCTTAAAACCAGATAAATCAAATGTAAATATCTGGTGGCTAAATGTACATAAATTATTTTACTTTTAAAATAACTCTATAGGTACTCCATACTGCAATTCCTTGGTGTGACAGTTGTTATACTCACTATGAAGATCAATATGGCATTAAGGTATTATTTTTAAATTAATCTTTTAAAATCAAGTCATTAAATAAAGATGAAGGAAAATACTTAGCCAACTGAAATGAATAAATATTCCACTTATTTTCTTTCTAAATTAATTTTATAAAACAAAATCAAACAAAAAATTTTATGTCCAATTTTATAAAATAGATGTGATTTTTTTTCCATCTATGAAGTCACGATAATGGTTTTGTGGTATACATTTATTAAACTCACATATAGATGAAACTATTACCCACTAAAAAACTGAGAAAGAGAATATAAAATATTTGCACAATAAAGTAATTTGGGGTAAAACAATACCTTTACTAAGTGTTTTAGAATTTGCATATTTCTGTGACTATCACAAGAATCAGGCTCAACTCTGCAGGTAAGTTGTTGGGTGATCACTGGCAAATTAACAAAAATAATGTTTCAGTCTTTTCCCTTCCCAAGAAAAATTATTAGACATATTGATCTGAAGGCCTCTTTTTGTTTGAAAAGCTTTACATCCTATAATACTATATTTGATACATTATGCCTATGTTTAATTGAAATAGCTGCAAATTTATAACAAGTATAAAAATATCATGCAACTGGATATTTAAATGTTTCAAATTTTGAAAAGCGTGCTTATTTAACTCTTTCTTTACATAATGATTATTTGAGTAATAAATTCATTGTACCTAAGTTCAATTTTTGGTTTGCCTAAAGTATTAGTGTATTTTATTATACTCACTAAGTATAACTGAGGAAGGTCCACATTCAATTCAAGCAAAGGAAAAATGTTATAATGCTAGCAATAATTTATGTCAGGTGACATAATAATGTTATCCTTAGCTAAAGAGTCAGCTCTAAATAACCATGATAAAATTTTCAAATTCAGTTGCAGTTTTTCTTCTTCTTTCTCATAGCATAAAGATGCCAAATATCTAAACATTTTAGAATATTCTGTAACAATAAAAATATAAAAAGCATTAATATTTGATATGATAACCAATTTAAACACCAAAATGTGTTCATTTTAACTATGTCTTAAATAGGAACATATATAATGATATACAATGAATTAAACAGTATTAATATAATAGAACATAATCATATTAACTTTTCATAAATTAAATATGCAATCATTTTCAAATAGCAAAACAATAAGAACCTTGCTTTCTAATATAAAGTAGAAAAAATTTTGAAAATAATCTCTCAAATACACAAATGACAAAATGAGCATCAGTAGCAGTTATTTTCAGTGGATAATTGAAGTTGTTATCATATTGCAATAACCATACAATCCAAGTTGTTTTTTATTTTTTGTAATCTCAAAACAAAAATTATACTTATGTTAATGATATAAAATTGTAAGAATAGTTTAAGGACAGTCACAGTGGTTCACACTTATAATCCCAACCCTGAAAGGCAGAGGCAGGAGGATTGCTTGAGGCTAAGAGTTCATGACTAGCTTGGGCAATAGAAGAATTAAATAAAAATTATGCTGAATGCAAGAGTCCATACAAAGCATACTGTACGAATCATTTTTAAAAGAAATTCTAGAAGAGTAAAAAATAATCTATGCTGAATCAAATCAGATCAGTTGTTTCCTGGATTAGATGTTATGTAATTATGGTAGTTGAATTGTAAAAAGAAACATAAGGAAATTTTCTGGTAGGTGGAAGTTTTCTAGGTCTTTATTGGGCTGGTAGTTATATAAGTGTACATTCTTGTCAAAAAGTATCTGCTACACACTAATTTTTAAGGAAAGGGCTTGAGTATTTGAAAAATCCTATAACATAGCAATATATTTTTATATTTCCTGGAGACAACATGTTAATTTATGTGACTATAACTTTTTTATTATTTAATTCAAATAAGAAAAAGAGATCAAAGTAGAAATCTTTAGGGAGTATTGTGGTATAGCAAATGCCAACTCAGTGCTAATGAGATCTTCATCTTATTGTATCATTATACTATTATTAAAATATTTTTCTCAGAGAAACATTTTACCAATTAGAGAAAAGGATACATGTTTTCCAAATCATATTGAACTCAAAATGTTTAAATACAAAAACACTAATGTGTCTACAAATGTGTGCCTGTATCTGTTAAACCCTCATAGAACATTAAATCTCAGGGCTTAAATCCATTTTGGAGTTAGCCATTTCAACATTTTTGAATTTAAAACAATCATAAAATATTCTGCCTTCCTACCAGGTAGACAATACTTCATTTTGCATTTCTGACTTAATACTTATTTTGTTCAGTATATTCTTAGGTATGTACATAGCCTAATCTCTTTCTTCTAATATTTTACATATTAAGTTGTCTATCATGGACAGCTGACTTTTAATTCTAGTCTAAAGGTTTGGTAAATGATATTTTCATATCTATGTACTTCATTCTGATTATCTAACCAGGTATTCATCCTGTGTGATTTGAAAATATGTCACACATGGTGGTAAGAATCTATTTAAAGAACATGGGCAGTTTGAAATAATATATGCAATGTATGACTAGTTTATATAAGAAAAGGAAGTATTAAAATGATAGAATGACATAAACTAATCTAATGGAGAAATATGAAAGTCTAACAGAAATGATTGCTTGTGAAATTTTATGAAGAAATCCACAGATAAATTCTCCAATTTGATCTATGTAATCTGAAGTTACATAGAAGTTACATAAATATATTGATTCTGAAAATTTGTATTTATTCAAAGTTCCAGGTCATATTTGGCTGGAAAAAAATAAAAAAGACAAATGAATTTTTGAGACAATCTAAATGAAAAAGCAGCCGTTTTTATGGTTGGAATAGATAGGAAAGTAGGGTGAGAGATCAAAAGATAATTCTAAGATTTCTTGCCTGTTAGAACAGGATGCTGGCAATACACTCTGCAGATATTAAAGTTTGGCAATGGAAAAATACAAAGATGCCTCACTATCTTATATTTAAAGTGATGAAGTTACATCAGGATTTTAAATCTATATTTGACTTTCCATATTATGCAGTGGCATTTCACATGATGATCACTTCAAGACTATTTTAAAACATATTAATAAATTATATTATTAACTGTAATGACAAACACTGAAATATATGCTATTTCACAAGCAGATAGAGCCTATGTGTTCAAATATTCATATGATTTTATTTTAAAAAATTTGTCTGGAGGTGTTCAGGTAGAAATACACTCATAATTAGCTAATACTAAGAAAAAATAATTTTACATTAAATTTAAAAGTTTTCACTTTGTTCTAATTCTAAATATTTCAAATATTAGAAATATTTAATAATGACACCTAAGTGACAATACTTACTGAACAATTATTATGTGATGGACTCTGTATAAAGAAGTATACATGGGTTATTATATTTCATACACAAAATTTTTAAAATTAATAATACTAATTTTTGTTATTCACATTTGAAAGAATGCTTTTGAAGACATCCTTTGTTGTAAAGTTTGTCATTTTGGTGGTTAGGGCATGTTGAATTTAAATAGTAACGTGAACAGATCTGTGATTTAGAAAGATAAATTTCAAAACATTTTGGAAGATATAATACATTAAACAAATGTGATGACTATCTTCTCTCTGGTTCCTGTCACTAGTGTCCATCTCATTCCTTTCAGATTGCACACTGCCTCATTCAAAATTGTAATTTTATTGAATGTTTACTATGCAAAGCACTTTGAAAAGATGAAGGATGGAATGATGCCCAAATAGCTGATTTCATGCAGTTTAACCTGAAGTTAAGAAGAAAAACCACTAACATATGAAAATGCAATAATATCTCAAATAATGATTGATGTTTAGTGGCTCAGTTTGTCATGTAAGCAGGCACTGGCAGAGAAAGTTTCATGAGTAACTGACATCAAGATTGTCTTCAATGATAGCAAGTCTTTGGAAATTAAAAGGAGATTGAAAATTGAGACGGAGTTTCGCTCTTGTTACCCAAGCTGGAGTGCAATGGCAGGATCTCGGCTCACTGCAACCTCCACCTTCTAGGTTCAAGCAATTCTCCTGCCTCAGCCTCCCGAGTAACTGGGACTACAGGTGCGCACCACCATGACCAGCTAATTTTTGTATTTTTTAGTAGAGACGGGGTTTCACCTTGTTGACCAGGATGGTCTCGATCTGTTGACCACGTGATCTACCCGCCTCGGCCTCCCAAAGTGCTGGGATTAGAGGCGTGAGCCACCGCACCCAACCTTCTGATTTATTTTCAAATTAAAGAATGTATCTGAGTTCTTCCTATACTTCACTGATCGAATTATACAGTAGCAACTATTTTGACTCTTTCTAAATCTTGTGAAAATTTTTTACAATTTTTTTCTCAGCTGCCATTCCAGTCTACTCTCTTCTTACATAGCCCATCCTTGAAGAAACTAAGTGCAGGTGTTATACCTCTATCTATGTGAAACTATTTTTTATACAGATTTATAACAGATAATACTAGTTCTATTCCCAAATTCCCACTAATTCCTTTTATATTTTTGTATATGCCTTTAGCTTCTGAGTGTTTGCTTCACATGAGTCTCATACAGGATTATTTTCAGGTGACTGTCTCAAATTATTTAAACTGATTTTCAGACAAAAGTCTCTAGGAAATCACATCACTTGGGTGAAGGAAGAGAGCAAAGACTTTGCCACTAACTAGTTGAGATGAATAAAACCCACTTCCTTTACCTGGAGTCTAAACACATCCCGAGCCTTCATTTTCAAACCAAAGCTCCACTGAAAGAAAAGGTGGAGGATGGGGTATTGCCTGCAGCTTACTCTTTGCTTAGCTTCTTCCTTTTCCTTTTATTAGGTTGGTGAAAATGTAACTGTGGTTTTTGCCATTGCTTTTAATATATTCCTAAATACCTACTTACTCTCTTGGCAAACTTCCTGGTGAATTTCAGGCTCTTCTTCTGGGAAGCCAGCCTCAAGATGAGCATTTTCTTCTGAATTTTCAGATATAAACACTTTCATATGATTCTGTCTATTTTTACATAGGCCATGTTTGCTCTTTATTATTTAATTTATTTTTGGTTTAAATACTATATATGCAAAATTCAGAATCATAGCAGCATAAAAGGATTCATGGTAATAAGTAAGTCTCTCTTTCCTGTTCCAGTGATGACCAATTTTCTCAGTTTCTATGGGTGTATCCAGATATAGTTTTTGAATGTAATATATATATTACATATATATTTACCACACAAATACAGTATATTTTATACAGCATTAATGTTTGTTTTTTTCACCTAAGACTAATTTGAAGATTTTTTTATAACATCACATATAGAGCTTTGTTTTATGTTACTTTAAAAATAAACATTTTTGGGGAGGCTGAGGTGAGTGGATCACCTGAGGTCAGGAGTTCATGACCAGCGTGGCCATCCGGGTGAAACCCCATCTTTAAAATAAATAAATAAATAAACTTTTTTTTAGAGCAGTTTAAATTTACTGAAAAGTTGTAAAAATAGAACAGGTTTTCAAATGCTTCATACCCAATTTCTCCTATTAACGTCTTACATAAGTGCAGTCATTTTTTATAATTAATGAACTAATATTAATCATTATTAACTTAAATTCACTCTTTACTCATATTTCCTTCATTTATACATAATTTTATTTTTCTGCTTCAGAATCCCATTCAGGATACCACAATACATTTAGCGTTTATGTCTCCTAATGCTCCACTTGGCTTAACAATGTCGAAGACATTCCTTGTTTTTGATGATCTTGACAGTTTTGAAGAGTACAGGTCACTTTTTGCAACCTTCAGTGGTACTTCTATGATGCTCTCCTCTTCACGATTAAACTGGGATTATAGGTTTTTGATAGGAAGACCACAAAAGGTGACATTTTCATTATGTCCTATCAAACGTATGTCCTATAAATATGACTTAGCACTATTGACGATGACTTGATCATATGGCTAAAATAGTATTTTTCAGATTTTTCTAAGGTAAAGTTACTCTTTTTTTCATCCTTTTCATACTGCACTCAATAGAAGAAAGACATTGAGTACAGACTATATAAAGGGTAGAAAGTTATGTTCCTACATTTTGAGGTCAGAGCGTTTACAGAAATTATTGAAAATTCTCCACAAGGGATTTGTCTCTTATTCTCCATTTATTATTGTATGCAGTCATTTATTCATGTCAGTATGGAGTCATGAATATTTATTTTATACTTTAGATTATAATACTGCTTTTTAAGAAAATTTTGTCATTCAAATTGTTCCAGGATTTGCAATTGGATGCTCCCTCAGTTGGCCCTGCTTTTCTTTGACATATTCCTATTTTTGGGTTTTTATTTTTTCTTTGTGTTTCATTTTTGTTATTGTTTTTAAGTAGTTCTTTAATTTCTGAAGCTGAATGACACTCCAGCCTTATTTTGTGTTTCTCCTGTCCCAGTCCTAGAAGAAGTCATTTTATTATGGAGCTGTGATTCCTTTTAACAGGAGAATTATATTATAAACCAAATTCTGGGTGTTAGGTCTATGTGTTATGATTGAGCTCTCATTATTCTAGGCCATCTCAGCTGACAATATATATATATATATATATATAGTTAGTAAGCATATATATATATATGCTTACTAACTTTTGTATATATACATACTGATAAGAATTTCAATATGTAATCGTTTATATTACATTGAGCTAAAAATTTAGTTCATACTAATGTCTTCAACTCAATTCATTACCCTCTTACTTATCTGTAAACTTCATCAGTGGAAAACCTGGCTCATATCACCTGCAATCTATTTTTTAAGTGTTAAATTCTGCTATACATATATAGCAGTATCACAATTGTTAAGCTATATCTTTATGGAGACAACTTTATCAACCAGCTAGAATACATGCTTATTCAGTTTCTTTTGACTTTTGTATTTCAGATTCAACTCATTTAATTCAACTCATGAAGTCCATCACCTAACATAGTTAACGTTTTGTGTGTTTGTGTATGTGTGTGTGTGTGTGTATGTGTATAACGAGAACTATTAAGACATGCTTTCTAGGAAAATTTCAAGCATGCAGTTTTATTACTTATAGTCATCATAATGTACATTAAATCTTGTAAATGTTTATATATTTGTAATGACACTATGTAGCCCTTCAGATTGGCTTTTTCCACTTACGAATATACATATAAGATTCATCTATATACTAAAAACAGACACATAGACCAATGGAACTGCCTAGAGAACACAGAAAAAAGACCACACATCTAGAACCATCTACTCTTCAACAGACCTGACAAAATCAAGTAATCGGGAAAGGATTCCCTATTTAATAAATAGTGTTGGGAAAACCGGCTAGCCATATACAAAAAATCTGGATCCCTTCCTTATGACTTAAACAAAAATTAACTCAAGATGGATTAAAGACTTAAATATAAAACCCAAAATCATAAAAATTCTAGAAGAAAATTTAGGCAGTACCATTCAGGACATAGACATAGGCAAAAATTTCAAAACAAAAATGTCAAAAACAATAGCAACAAAAGCCAAAATTGACAAATGGGACCTAATGAAGCTAAAAAGCTTCTGCACAACAAAAGAAACTATTATCAGAGTAAGCAGACAACCTACATAATGGGAGAAACTTTTAACAATCTACCCATCTGGCAAAGGTCTAATATACAGAATCTATGAGGAACTCAAACAAGTTTACAAGAACAAAACAAAGAATCCCATTTAAAAAGTGACCAAAGGATATTAATAGACACTTCCCAAAAGAAAACATTTATGCTGGGCCGGGCCGGTGGCTCACGCCTGTAATCCCAGTACTTTGGAAGGCAGAGGTGGGTGGATCACGAGGTCAGGAGATTGAGACCATCTTGGTCAACATGGTGAAACCCCATCTCTACTAAAAATACAAAAATTAGCTGGGCATGGTGGCGCGTGCCTGTAATCCCAACTACTCGGGAGGCTGAGGCAGGAGAATTGCCTGAACCCAGGAGGCGGAGGTTGCGGTGAGCCGAGATCGCGCCATTGCACTCCAGCCTGGGTAACAAGAGCAAAACTCCGTCTCAAAAAAAAAAATTATGCTGCCAAGAAACATATTTTTAAAAACCTCAACATCACTGATTATTAGAGAAATGTAAATCAAAACCGCAATGAAATACCATCTCACCCCAGTCAGAATGGCACTATTAAAAAGTCAAGAAACAAAATATGCTGGAAAGGCTGTGAATAAATATGAATGCTCTTGCACTAATGGTGGAAATCTAATTAGTTCAACCATTGTGGAAGAGAATATGGCAATTTCTAAGAAAGCTATAACCAGTAATACTGTTTGACACAACAATCATATTAATGGATATTTACACAAAGGAATATAAATCATTCTATTATAAAGCTACATGCATGTGCATGTTCATTGCGGCACTATTCATAATAGCAAAGATATGCAATCAACCCACATGCCCATCAATGATTGACTGGATAAAGAAATTGTGATACATGTACACCATGGAATACTTTGCAGACATAAAAACGAATGAGATAATGTCTTTGCAGGGACATTGATCAAACTGGAAGCCATTATTCTAAGCAAACTAAAATAGGAACAGAAAACATAATACCACATGTTCTCACTTATAAGTGTGAGCTGAACAATGAGAACACGTGCACCCAGGGAGGGGGAACAACACACAATGGGAGTTATTCAGGGAGGATAGGGAAAGAGAGAGCATGAGGAAAAATAGCTAGTGCATGCTGGGCTTAATAACTAGATGATGGGTTGATAGGTGCAGCAAACCAACATGGCATACACATTTACCTATGTAACAAACTTGCACATCCTACACAGGTATCCCAGAACTTATAAAATAAAATATAATAAAAAGATTGATCCATGTACTTTTGTGGCTTGTGAACTCATTTCTTTTTGGCATTGAGCAATATTTCATTGTATGCATGTATCACAGTTGGTTCACCCATTCATTTACTTCTTGGTTACTTTCAGATTTTGGCAAAAATGCTTTTATAAAAAAAGATGTATGTGCATAACTTTTTAAATCATGTGGGTAAATACCTAGAATCAAAATTGTTTAGTATTATGTGAAACTGCAAAACTGCTATCCAAATAGTCTACCATAATTGTATTTTCAAAAGTAATAATAAAATTCCCCATTGATCCACTTCCTCAGCAGCAATTGGTATTATCAATGTTTTTATTTGAGCTATATTAACAAGTATGTAGTGATATTTCAGTGTCTCAGCTTCAATCCTTTAATAATAAATGATTTATAAGCATTTTTCATGTGCTTATTAGAATGTACATATCTTTTTTTTGGTGAGGTGACTGATCAGATCTTCACTTCTTATTTGGGTTATTCTTTATTGTAAAATTTTAAGAGTATATATATATATATATATATATATATATATATATATGCTACAAGCCCTTAATTAGGTATTTGTTTTGCAAATATTTTTCTCCAAGTTTACTTTTTAAATTCTACTAGCATAATTTTGCAGAGCAGAAGTTTTAGCTTTAATAAAGTTAAATGTATTTATTTTTCTTTAATGTACCATGCTTTTATGTTGTATCTAAAAACTTAAGACCAAAAGTCTTAAAGTCACCTATATTTTCTCCTTTGTGTTTCTTCAAAAGTTTTTTAGTTTTGTGGTTAACATATAATTTATGATCCATTTGGATGTAATTTTTGTAAAAAGGGTAAGGCCTATGTCTAGGTTAATATTTCATATATGGATTTCCAGTGGTTCCTTTGGTATTTTGTCAAAACTCAGCTGTCTTTACTGATTAGGCCTATTTCTATTCCAGAGCTTTTTGTTCTCTTTCATCTATGTATCTATTCCTTTTACAATATTATGCTGTCACAATTAGCTTTATAGTAAGTTTTAAAAATAAGGTGTTATAAGTCCACCAACTTTGCTCTTCTTCAGTATTGTGTTCATTCTTCTAGATCTTTGCCTTTTTATATTAATTTTATTTTTTTATTTATTTGTTTTTATTTATTTATTTTTAATTGCATTTTAGGTTTTGGGGTACATGTGCAGAACATGCAAGATAGTTGCATAGGTACACATGTGGCAGTGTGTTTTGCTGCCTTCTGCCCCCTCACTCATATTTGGCATTTCTCTACATGCCATCCCTCCCCCACTCACCCCTCACTGTCCCTCCCCTAGTTCCCCCAGTAGACCTCAGTTTGTGGTACTCCCATCCCAGTGTCCATGTGTTCTCATTGTTCATCACCCGCCTATGAATGAGTACATACGGTGTTTCCTTTTCTGTTCTTGAGTCAATTTGCTGAGAATTATGTTCTCCAGATTCATCCATGTCCTTACAAAGGACACAAAGTCATCATTTTTGATTGCTGCAAAATATTCCATGATGTATATGTGCCACATTTTCCCAGTCCAGTCTATCATTGATGGGCATTTGGGTTGATTCCAGGTCTTTGCTATTGTAAACAGTGCTGCAATGAACATTCGTGTGCATGTGTCCTTATAGTAGAATGATTTATAGTCCTTTGGATATATACCTAGTAATG
>CM052650.1:119814692-119834946 GCA_028533165.1 Leontopithecus rosalia
AGTTGTTTTGCATTTGCTAAGGAGTGCTTTACTTCCAATTATATGATCAATTTTAGAGTAGGTGTGATGTGGTGCTGAGAAGAATGTATATTCTGTGGATTTGGGGTGGAGAGTTCTGTAAATGTCTATCAGGTTTGCTTGTTCCAGGTCTGAGTTCAAGTCCTGGGTTTCCTTGTTAATTTTCTGTCTGGTTGATCTGTCTACTATTGACAGTGGAGTGTTAAAGTCTCCCACTATTATTGTGTGGGAGTCTAAGTCTCTTTGTAAGTCATTAAGAACTGGTTCACCGTCCAAAACCCGTTCAATCAGATGAACATGGCAATCTGCCCTCCCAAGTCTCAAATTGCTGGTTTAGCAAGGCTCCCAGACCCTGTGTTTTGTGAGCCATGACGCTGCGCTGTGGCGCCAACTGCCTGGCCGCGCCAGTGGATACCGCTGTGCTTGCATCCTGCGTCCCTCTTACACCTGGGCTTTTCCCCATTCTGTGGGCTACAAAGATCTGTCTGGAAATGTGGTGTAAACTCACCCTCTGCGTCTTGACTGAGAGCTGCAATCGTGAGTTGTTTCTAGAGCGCCATCTTCCTCCCTCCCCTCGCCTTTTTATATTAATTTTAAATCATCTTGTTCATATTTACAAAATACCATTATGTGGTCTTGAAAAGGACAGTGTGGAATCTCGAAATCAAATTGAAAATAATTGATATCTGAACAATATTGAGCTTTCCAATCTATCAACACAGAATATCTCCCTATTAATTTAGAACTTTTATTTCTTTAATCAGAGTTTGGGAGTTTTCCTCCTATATAGCTTGTATATATTTTATTAAATTTGCATCTAAGATTTTCTTTTTCTTATACTATGGTAAATGGTATTTTTTACTTAACTCTCCAATTTCAACTGTTTAGTGCTGGCATACAGAAAAGTAATTGATGCTGTATAGTAACCCTGTATACTGTACCATTATCATATTTACTTATATGTTAAATATAATTAATTCCATTAATATCTACTTATTATTACTTATTTTTGGACCGATTGTGGTGGAGACAGGGGTTTCCCCAGAGAAAACCATGTTATCTACAGACAAAGATTCTTTTTCTTTCTTCCTTTTAAATATGTATATATTTTATTTATTTGTTTTATTGCAAAAGCTAGAAATTTACAGTAGGATGTTAAATAGCTCTTCCCTTTTTCCTGATATTAAGAATGAGGGGGTGGAGCCAAGATGGTTGACTAGAGGCAGCTCTGCTCAGCAGCTCCCACCGAAGACAAAAACTGCAAGTGCACTCTGCATCTTCAATTGAGGTACCAAAGTCTCTAATTGAGACTGACTAGGTGGTGGGTGTGACCCCTGGATAGATAGCAAAAGCAGGGTGGAGCAAGAGCCCACCCAGGAGCTACATGCAACAAAGAGAGCTCTCTTCCCTGGCCAAGGGGGACAGTGAAGGACTGTACTTCCTCTCCCTGAATGCCAAGCTTTTCCCAGGGATCCTTGCAACCTGCTGATCAGTAGTTCCCCTCTGAGACCAGGCTACCAGAGCCTTGGGGCCCAAGCTGAAAGCTGCGGAGAATCACAGCTGCTGCTTGAGTGGGCAGCTGCTTTGAGCAGGCAATATGTCACAGGAATGTTATCATACTTGGCTCTGGGAAATCTGTTGAGGCAGGAGATCCCTCCACTCTTGTAAGGAGGAGGCTGAAGCCAGGGAGCCAAGTGGCCTATACCCGCAGACCTCCGCATGCCAAAACCCACTGGCTTAGACCCCAACCCCCCACCCAGTGCAGCCAGGAAGAATCTGCCTAAGAAGACAGAGTTGCCCAGGGAGAGGGATGACCCCCATCATTGTTGGGGCTTTCCCTTGCCACTGACACCAGTGAGAGAGAGTGGGACCAGATCAACTCCTCCTCAGTGGTCTGAGCCTCTCTGTGGGAATCTTAGCAGCCCCATGCAAGAATTTGTGGACAAAACACTGAGAGGAGCCCCCAGAAGGAGGCTGGCTATGGTATCCTGCATCAAGGATCTTAAGTCTTTTCTGCCATCCGGCTCTAAAGAGTCTGGGCAGCCCAGATGAGGGCGATTATCCCAGTGCAGCAGCACACTCACCCTGTTAAGGGACAGACACACTGCTTATTTAAGCGGGTTTTTAACTCTACTCTTCCTGACTGAGACCTCTCAACAGGAGTGTCCAGACACCTCATACAGGAATGTTTCAGCCAGCATCAGGCCAGTGCCCCTCTGGGACAGAGCTCACAGAGAAAAAAGCAACCTGACATTTTTGCTCTCTGCAGCCTCCACGGGTGATAACTCCAGGGAGGGGAGGGAACAAGGTGAATAGGGGATGGAGTGAACTGCAGGCAAACTGCAGCAGCCCCACAGAAGAAGGGTCTGCTATAAAGAAAAACAAATAGAACACAAAATCAACAAAAAAGGCACCAAATAAACCCCATCTAAAAGTCACCAGCCTCAAAAACCAAAGATAGACAAACCCATGAAGATGAGAAAGAATCAATGCAAAAATGCTGGAAACTCAAAAAGCCAGAGTGCCTCCTCATCAAAAGTTTGCCACGTATCTCCAGCAAGAGCACAGATGAAATGGACAGAAGTAAGCTTCAAAAGATGGGTAATAATGAACTTCACTAAAAATAGATTATTACCTTTATATCATTTTTCTTTTCTAATATTTTCTTTAATGCTATATTTTATCATCTTAGTCTTACTGTTTCTACGTCCCAAAGATTTTGATAAGTTGTGTATTCATTTTCATTAGTTGAGTTTTTGTTTTTGGATTTTCCCATGAGTCTGTGGTGAAGGTGCTGATCACTACATTAGAACATAAATTTCCATAAGAAATTCAAGATAAAAGTAGAACTGTAATTGCTGGAGAGCTCAGTGGTGGTAATCTTTGGCAGGACAAAGTTAAAAATAAGATTGTCGGTAAAACATCCAAGCTCCCAGACTGCAATGGGAACTTGAAATCAAAAATAATAAGGGGTAGGGGGCAGTAGTGAACTATCACAAGCAAGGTAACTGAAGTTCTTTTAATGAGACTGAGGTTGGAGTAGTAAATTGAGAGTGCTGGAGAGATAGTGAAAGTAACACAGTATTCCTAAGATGAAGATAAGAGGAGAGCCAACAAGCATGGTACTCATTTTATCAATAAAGCCAATAGAAAATGGAAAATCAATGTATTGAAAATGGTTTCCTTGATCAATTACCACCTTTTCTTGCAGAATGTGTAGTCATAGGTCAATGGATGGACCTAGAATCTAGAGTGATTCTTAGCCTATCTCCTACCATAGTAATTGGTAAAAAGTTATGTTAGGCTTGGCAAGGTTGCTCACACCTGTAATCCCAGCACTTTGGGAGGCTGAGGCAGGCAGATCACGAGGTCAGGAGTTCAAGACCAGCCTGGCCAACATAGTGAAACCCTGTCTGTATTAAAAATACAAAAAATCTAGCTGGGCATGGTGGCAGGCACCTTTAATCACAGCTACTCTAGAGGCTGAGGCAGAAGAATCACTTGAGCCTGGGAGATGGAGTTTGCAGTGAACTGAGATGGTACCACTGCACTTCAGCCCAGGTGACAGTAAGAGACTCTGTCAAAAAAAAGAAAGTTATGTTAAAGCATATAGGAGAAAAAATGTACTCAGAAGTAAAATTTATTTCAAAACAAATACATTCTTTCCTTTTAATAAATTTAGAAAGAGGGCATTTACTTGTCACTTCAAGTCAAGGTGAGCAATGGTAAGAGAACTATCCATTGATACTATCAAGTATTCCTTTAATTGAGGTGGTAAAATAACAGATACGTAGCTCTTTTCTGAGTATACTAGGATTAAGGGCTGTGGTAGGAGCCACTTACATGCTTAAATAACAAGGGGAGCTGACTCTATCAAAAGAAAAAATGACTTTCAACCAACAACAGGAAATAGGTTCCTTTTTCTGGTAGACAAAAATCCACTCAAGAGGATTTTGCCAGGACAAAATGACGTTAGCAGAAAGATTCTACAGGTGTGCAGTTATATACTGTTTCTAAAGAGGAATTCAAAAGTACTTGGCCAAAAAGATTGGTATTTGACTTCCTCAAGAGAGTAGAAGTTGGAATGCTCTATTAAGAAAACTTCCTCAGATCTGTAAAAGAGTCCTACAAGAGAACAAATCGATATTGGAGAGCTTCCATATCTAAAGTGTATTAACAGAGATTATATTTACAATCATGTGGTCAATTTTAGAGTAAGGACAATGTGATGCTGAGAAGAATGTATATTCTGTTGATTTGGGGTGGAGATTTCCATAGATGTCTATTAGATACACTTAGTCCAGAGCTGAGTTCAAGTCCTGAATATTCTTGTTAATTTTCTGTCTCGTTGATCTGTGTAATATTGACAGTGGGGTGTTAAAGTCTCCCACTATTATTGTGTGCGAGTCTAAGTCACTTTTTAGGTTTCTAAGAACTTGCTTTATGTATCTGGGTGTTCCTGTATTGGGTGTGTATATATTTAGGATAGTTAGCTCTTCTTGATCCCTTTACCATTATGTAATGCCGTTCTTTGTCTTTTTTTTATCTTTGTTGGTTTAAAGTCTGTTTCATCAGAGACTAGAATTGCAACCCCTGTTTTTCATTTTGTTTTGTTTATTTTTTCTTTTCATTGGCTTGGTAAATATTCCTCTATACATTTATTTTGAACCTCGATGTGTCTTTGCACATGAGATGGGTCTCCTGAATACAGCACACCAATGGGTCTTGACTCCCTATCCATTGTGCCAGTATGTGTCTTTTAATTGGGGCATTTATCTCATTTACATTTAAGGTTAATATTGTTCTATGTGAATTTGACACAGTCATTATGATGCTAGCTGTTATTTTGCCCATTAGTTAATACAGTTGCTTAATAGTGTCAATGGTCTTTTCAATTTGGCATGTTTTTGCAGTGGATGGTACTTGTTCCTTTCCATATGTAGTGCTTCCTTCAGGAGGTCTTGTAAGGTAAGCCTGGTGGTGACAAAATCTCTCAGCATTTGCTTGTCTGTAAAGAATTGTATTTCTCCTTCACCTATGATGCTTTGTTTGGCTTGAAATTCTGAGTTGAAAATTACGTTTTTAAGAATGTTAAACATTGGTCCCCACTCTCTTCTGTCTGGTAGGGTTTCTGCAGAGAAATCTACTGTTAGTCTGATAAGCTTCCCTTTCTGTATAACCTGATCTTTCTCTCTGACTGCCCTTAATGTTTTTTCCTTCATTTAAACCTTGGCAAATCTAACAATTATGTGTCTTGAGTTTGCTCTTCTCAAGTAGTTTCTTTGTGGTGTTCTCTGTATTTCCTGAATTTAGAAGTTGACCTGTTTTGCTAAGTTGGGGAAATTCTCCTGGAATCCTGAAGAGTGTTTTCCAACTTCGTTCCATTCTCCCCATCACTTTCAGGTACACCAATCAAATGTAGTTTGATCTTTCCACAGAGTCCCATATTTCTTGGAGGCTTTATTTGTTCCTTTTTATTCTTTTTTCTCTAATATTGTCTTCAGGCTTCATTTCATTAAGTTGATCTTCAATCTCTGATATCCTTTCTTCTACTTAATCAGTTCAGCTATTGATATTTTTGAATGCTTCACAAAGTTCTCTTACTGTGTTTTTCAGCTCCATCAGGTCATTTATGTTCTTCTCTAGACTGGTTATTCCAGTTAGCAATTCCTCTAAACTTTTTTCAAGATTCTTAGCTTCCCTGAATTGCATTGGAACATGCTCCTTTAGCTCAGAGGAGTCTGTTCTTACCCACCTTCTGAAGCGCACTCTGTCAATTAATCAAACTCATTCTCCATCCAGTTTCATTCCCTTTCTGGTGCAGAGTTGTGATCCTTTGGAGGGGTAGAGATGTTCTGTTTTTTGGAATTTTCAGCTGTTTGATATTGGTTTTTCCTCAACTTCATAGATTTATCTACCTTTGGTCTTTGATTTTGATGACTGTGGTTGGGGTTTTTGTGTTGACATTCGTTTTTGTTGATGTTGATGCTATTCCTTTCTGTTTGATAGTTTTCCTTCTAACAGTCAGGCCCCACTGCTGCAGGTCTGCTGGAGTTTGCTGGAGGTTTAGTCCAGACATTGTTTGCCTGGACAAAGTTTGCTGCTTGTCCCTTCCCCTGGAAGCTTCGTCCCAGAGAGGCACCTGCCAGAAGCCAGTCAGAAGTCTTCTGTATGAGGTATCTGTTGAATTCTTCTAGGGTCCACAGAAGACCCCTCACTCTATGCCAGTAAGTAGGCATGGGGGTCAGGGACCCACTTGAGAAGGCAGTCTGTCCCTTAGCAGAGCTCAAGCACTGTGATGGGTGATTCACTGCTTTTTTTTCAGAGCCAGCAGCCAAAACCATATCAGTCTGTTGAAGCTGCACCCACAGCCACCCCTTCCCCGAGGTTCTCTGTCCCAGGGAGATGGGAGACTTACCTATAAGCCCCTGACTCAGACTGTGACAGACTATTATAACTGTACAGTCAGATCAGTTCTCTGCCCCTGTTTCATCACACCCTCCTGCACCTTATTACTTTTGGCTGATGAAATACTGAATGTTAAGTAAGATATAAACATATTTCTCTTTCAGTAAACAATATATACAACATCCAGAGAGCTTATATTATGACTTCATTTCTTCAGGAACCCAGTCTCTTTAAGTTTCATTATTTCATGATGTTTCTTTTGATATCCTAACACAAGATGACTCTACCACATCCACAACACCCAAAACAGAGTAAAGGAAGGCGGCTATGAGGCATATGCTCTTCCTTTTATAAACATAACCAGGAGATTGACTCCATCACAATTCTGATAGACAAGATAATGGGCAAGATAAAAAAATATCTAACAGCCATAGATATGGTCCCAACTAAAAATCATATTACTATGAATAAAAAGAATAAAGGATATTATTAAAAAACATGATTTTCTGCCTCTTTTACCCAAATCTGAGGGAGTCAGAAGCAGTTTATGAAAAGAGGTGAGGAAGAAAATATACAAGTGGAAAAACAAACATAAATCTCACTATACCTACAAGACGTTGCATATCTGTATAAAGCCTGGCTGCTGCTTAGAGGCAAGACTGTTTTTAAAAAGGATGCCCAAGACAGTGTTATAGACAATATGATTAAGGAAATTCCAGACCTCTTGAGACAAATGAGGTAGTTCTTCTTTCTTTTTTTGATTTGGCCAACTTTATTGTCTTATTTTAAGAAATTGCCACAGCCACCCAACCTTCAGCAACCACAGACCTGACCAGTCAGCTGTCATCAGCATTGAGGCAGGACCCTCCACCAGCAAAAAGCTTAGGACTCACTGAAGGTACAGATGATCGTTAGTAATAAATTACCTTTAATTAAAGTATGTACATTTTTTAGACATACTGCTATTACACATTCAATAGATTACAGCATTGTATAAATTTAACGTTTATATATACTGTAAAACCAAAAAAAATTCATGTGACTCACTTTATTGTGGTGGTCTGCAATGGAACCTGCAATATCTTCGAGGTACACCTGTGCTTTGTTATGGCAGCTGGAGCAAATTAATCCAGCCTAGCAGATGCCACAGAAGCTGAAAGCTCAGATGGCGTAAGTCAACTCTTATCGCATAAGGTGCCAGTATGTCACTCTCTCAGGGAAAATTTTTTGGTCTCCTTCTACACTGAGCCACATCTCTTTTTATAGGGGTTTATACAATTCTGCACAAAAAAATCTCTGCCATAGAATTTAGCACAATTGGTAGTTACATATAACTGCATCATATCTGTCTCACTGTTGGGGTGTAAACTTCCAGACAACTAAGTTTAAGAAAGTTTAAAAAAAATTTTTGTCTTTATTTTTTCAAGGTAACAAATGATCGTATCTTAAAGAGACAGAGCTACAAGGGCTATTATGGAAAACAGGAGCTCCCTGTCTCTTCCAACAGCATTTTCAGCTCCCTGAAGCAACTACTTGAAATTCTTATAGCTGAATATTGTGGCATTTTTTATTATCTTTGTAAATATCACACTTATATTACTTTCAAGTAGGTCTTGAAATTTTGGCTTTAGGCATTGATTATTGGTAGCACTCATGGAGGAAAAGGCTTTCATTCTTTTTCCACACTCTCCCTACGCTTACCACACAATACTTTCTGTCATCTTATTCTCCCAATATGGCTGGGTCAGTAGTGATTATTATAACTATTAATGATACAGTATGATTGCCATGTAGTACCATTCTCATCTGAGTCACATAGCATTAGGTATGTAGTTCTTCATTCTTTTGGAAAAAGTTGTTTGATACTTTCATAGCAGATAAGGTTTGGCTGTCTCTCCATCCAAATCTCATCTTGAATGATAGCTCCCATAATTTCCATTTGTTGGCGGTGGGAGTTATCTCCCAGTGGGAGATAACTGAATCATGGGAGTAGTTTCCCCATACTGTTTTCATGGCAGTAAATAAGTCTCAGGAGATTTGATAGTTTCATATCAAAAGCTCCTTTCACTTGGCTCTCACTCTCTCTTGTCTGTCACCATGTAAGACATGCTTTTTACCTTCCACCATGATGGTGAGGCCTCCTCAGCCACATGAACTGAGTCCATGAAACCATTTTGTCTTTGTAAATTACCCAGTCTCAGGTATGAAGTTATCAGCAGCATGAAAATGATTTAACACAAATTGGTACTGGTACAGTGGGGAGATCTTCTATAAAGATATCTGGAAATATGGAAGCAACTTTGAAACTGGGTAACAGGCAGAGGTTGAAACAGTTTGAAACAGCTCAGAAAAATGCAGAAAAATATGGAAAAGCTTGGAATTTCCTAGAGACTTGTTGAATAACTTTGACCAAAATGCTGATAATTATATGGAACAATGAAATCCAAAATGAGGTAATCATAGATGGAGATGAGGAACTTGTTGGGTACTAGAGTAAAGGTGACTTTTGCTGTGTTTTAGCAAAGAGACAGGCAGCATTTAGCCCCTGCCCTAGAGATTTATGGCTACATGTACAATTATATGATGATTAATAGACTGTAGCCAATGGTTTGGCCAGATGGTGAAGGACTTGGAAGAAGCCTGATGATGCAAATTGGTGACAAAGAAGTTTGGGGAAGAGGTATGTGGATGGACTCTCTGAGTAGTCAAAAACTGTGAATGTATATTTGTATCCCTGGTGAGTACTCACCAATGGGTGACCTCAGCACAGGAGGATTTTAATAATCAAGTGGATAGAATGACTTGTTCTGTGAATACCACTCAGTCTCTTTCCATAGCCACCCCTGTCATCACCCAATGGGCCCATGAAAAGAGTGGCCATGGTGGCAGGGATGGAGGTTGCACGTGGGCTCAGCAGCATGGTCTCCCACTCAGCAAGGCCAACCTGGCTATGGCTACTGCTAAGTGCCCAATTTGCCAGCAGGAGAGACCAACACTGAGCCCATGATATGGCACCATTCCTTGGACTAATCAGCTAGTTACTTGGTGGCACGTTAATTATGTTGGACCTCTTCCATCATGGAAAGGGCAGCAATTTGTTCTCACCGAAATAGACACTTACTCTAGATATGGGTTTGCCTATCCTGCACACAATGCTTCTCCCAAGACTACTATCCATAGATTCACAGAATGCCTTATCCACCATCATAATATTCCACACAGCATTGCCTCTGACCAAGGTACTCATTTTACAGCTAAAGAGGTGTGGTAGTGGGCTCATAATCATGGAATTCATTGGTCTTATATGTTCTCCATCATCCTGAAGCAGCTGGATTGAGGGGCTGGTGGAATGGCCTTTTAAAGTCACAATTACAATGCCAACTAGGTGACAAAACTTTGCAGGGCTGGGGCAAAATTCTCTAGAAGGCTGTGTTCACTCTGATTCAGCATCCAATATGATATTGTTTCTCTCATGGCCAGGATTCAGGAGGCCAAGAATCAAGGGGTGGAGGTGAAAGTGTCACCCTCACCCTCACCCTCACCCCTCATGACCCACTAGCAAAATTTTTGCTTCCTGTTCCTGTGACATTGCATTCTGCTGGCCTAGAGGTCTTAGTTCCAGAGGGAAGATTGCTGCCACCAGGAGAAACAATGATTACATTAAACTGGAAGTTAAAATTACCACCTGGACACTTTGTGCTCCTCCTATCCATAAGTCATCAGGGTAAGGAGGGAGTTCCCATGTTGGCTAGGGTGATTGACCAGGACTACCAAGATTAAATTAGTCTACTATTGAACAATGGAGGTAAAGAAGAGTATGCCTGGAATACAGGAGATCCCTTAGTGTGTCTGTTAGTTTTGCCATGCCCTGTTATTAAAGTCAATGGGAAACTATAACAGCCCAATCCACAGAGGACTACAAATGGCCCAGACTCTTCAGGAATTAATGTTTAGGTCACTCTACCAGGTAAAAAACCGTGACCTAATGAGGTCCTTGCTGAAGGCAAAGGGAATACAGACTGGGTAGTAGAAGGTAGTTATCAATACCAGCTACAATCACATGATCAGTTGCAGAAATGAGGACTGTAATTGTCATAAGTATTTACTCTTTATTTTCTTTAGAGCACGTTTGTGCATGTACACACTTGTACTAAGAAAATATCTTCATTTGATTTCCTTTTTCCTTTATCACGTGACATAAGGTTGATTGAGTTCATATCAGCATTTAAGTGTTGTTAAATTTATGTAATAGCATTTGGATTAGGGATTGGTGCATTTCCAGTTGTAGGAAGGATAGCTGTATTATATTAGGCATAATTATGACCATATTATTATCTTTATTTGAAGATGATATGTGATTTCAGGAGATATCTGTGGGTTCAAGTTGACAAGGGGTAGACTTGTGATGGTCAATATTGACAGTCAACTTGATTGGATTGAAGGATGCAAAGTATTGTTCCTGGGTGCATCTGTGAGAGTGCTGCCAAAGGAGGTAAACATTTGAGTCAGTGGACTTGAAAAGCCAGACCCAGCCTCAGTCTGGGTGGGCACAATCTAATCAACTGCCAAGGAGGCCAAAATGTAAAGCAGGCAGAAGAATGTGAAAAGACTAAACTGCCTGAGTCTTCTGATCTCCATCTTTCTCCCATGCTGGATGCTTCCTACCCTTGAACACCAAACACCAAGTTCTTCAGCTTTGAGACTTTTGGACCTTTGACCAGACTGGAGGCTGTACTATTGTCTTCCCTACTTTGGAGGTTTTGGTACTCCGACTGGCTTCCATAATCCTCAGCATGCAGAAAGCCTATTCTAGGAATTCACCTTGTGATCGTGTGAGTCAATACTCATTAAAAACTCCCTTTTATATATACATCTATCCTATTGGTTCTGTCCCTCTAGAGAACCCTGACTAATATAATAGCTTTACAAAAAATTACTCTGTCAAAATACACGATCTCTTCAATTAGTTCTCTACAAAACATAGACTAAGTCATTTTGAAAATTGAATGTAAACTAAGAAAAATAATTCTACCTCTACAATTTTATTTATGCTAAAATGTATATTTATATATTATAAAAACATAACATATTAAAGATATTATTAAACATTGTATGTGTTCTTATGTAATGGTTAAATAACTAGGTAGAAATTCCCAGTCTAAATCAGAGACAGCACAAGTAATGTAAATATGTCAGTGAGGTGGGTAATTTATTTGCTAACATATGGCTATTTATGGAAGTTTAACTAAAAGAGAACTGTTTGTTTATCAGAGGATTAAAGAAAAAATTCATGGTACTGGCCAGAGATGTTTTCTAAGTGCCAGGAATGAGTCTGTAGATTTATTGGAATAAGAAATAGGTAAAAGAGCAAAGATATCCTCAGCTATGGACCTGCTAATGTGTACTTGTTTAATATAATTATTACCTATAAATTAGTGTAAAGATAACTCACATTTTGATGATATTGAGTCTTCCTAATTGTAAATACATATTATATTTTTATGTAAATCTTGTAACTATCACCTCTTTATAATATTCCTAATTAATTCTGTTTACTGCAATCAGTTTCATTTGTTCTATTAACTAGGAATTTATTATTATATGTATGGATATATTAATTTTGCAACCACATGTCTTACTGAAATTCATTGTCATGATAATGGTTTTTCCACAGGTTGTCCTGAGCTCCTCTTTTGAGAAAGTATAATTTTTGTTAATGGTTCTCCACTTCTATTTCAATTACAATTCCTCTTACTGCTTTCTCTTATCTAATTTTGTTGTTAATACCTTTAAAGCCAGAATTTTTCCAGAATAAGAAGACATTTGTCTAGGTCAAATTTTTCATACTCCTAATCTTGCTTCATGCTGATAGTTTGTCTACTTGATGTTAATTTGGAAGGCATTTGGATATATGTGGCTTGACTAAAATTCTGTCTTTAAAATAGCCTCATTCTACCTATGTGGTATTTCCACATATTTCACCTGTTTTGTACATAGAAGTAGGTTATTAGTCTTTTTTTCTAGGATATTACATAAAAGGCAAGATAGATGATAGACAGATAGATAATAGATAGATAGATAGATAGATAGATAGATAGATAGATAGATAGATAATATTCATTGCCCTTTTCCCTTTAAAACTAGCCATGTAATATACTGGGAAGTGAAGGGCAAGGGAAGGTGGAAAGTGAGACAATCTAGGGATAGGATGGGGGGTGGAGTTGGAGAAGACTATTGAAGTATTCAAAGTATTTCTATGACTGATATCAGGTAGAGATTTTCAGCTATGCAGCTAATATGTATTAAAACTCTCTTTTTATTTTGGTTCAAAATTCCTCTGATTCAAAGGCCAACACTATCATTGCCTCCAACATTTGTTAGTCATGTGCCAGTGTTTAATGAGCTTATTTTAGTTCTTTTCAAAACCTATACAACTACAGAATTAAAATATTTATTGCATTGTGTTTTTGAGGAAAGTTTTTATCTTAACTGTCATTTTAATGACATATTTGTGGAGGGAAAAATACTTGTTCATGTTGCCTTATTATAATTAGAAATTCTTGGTTCCTAAAATTTGAATGCCTTCTTCAAGAATGCAGTGAGCAGTATTAACAGGAATAATGAAAACCTGGTAATAAATAAATATCTAATAATAAAAAACACATTGTGTTTTTTTATCAGTACATGATTTCGGATTATATTTTCACTAAATGATTTTACGAGAAGTTAATTTTGAAAGTTAAACAATGCTTGTTTTATTGTAAAGCACAGAAAAAGGATGCAAAAGATTAACTTAAACATTTCACAACCTTTAAACAGAAATATTGGAAACAAATGAAGGCACTGTATATATTCATGTTTTTAACAACTTTTAAAAACTTACATATTACTGTCATCATTAGAAAATTAAAAATTAACTTTTACTTAACGTGAGTATGATGAATAACTTGTACTTAGTCCTTTAATCATATAAATTATTTAAAATGATTAAGGAAAAAGAAATATTTCAAGTTGTTTTGAAGTATATATGGATTATATTTGCACACACACATATATATGTCTAACATACTGATAATATATAAATATACAATTAGGTATTCAATGATATACAATAACTCTTATAAAACATGTAAATATACAACTTATCACAAACTAATTTGTAGCACTATCTTATTTTTCTTAATTTCCAAACATAAAATTTTCAAATAAACTAAGTCAATTTTTATTTTGCAGAGACCATATTGGCAAGATTATGTATTTGAATTTACTGACAGACTGGTTTCCTAAAGCTAAAGTGTCAAGCAACTTCCCCTTCCAAAAAAAATCACATCACTTCCTTTATATCATGAGGTTTGGGAGTTACTTAATGAATATCTGTCATAACACTGGTTTGGGCATTGTTTTTCAAACATATTCCTGCCTGTAAAGCAAAAGCCAGGTCATGTACAATGATCACATCATGCAACTTCTTGTGAATGTACATCAAGAAAAAGATACTTCTAACATCTTTTCTTTGCAGCCTGAAGAACATAAAGTAACAGCATGAAAATTTCTCTTCTATATAGAATTTTAGCATAATTTAAACCAGGAGTCAGCTGTCTAAATGGTCACATACATATTTTAGATTTGGCAGGCTGTAAGTGTTCTCTACTTTGCCAAAGTGAGAATGAAGCCATGATAATACTTTAAAGAGAGATGTGGTTGTGTTCAAATACATGGAATCAACCTAGAGACCCATCAGTGGTGGACTGGATAAAGAAAACCTGGTACATGTACACCACAGAATACTATGCCGCCATAAAAAGAATGAAATTATGTCTTTTGCAGCAACATTGGTGTAGCTGGAGGCCATTATCCTAAGTAAATAAACACAGAAACAGAAAACTGAGTATCACATGTTCTCTCTTATAAGTGGAAGCTAAATTCTGGGTACTCATGAACACATGGATGGGAACAATAGGCACCGGGGTCTACTCCAGGTTGGGTTATTGATTAAAAGAACTATCTACTGGGTAATATACTTACTACCAGGGTGACAAAATAATTTTACACCAATTTTCTGCAACACACAATTTACCCTGTAGCAAAATTGTGTGTGTACTTTCTGAACCTGCAATAAAATTAGAAAGGATAAAAAAGTGAAGTCACTAAAAGTAAAGTCTAAAATTATTTAAACCTGAAAAAAAAACCAGTGTATTAATGAATTACTTATTTGTATTAAAATCTATGTCTTAGGCTCTTTTATCTTAGCAGTATAAGTGGCCAGTAATTTGCAGAAGTTTTTACTGTTGGAACATGATGTTCTATTTTTAAATATTGAAATAGTTTGTATTCATATAAAATCTTTTTACTGGATCATAATAGTACTGTTAATATCTACCAAGAGAAATTAGTAAAGTTACAATTTATTTAGATATTATAACTTTTATAAATATTTGAAAATTTGAGTAGTTGGACATATTAATTATTGTTTACTTGAAATAATGAAAGATATGTAAATTTGCATCTATAGCCTACTAAGACTTTGGAAAATAATGAGTAAATGTAAGATTTCAAAATCCCATTGCAATCATTTTAGCTCTACAAGTTCCTGTGTAACAGGTTGGGCTCTCTGATCTGAGGAAAAGAAATAATATACATGTAAATACAAAATAGTGCTTGCATTTTCTTCACAAGGGCTTTATGCTCTCTGGACGAGAACCCCCTTGTGACTGGCTTGGATCCTCAATACCCAGCACAGTATCTGACACATAATAGGAACTCAATCATGTTTATTGCCTGAGTAAACTATTGAATTTCACTTAAGAAAAAAATGAAAGAGAATTGTATTTATGCCAAGAATAAAAAAAAACTTAAATCAGGTCTGTCAGGGACAGTCTGGGGAAGATGAAAACATTTCCTCTATCTTTCTAGGGTTTTTTGATTGGGGCTGAGAATTGAGTTGACATAAAACAGATCAACAGGAGAAAAGCATATAAATTTAATTAATACATACTTGATGTGGCCTGGGAACATGAAGAAATAAAGACCAAGACAAAACTGGAGTTGAACATTCATATACTGAATTAGAAAAAGATTAATACATTGTAAAAATGTGGCAAGACAAAGAGGCTTAGGTTATGCCAGGTAATTGGATGAAGAAGTTGCTAGGAAGGTAAGGGTTAGGCCATCAAGATTTGTTTGTATCAATTTCTCGCAAGTTTCAACTGTCCATCCTTGATAATAATAATAATTCTTTCCATTCCTTCTGATATAAGTAGGGCACCTTTTACAAGAGAATTTTATCTCCTGCTTTTTAAGTAACAGAGCAAAGGTCAGAGTGATTTTCTTGCACCTGCTGGTTTTCAAGAGCCTTTAACTCAAAATAGTAAATGTGCCAAATTTACTATTGGCCAGCATATTTTGGGCTGGCCTTTTCTGAGCCCCTTCACTTTCCAGAACTTATGATCACTGTACTTCTGGGGAAACAAAGTGGAGGAATGACTCCTCAGGACACCTTCAAGTTTGTGTCAAGGAATTAAGTTAAATAGTAATTGGACCTTGGGGGAGATAACTTGGTCCAATCAGGCAGTTTAGATGGCTGGAGGCGACTACTGTAATGTGAAATAGGCATATAGCAACAATATAGATGTCCTGACAACAGTTTACTTAGAAGACTACTCAACTGTTATGAGAATGAACATAAAATGAAGCCCTGCACCCCGGAAGCTGCCATTAAGCAGCAGAGTAGGCCATGAAACCTGTGAGTAGTCAAGAGCTGCTGGAGACTGAAGGTACACCTCCCTGGGGACAAGTGCTCATTTTCACTTTTGTTGAAATACAGTTCAAAGAGGTTTAGGCTCAGTCAAGTACACTTGCCCTTTTATGTTGGATGTTTTAACACCACTACTATTACCTCAGCTTTTCTTGCTTAGGAAAGATTATGAATGAACCACTTTAACTTTCACATTTTACTGAAGTTAAAGGTTGATGCTCCTATTATGTTAGATGCTGTTATTTAGTAATTATGTAAGAGAAATCATGTCACAAGACAGTGCTGTTTTTCCTATCATTCTAGATTAAACAATACCATTGAATTAACTTTTTAAATATACAAAGTTGGAAGAAATAGCATACAGACAGCTTCCTTTTACACTTTGCTCTGTTTTCCCCATGGTAACATTTTGCAAAATTATAGCATAATATCATAACATTGACATTGATATAATTCACCAATCTTTTTCATATTTACCCAGTATGTGTACGTGATGTTCTACAGAACTGTGTCGTCTATGTAGCTTCCTTTATCCACCACCACAGTCAAGATACTGAACAGTTCCAACACCACTGGAAACATTTTTGTTGCCCTTAAAACTACACCCACCTTCACTGTTTCTTGGCCCCTTGGCCCTGTCACCAGCTGACCACTATTCTGCCCTCTGCTTCCAAACTCTTCTCCTTTCAAAAAGTACTTCGTCAATGGAATCACACAGTGTGTAAGCTTTTGGGGTTAATGACCGTTTTTGTGTTCTACGTAATTTCCTGAAGAGTCATATAAATTGTTACATTTATCAAGTTTGTTCCTTTTTTTTTTTTTGAGATGGAGTTTTGCTCTTGTTACCCAGACTGGAGTGCAATGGTGCGGTCTCGGCTCACCGCAACCTCCGCCTCCTGGGTTCAAGCAATTCTCCTTCCTCAGCCTCCTGAGTAGCTGGGACTACAGGCACGTGCCACCATGCCCAGCTAAATTTTGTATTTTTAGTAGAGACGGGGTTTCACCTTGTTGACCAGGGTGGTCTCGATCTCTTGACCTCATGATCCAGCCGCCTCAACCTCCCAAAGTGCTGGGATTATAGGCGTGAGCCACCGCGCCTGGCCAAGTTTGTTCCTTTTTATTGCTTATTGGTATTCTATGGCATTCTATAACCTATATTCTATAGGTTATATTCTATAACCTAGTGTGTTTATTCACTATTCATGGACTTCTGGGCTGACTCCAGGCTTTATACAAAATGAAGCCACTATAAACATTCAGGTACAAGTTTTGTTTGGACATAAGTTTTTTTTATTTATCTTTTGGCCAATGACCAGAATTGCAATTGTTGGGTCATATTGTGGTTATAGGCTTAGTTTTTACAAGCAATACCAAATTGTTTTCCAGAGTGGTTGTATCATTTTATATTCCCACCCAATATTCACATGAGTAATATCATTGATTTGCAAACTTTCTACTACTTGGTATTATTTCTCTTATTATTATCATTTTTTAAACTTTAGCCATTTTGATAGGTGTTTTGGGATATTTCATACTGGTTTTAATTTACATTTCCCCAATGTCTAATGATGCAAACATATTTTCATGTGCTGCTTTGCTGTTTGTACATTCCTTTTGTCAAAATGTCTACAAACTTATTTTGCCAATTTTCTCATTTATTTTGTTTTCACTGTTTGAATTTTAGAAGTTCTTTATATATTCTAGATACTAATCAACCGTTGGAGTTTGAAAATACTGCATTTTCACTCATTGGATTGCTTGTCTTTTCCCTTCACATGAGCTTCCAGAGAACAACTGTTTCAGTTTCTTTTATTAAAATTTTGTATCAATGTATAATAAATGTACATAGTTTTGCATACATGGGATGATTTAATACAGTCATATGTCTGTACAGATCAAGTCAGTGTACTTGGATAGCCATCACCTATAATCTTTTCTTTATACTAGAAACATTCAAACTGTTAACTTTTAGGCTTTTGAAATATCCAATACACTCTTGTAAACTATAGTTACCCTACCAATCTATTTTACAGTAGATCTTATTTATTCTATCATACTGTATATTTGTACCCATTAGTCAACTTTTCTTAATTCCTCTTCCTACCCCTGCCACTCTCCAGTGGTAGGTTAGTAATCAGCCAATTTACTCTCATGAGAGCCACTTCTTTAGCTCCCAAATCTGAGTGAGAACATTCAACATCTGTCTTTCTGTGTCTTGTTTCACTTACATAATGACCTCCAGTTCCATGCATGTTGCTGCAAATGACAGGATTTCATTTGTTATTATGGCTGAATAATATTCCATTATGTAGATATATCACATTTTTCTCATTCATTCATCTGTTGGTGGGCATTTAAGTTGATTACATATTTTGGCCATTGTGAATAGTGCTGCAATAAACAGAAGTGCAAATCTTTGTGAAATTGATGTTCATTTTTTGGATATGTACCCAGTATTAGAATTTCTGAAAAATATGAGAGTTCTATTTCTAGTGTTTTGAGAAACTTCTACATTATTGTCAATCCTGGCACTACTAATTTATATGGCCAACAGCAGTGTAGGAAAGTTACCCTTTCTCCACATCCTTGTCAGAATCCATTATTGCCTGTCTTCTTCATAAAAGCCATTTTTACTGGGGTGAGATGATACATCACTACAGTTTTAATTTTCATTTATCTGAAGAGTAGCAATTTGGAGCATGTTTTCAAATACCTGTTGGCCATTTGTATGTCTTCTCTTGAGAAGTACCTACTCAGGTCTTTTGTCCACTTTTAATTGGATTATTTGATCTTTTCCTGTCAAGTTGCTTGAGCTACTTAAATATTCTAATTACTAATATCTTGTCAGAAGAATAGTTTCCAAAGATTTTCTTCCACTCCGTGTGTTGTCTCTTCACTTTGTTGTCTGTTTCCTGTGTTGTGCAGATTTAATTAGATCCAATTTATCAATTTTTCTGTGTATGTAACTGCTTTTTGTCAAGTATTAGAATATTTTACCTAGCCCTAAATTTCAAGACTTATTCTTGTTTTTTTTTTCTAGAAGTTTTATATGTATCTTTTTAGTTCATGTTTTATTTTAATTATTTTTTATAATGTGGAAAGTTTAGCTTAAAGTCCACTTTTTGCCTAGGGAGGTCTAATTGCTCCAGTACAATCTATTGAATAAAACTATGTACCTTTCATTGAAATGGCTGTTCACATTTGTAAAATATCAGTTGGGCATATTTATGTGGGCCTATTTATGGATCCTCTCTTCTATTCCACTGATCTGTGTGTCTACCAAACTCTAATACCACACTCTGTTGTTACTATAGTTAAATAGGACATTTTGTTATTGAGTAGAGTAATTCATCCAAGTTTATTCTTCTTAATCAAAATCGCTTTAGCTATTCTAAAGTTTAGAAATGTTCATTTATTTCATTGAGAATGATCTTCAATCTCAGATATCCTTTCTTCTGCTTGATTGATTCAGGTATTTGCTCAAGGAAGTAAAAGAGTACAAAAACAGATGGAAAAACATTTCATGCTCGTAATTATGAAGAATCAGTATTATGAAAATGGCCATACTGCCCAAAGTAATTTACAGATTCAACACTATACCCATCAAGTTACCATTGACCTTCTTCACAGAATTAGAAAAAACACTTTAAACTTCATATGGAACCAAAAGAGAGCCCACATAGCCAAGACAATCCTAAGCAGAAAGAACAAAGCTGGAGGCATCACACTACCTGACTTCAAACTATACTGCAAGGCTACAGTAATCAAAACAGCATGGTACTTGTACCAAAATAGATATAGACCAGTGGAACACAACAGAGGCCTTGGAAGCAATGCCACACATCTACAGCCATCTGTTCTTTGACAAACGTCACAAAAACAAGCAACAGGGAAAGGATTACCTGTTTCATAAATGGTGTTAGGAAAACTAGTGAACAATAAGCAGAAAGCAGAATCTGAACACCTTCCTGACAGCTTGCACTAAAATTAACTCCAGATGGACTAAAGACTTAAACATAAGACCTAACAGGATAGAAACCCTAGAAGATAACCTAGGCAATACCATTTAGGACA
>CM052650.1:119835046-119858883 GCA_028533165.1 Leontopithecus rosalia
AAAAAAAAAAATGAAGAAGAAATTTATGAGGCCAACAAACATGAAAAAATGCTCAACATCACTAGTCATTAGAGAAGTACAAATCAAAACCACATTGAGATACCATCTCACGCCAGTTAGAATGGCAATCATTAAAAAATCTGGAGACAACAGATGCTGGAAATGATGTGGAGAAATAGAAACACTTTTACATTTTTGGTGGGAGTGTAAATTAGTTCAACCATTGTGGAGGACAGTGTGGTGATTCCTCAATGATCTAGAAATAGAAATTCAATTTGACCCTCCAATCCCATTACAGGATATGTACCCAAAGGATTATAAATTGTTCTATTATAAAAACACATGCACATGTATGTTCACTAGGGCCTTGTTTACAATAGCAAAGACCTGGAACCAACCCAAATACTCATCAATGAGACTGGATAAAGAAAATGTGGCACATATATACCATGGAATACTATGCAGCCATAAAAAAGAATGAGTTTGTGTCCTTTGCAGAGACATGGATGAATCTGGAAACCATCATTCTCAGCAAATCGACACAAGAACAGAAAACCAAACACTGAACGTTCTCACTCATAGGTGGATGTTGAACAATGAAAATGCATAGGCATAGGGAGGGAAACATCACACACTAGGGTCTGTTAAGGATTGGGGCAGCTAGGGGAGGGTCAGTGAGGGGCAGGGAGTTTGGAGAGGGATAACACTGGGAGAAATGCCTGATGTAGGTCACGGCGTCATGGAGATAGCCAACCAGCATGGCATGTGTGTACCTATGCAATAATCCTGCAAGATCTGCACATGTACCCCAGAACTTAAAGTGTAATATATAAAAAAAAAGAAATGTTTATGTCTACAAAACGTCTTGCTTGAATTTGCATGGGAATTACATTAAAAATGTAGATCGAATTGTAGAGAATTAATACCTACACCATTAATAAATAGAATTTGTAATATTTTATTAAATATATACCTAAGTATTTTCTTGTTTTTCAGGTGATTGCAAAAGGTATTACATTTTAAAATTCAATGTCCATGTGTTAATTGTTAGCATAAAGGAATACAATTGATGCGTGTGTGTGTGTGTGTGTGTGTGTGTGTGTGTGTGTGTGTGTTGATTTGCATTTTTGTGGCCTTGCTGAACTCACTTATTAGTTTTGGGAGCTTTACTGAATATCCTTTGGGACATCCTGCCTGGATAATTCTGTTATCCGCTAATAAATATAGTTTTATTTCTTTTTTTTCAACCTGTATATTTTATTTGCTTTTCTTATCTCAGGAACAGGAACTTCTAGTAGCATATTGAATGAATGGTGTCAGTGTACTTACATTGTTCCCATTTCTAAGCAGAAAGCCATGTCTTTTACAATTAAGTATGCTGGCTGTAGGTTTTTGTTAAGTTCTATCAAGGTGAGATAATTTCCCTCTTTTCCTAACTTGCTAAGAGTTTTTCTAATGAATGAGGTGTTTAAATGCCAAGTGCATTTTCTGACTCAATAGATATGATCATTTACTGAATTTTGGTTTAGTAGTTATATGTTACTAAGAAGGGAGTACTGAAGCCCCCAACTATAGTTACACACTTGTCTATATTTCTTTTTAGCTTTGTCAGTTCTCAATTTATGTATTTGGGGGTTTTATAATTTGTTAAACCTTCCTGGTGGATTCAAGCTATTATCACTATGTAATGTTCTTCCCTCTTCTTGTAATTTTCTTTGTTCTAAAGGCTACTTTACCATATATTAACTTTGAAAAATGTAATGTTTAAACAAATTTGATTAAAAAGTTTCCTAAGCTCCAGTTTTATTTCCCATTGGTTTATTTTGAATATATGTATTTTTATAAACATTCATCTTTATCTCTATATTATCCCCAAGTATAAAATAGTCTATTTTTATCAAATCTTAGTTTTATTTTACTGATATTTATATACATTGTGTAATGATTATTACATTCAAATTAATTAGCACATAAATCACCACACATGCAATATGTTAGATATCCAGAACTTTTTAATCTTATTACTAAATGTCTGTAGTCCTTGTTAACATTTTCTCATTTCTTCAGCCTCACAGTCCCAGGAAATTACCTTTCTCTGTTTTTATGAGTTCAATTTCTTTAAATTCCACTTGTAAGTGAGATTATACATTATTTTTTTTCGTGTCTGGCTTATTTCACTTAACATAATATCATTCAAGATTATCCGTGTTTTTCCAAATATCAGAATTTCCTTACTTTCTATGGCAAAATAATATTTGATTGTACGCATACATTTTCTTTACCCACTCATCAATCTAAGAACATTTGGGGTTTTCCATATCTGTCTAGGGTGAATAGTTCTGCAATGAACACGTGGGTGCAGATATCTCTTTGAAATACTAACTTTATTTCCTTTGGGTATATACTCAGAAATGAGATTGCTGAATATCATGTTAGTTCTATTTTTAATTTTTTGATAAATTGATGTACTACTTTCCACAATGGGTGCACTAATTTACAATCCTACCAACAGTGTACAAGGGTATCCTTTTCTCCACATTCTCACCAACACTTACCTTTCGCTTTTTTGATAATGGCCATCCTAACAGGTGTTAGATAACATCTCACTGTAATTTTGATGTGCATTTCCCTGATGATTAATGATACTGAGCACCTTTATACATACCTGTTGACCACTTTATGTCTTTGAAAAAAAATGTTTATATAGGTCCTGTTTGCCCATTTATATTTTTTCCATAGAATTGTGTGAGTTCTTTATGTAATTTGGCTATTAATCTATTATTAGATATGTGATTGGCAAATATTTTCTCCCATTTCATTGGTTTCCTTTTGATTTTGTTGTTTATTTCTTTTGTTGTATAGGAGCTTTAAAGTTTGATATAGTTCCATTCGTTTATTGTTGCTTTTGTTACCTGTGTTCTTGGTGTCATATTAAAACAAAAAATTGCAAAGACCTGTCATGGAGCTTTTTCCATAGGTTTTCTTCTAGCAGTTTTATAGGTTCAAACCTTACATTTAATTATTTAATCTAGTTTGAGTTAATTTTTACATATGGTGTAAATAAGAGCCAAATTTTGTTCTTTTGCATGTAGGTATACAGTTTTTCCAACGTTTGAAGGGACTCTCTTTTCCTTATTACGTATTCTTGGCACTCCTGTCAGTGATTGGATGTTACATACATGTGGCTTTATTTCTGAGCTATCCATTTGATTCCATTGATATGTGTACCTGCTTTTATTCCAGTACCATCTGTTTTGATTACTATTGCTTAATAATGTAGTTTAAAGAGAGTGTGATGCTTCCACTTTTTTTTCTCGATTGCTTTAGCTTTTCTGTGTCTGTTTGATACCCTATAAATTTTAGTTGTTTTTTTCTATTCTGTGAAAAATGACACTTGAATTTTTATAAGAATTTCACTGAATATATAGATTACTTTGGGTAATAGAACATCTTTAAAATATTAATTCTTCCAATGCATGAAAATGGCATAACTTTCTTTTTGAAATCCTGTTCTCTTGTCCTATACTCACAGGTGGGAGTGAAGTAGCATGATCACAACTTACTGCAGCCTACCTACTTCCCAGGCTCAAGCAATCCTGCTGACTCAGTCTCCCCAGTAGCCAGGATTATGGACTTGAACTAACATGCCCAGCTAATTTTTTGTGTTTTCCATAGAGATAGGATCTTCCTATGTCACCCAAGCTAGTATCAAACTCCTGAGCTCAAGAAATTTTTTCTCCTTGCCTTCCCAAAGTGTCAATGTGAGCACCATGTGTGACCCACCATACCTGGCGGGGTATCTTTCCATTTATTTGTGTCTTCTTCAACTCATTAGTAACTTATCGTTTTAAGTGTGCAGATTTTTTACTTTCTTTGTTAAATTTATTCCTAAGTATTTTATTCATATTTTGATACTACTGTAAATGGAATCATTTCCTTAATGTTATTTTCAGAGAATTCATTGCTAGTGTATACAAAGACAACTAATTTAGGTATGTTGATTTTGTATCCTGAAGGTTTAATAAGATTGTTTAATAGTTCTACAAGTATATTTGTGGAGTCTGTACGATTTTTTTATATGTAGAGTCATGTCATCTGTAATCAGATACAATTTTACTTCTTCCTTTCTACCAATTTGGGTAATACTTTTTTTCTTGCTTAATTGCTCCATCAAGTAGTGAGAGTGATCACCCTTGTCTTGTTTCTGATCCTAGCGGATAAAGTTTTAGCTTTTCACCTTTGAATATGATGTTATATGTAAATTTGAAATGTGTCAAATTTATTATCATGAGGTATATTTTTCTATACTTAATTTGTTAAAAGCTTTTTTACGAAAGAAGATTGAAGTTTGTCAAATACTAATTTTCATCTATTAAGGTAATCATATAATTTTTATCCTTTATTCTGTTATTGTGATATCACTTTTTTTGCCTTTCTTTTTTTTAATTGCATTTTTGGTTTTGGGGTACACGTGAAGAACATGCAAGATAGTTGCATAGGTACACACGTGGCCATGTGATTTACTGCCTTTCTCCCCTTCACCTATATCTGGCATTTTTCCCCATGCTATCTCTCCCCAGGTCTCCACCCCCTGCTGTCCCTCCCCTATTCCCCCCAACAGATTCCAGTGTGTAGTGCTCCCCTCCCTGTGTCCATGTGTTCTCATTGTTCAACACCCACCTATGAGTGAGAACATGTGGTATTTTCATTTTCTGTTCTTGTGTCAGTTTGCTGAGAATGATGGTCTCCAGGTTCATCCATGTCCCTACAAAGGACACTAACTCATTTTTGATGGCTGCATAATATTCCATGGTGTATATGTGCCACATTTTCCCAGTCCAGTCTATCATTGATGGGCATTTGGGTTGGTTACAGGTCTTTGCTATTTTAAATAGTGCTGCAATGAACATTTGTGTGCATATGTCCCTATGGAAGAATGATTTATAATCCTTTGGATATATACCCAGTAATGGGATTGCTGGGTCAAATGGAATTTCTATTTCTAGGTCCTTGAGGAATCGCCCCACTGTCTTCCACAATGGTTGAACTAATTTACACTCCCACCAGCAGTGTAAAAGTGTTCCTATTTCTCTGCACCCTCTCCAGCATCTGTCGTCTCCAGATTTTTTAATGATTGCCATTCTAACTGGTGTGAGATGGCATCTCAATGTAGTTTTGACTTGCATTTCTCTAATGACTAGTGATGATGAGCACTTTTTCATATGTTTGTTGGCCTCATGTGATATCACTTTTAATGACTTATGTATATTGAATCATCCTTGGATTGCATAGGTAAATTCTATTTGATTTTGGAGATGATTTTTGTTTGCCTTTGTTTTCTTAAGGATTTTAGCTGTTATTCTTATCAAGGATATAGATCCATAAATTTCTTATAGTGTCCTTATGTGGGTTTGGTAAGAAGATAATGTTGGCTTTGTAAAATGAGTTTGAACATTTTTCCCCTCTTGAATTTTTTTTGGGTGGATGGAATTTGAGAATCACTGGTATTAATTCTTTGTTAAAAGTTTGGCAAAATACAATCATGAGGCCATTTTGTTATGAGCTTTCCTTGTTGAGGAATTTTTGATCACTGATTCAATCTTTTTACTTGTAATTAGTAGAGCAGACTTCCTATTTCTTCATATAATTCAATTTTGCTAGATTCTATGTTTCTACAATTTATTCATCTATTACAAGTTATGCATTTTGTTGGCATGTAATTGTTTATAGTAGTCACTTTTGATCTTTTGTATATTAGTAGTATCCGTTGCAATGTCTCCTTCTTCATTCATAATTGTAATCATTTGAGTCTTCTTTTTCTTGTTCACTCTCTCCCTCGGTCTCTCTCTGTGTCTCATCAATCTAACTAAAAGTTTGTCATTTTCATTTATCTTTTTAAATAAAAGAGAAATTCCCATGTTTTTGTTTTTTCTCTTTTCCTTCTAGTCTGTTTCTTTTTTTTTCTGCTCTAATCTTTATTACTTTTTTTTTTCTGCTGGTTTTAGCCTTAGTTTGTCCTTCTTTTTCTAGTTCTTTGAGGTGTGAAGTTCAGGTTGTTTATCTGAGAACCATTTTCTTTCTTAATATAGATATTTATCACTGTAAGCTTCCCTCTTAACACTGCTTTCAGTGAATCCCATGAGTTTTATTATGTTGTTTTTCTATTTTTGTTCATCTCAAGATACTTTTAAAATTTTACTTTTTTGACCAATTGGTTATTCTGAATTGCAGTGTTTAATTTACACATTTTTGTGAATTGTCCAAAATTTCTTCTCTTTTTGATTTTTAGTTTCATGCCATTGTGGTGAGAAAAGACACATGAAATGGTTTTAATATTCTTAAATGTGTTAAGGCTTGTTTTATGACCTAACTCATGATCGATCCTGGAGACTGTTTCCTGTGTCTCTCACTACTGCTTAATAGAACATTCTGTACAGGTCTCTTGGATCTATTTGGTCTATAGTGTTATTCAAGTCTGCTGTATCCTTTTTGATTTTCTGTTATATGATCTACCCATTGTTGAAAACAGGGTACTGAAGTCCCCTACCATTACTGTATTGTTGTCATTTCTTCATTTAGTTTAGTTAATATTTGCTTTCTTTAGGTGTCCAATGCTGGGTACATGTATATTTACTATCTTATGTTCTTTTAATAAATTCATCCCTTTATTATTATTGCTTGTCTCTTGTCACAGATTTTGACCTAAAGTCCATTTCGTTTGATGTAAATGTAGTATAGCCACTGCTGCCTTCTTTTGCTTACCATTGCATGAAGTATATTTTTCCTGTCAGGTGTCTGCACTGATGGGAGTCCCTCCAGGATTGTACTTGAGTGAGGTTGGTGCCAAGTCATGTGGCTGCTGCCAAGTCCTCAGTGGGTTTGTGATTGGTGGGACTGTTATCAGGGGTATTACTGGGTGTGGATAGGCTCTCATCCCTAAGAGGGTTGAACAGCCTCTGGAACCGTGGTCAGTACAGTTGGTGCTAGGATGAGGTTCCAATGAAGTATCTCCAGAATGCCATTACCAGGTGTGCAGATAGGAGTGGCTTCCTCATGGTTCCTGGAACAGCTGCCAGTTAGTAATGATGTGGGCCTCTCTAAGCAACCAGCACTGGTTCTGTATCATGCATAAGAGGAGCTGGAACCTAGTCACAAGGCTGCTTCAATATCTACACTACCAAAACTGAGGTCTGGCTGCCTCTGGGGTCACACGTGGTATGTCTCTGGGCTGGCAGGACTGCTCTCAGAGTGCAGCTGATAAGGGCAGGAGTCAACTTACAATGCTGTTTCTAAGATCCATAGTGGGATCTAGGTCAGTGGCCTGCCTCTGGGGTCACTTACAGGCATGTCTCCTCCTGGGCCTCCATGTGGTCAAGACTATTCTCAAACTGCAGCTGAGGGGCTGGAGCTGAGCTTCAGTGATGTTTCAAGATTTCCTATGAGACCAAGGTTGACAAACCTGCTGTGTACATTAAATTACACTTTTAAGTTGTAATGTGTCAATGCCAATTGACTTAGCACATATATCATTGTCCTCTCATTTTACTACACATAAACTCAGTAGAGGAACATGTACAAGCACCTTTTAAAGATCTTTCCTGACCCCACCATGTTTTTCTAGAATTTGTCAAAAATAACAAGGATCTGCTAACATTTTTAAGATTTCATTTTGAACTACTTGTCTGAATGTTCTTAATATATTCAGAAAGAGTTGAAAATAAACTGGAAAAGGTAAAATTGAACTGTGTCTTCCATTTCCCTCTGGTTTAAGTTGTTTAGATACAGAGAAGATCTGTGTAACTTCATTATATTAGAATATGGTACACTCACATTCTGTAATTTATTTTAAAATGTACATTTCAAAACAAAGAAAAACACATCTGATACTAAAAGTTTTGATCATTTATGTATCTAATTTACTCTATCATCAAATATATTTATGTTTTTATTCTTAAACTTTACATTTCAATGAAATACAAAAGTTTGGAATATAAGAAAATTTTGTTTACTAAAAACCTCCTAAGTTGTCACCACATTCTTTGAATATTTAGTATTTCTCTTAACACTGCCAGCACTTAAGACTTGTCATAATATTGAGGATTCTGTTTTATCGCTTTTTTTCTTTAAAAAGGCTTCAAATGTTAGAAAAACTTTTATGCTGTTAACTAATGCAAGAACATTTATAAGGATAAATGTATTTGTTTAGAAATCAGTACACATGCTTTTATAATCCCCTTTTCAAGTTTAATAAAAGCACTTAAAAACTGTAAATAACAGAAGACAAGAGGTTCTGAACATTTTTATGAGATATATGGATGTGGTGAAAGTATTTCACAGATACTTCCAAAACTTTATTTTTAGGGAGGAGATGGCAGCTACAATGATGTACTAAATGAAGATTTTATTTTAAAGCAAAAGAAAATAAACAATTTTATAATTAATATATGGGTATGCAGTATGCCTAATGATGATTTACATATTGAAGTGTAAGAGCATTTGCTTATTTTGTCAGTGCCAACGAGCTAACTCATCATAAAAATATGGTTTGACTTCTGGATGTAATATACCTTCTTCATAAAATAATGTCCTGAATTTTAGATGAGAATCTTACATTATGAATGTGCTGTATAAAGCACTCTGACAATGATTATCATAAATCCTTCTTTACATTTTACTCTGATGTATATAACAATGAAGAATCAAACCACATTCATACAAAACAAAAAAGAAATATTCATCTTATATGGTACTCAATCTCTCTTAACATCTAAAGATCCAGGTTTCCTATCATTCAAACATATTAGATATGTAATTATTTCATTCACTGCTGTACTTAAGACTATTTTCTTTAAAATAAAGGCCATTCTTCTTTAAATATGTTAGTAAAGTACCTTATAATTTTACTAAAGGCATTGTTTCTTAATTGAAATAGAGATATTTCATATGTCGTATATTTTATCAAATGCCAAAATCTCAATAACTGTTAAAAACATAAAATAAAAATGTGTAAACAAAACCTCCTAGATTTTGAAAAAATATGAAAATATCAATTGTTTTATACAAATTTAGAATCCTGAAATTTGAAGTCTAATTACTTATGCTAAAAATAACTAATAATAGACTATACACAGACACATATTTTTGAATTGTGTATTTTATATTTAAATGCACAATAACAAATATCAAAATATTTTGAATATTTAAAATGTTGTTAGAGAATATTTAATGTTTTAATAATCATTCTTTACTAAATATCAGTTATACATTGTCCACTCATATGAATGATTATTAAATGATACCACATTTATAATAATACCAATACTATATTTTAACAAATATTTTGCAAATACAAATATGCAAAATATTTGCTAAAATAAGAGAAGGTATCTAGATAAGAAGAAATATAGACTATGAAGCAAAACTGAACCTTGGTTTGTAGTTTTTCACACACAACAATTTTAAAGATTTATGGAAAATTTTGTGAAGTGAAAAATTTTTTATGATTTACATATACATAATTTATAAATGCAATCTACAAAAATGTTAAAAATTTTTTACTAATTATTTTATGAAATAACATGAAATTCAAAATCTATTTTAAAATTAGTTTATGTAATTCTTTTGTAATTTTAGAAAGCCTGTTACAGATTTTAACATTTATAAAAATGAAATACAACTTAAATATTGTACAGTAATGGAAAATTTTGTTCATTATTTCATTTTCTTCAGAGTTTTATATAAGAAGGTCATAAATGAGATTTTAACTAGCAATGGGTGAAACATTTGAAATCTCACATTGATTTCATTTAACTTTTTAAAAAGTTAAGTATTTGAAACAAAAAATAACCAAAATAAGTAAACAAAACTGTGACATGAAGAATAAATTAACTCTTCTAAGATAATACATCCAGAAATATCAAATACAGCTGATAACATAGAGAAAATGTTTAAATACATTTAAATATATATAGCTAAAATTTATTAGACTGCTAGCATGTTTTAAAGACTAATAAGCCATTCTGGAATGAAGATCTCTTTAAGGCTTCAGAGCTAAATGAATTTATTTGGACTTAATTTACAATTGAAAACTGTGTGTGTGTGTATGTGTGTGTGTGTGTGTGTGTGTGTGTGTGTGTGTGAGAGAGAGAGAGAGAGAGAATCTGTGTCTGAGTTTGTGTCTCTCTGTGACTGTCTGTGTCTCTCTCTGTATATATTCCTTTATAGACAGATACACGAAAGAGCGGTTTGCTTTCAAAGCCCATGTTTTTCAACTACTGCAAGGTATTTCCTCTCCTCCCATTCTTTATTGGGCTAATATTCCTGTGGCTTTCTATGCCATATCCTTGCATACACATCTTAATTTGACAAAATCCACCAAGAGATACCCAATAAGAGATTTGCCTGCTTTCAACGTCATCCCAACTCACATTATCCCCTTCCGTACTGAGGGAATGTATTCTCTTCCTGGGTCCACAAGGCGGGGGGTAGTTTCAAAGAAAAGAACTTCCCAGCGCCATACCTCCACCCACCTCTCCATCCCGGATCTTAGAGGTCTCTGTTTAACTTTCGCACATGCGGGAAAAATTCAAAGACCAATCGCTCCAGCAGAAGTTTAAAGAAACTCCTTTCATAGGACGAAAAAAAATTGATTGGGGTGGGAATTCCTCCCAGGTTAAAAGTCCCCATCTCCCACATCGGGGTGGACTCCATATCTGGATTCCCTTCACAACGTTGTGGGAGCCGCTTTTCCCTCTATCCATTTCTATCTCCTTTTCTTCTCTCTCTGCCGAAATAAACCACTTTCTGCAAAAGTTTTTGGGGTCTGATATTTACTTACAAGTGCACTGTGCCCAGCGGGGTCCTCTCTCCCATTCTTGGGTGAGTGAGAGACCAAGAGCCTGGAAGCCAACAGCCCACAAGGGAGCGAACTGAGCTTCCCCCAGGTCCAGAACCCAGTCACAGTATCATCAGAGTGTTCTTTTTAAAAATGTAAATTTAAATATGTTCTTCCTCTTTATAACACTCTTATTGGCACTTCACCCTGTCCTCACTTTTAATTACCATTCTATCATAAGAACACAGATCTGCCTTTGCTCACTACCTTGAATGTTTCGTTCATCTTTCACACTAACTTTTGAAGTATATTTATGTAGTTCTTTAAAACTCAAATAGGTATCTCTCCACAAGCACATCTTACTTAATATATTTAGTGTACAACAGCAAGTGTATATATTTAATGTATCGAGTAAGATGTCTTTGTGGAAAAGTATCTACTTGTAAAATGTCTATCTTTCTAGGATCTTTGATTTTCTTCACTCTCATTACTCAGTGAACAGCCAAATGAGTGCACAAACTCACTGGGTTCTCCATTCTGTCATCAGAGCACAGATCTCCCTTTGCTCACTACCTATTGTCATTTGTTATTTTGTTGTTTGTTTATGAATTTTATTATTGTTTTTCTTTTTCTCCTTTTTGGTACTTCTCCTGATTGCTTATCATTGAGCTTTCTGTATCTGTGCTTTGATGTCTGACATTAATTTGGAGATATTCTCAGCCATTATTGCTTCAAATATCTCTTCTGTTCCTTTTTCTCTTTGTTTTCCTTTTGCTATTCTCAGTACACATGTATTACAATTTTTGAAGTTGTTTCAAAATTCTTGAATATTATATTTCTTTTCTTTTTTTTCTTGCTTTTTAGTTTTGGAAGTTTCCATTGTCATGTCTTCAGGTGCAGAGAATCTTTCCACATCCAGTCTTCTGATCAGCCTGTCAAAGACATTCTTCATTTGTTACAGTGTTTTGATCACTAACATTTATTTTCTGTTCTTTCTTAAAACTTGTCTGTTCTTCACTAGAGCTCTCAGCATGTTAAACCATAGTTATTTAAAATTGCTGGTCTGATAATTCCAACATTTCTTCCACCTGATTCTGATTCTGATACTTGTTCTTGTCCCTTCAAACCATGGAGTTGTTTTGCTTTTTGGTGTGCCTTGCTATTATTTATGAAAGCCAAACATAGTGTATTGAATAAGAGGAAGCTAATAATACTGGTTTCTGCAGAGTTTTCTGCTTGTGGGTCTCTATTCTGGTAAGTTGTGATGCTCTGCATCCATCAGCCTGTCTCTCCAACTTTGGGCAGCAGCCCAACCTATGGCCACAGTTATTTGACAGATCAAACAGGAGTTGTGATATTTTGTTTGTTCATCTTTTACTTGTTTTAAGTATGGCTTTTAAATTGCCCATATACTAGGCCAGAACCTGGATGTAATAGGTTTCTGTGTACCTATATTTTTTATCTTAATAAATGTACGTTTATATGTTTTTTTATTTTTAGGAAGCTGTGTGTCACTCTATTAACCCATTAATTCTGACTAGTACATATTTTGAGAGTGGTTATTAATAACATCTATACCTTTTCAATGTTAGAAATTAACTTGACAGAACTAAATGTTTTTAGAGCCAAATTAAAAATGATAATTATATTAAAAGTAACTATTTTGATAGAGGTTTGTTCAATTTCATTTGGTCATAGACATTTATGTTACTTTATTTATTTCATCTTTTTTTTTGAGACAGAGTTTCACTCTTGTTACCCAGGCTGGAGTGCAATGGCGCGATCTCGGCTCACCGCAACCTCTGCCTCCTGGATTCAGGCAGTTCTCCTGCCTCAGCCTCCTGAGTAGCTGGGATTACAGGCACACACCACTACGCCCAGCTAATTTTTTGTATTTTTAGTAGAGATGGGGTTTCACCATGTTGACCAGCATGGTCTCGATCTCTTGACCTCATGATCCACCTGACTTGGCCTCCCAAAGTGCTGGGATATTTCATCTTTTTATATAAACAGACACTATTCAATCAAGACAGACAAATTTACTTTCCATAATAAAGCAATCCCCAAATATCAGTATCTTGAAATAGTTAAGATATAGTTTTCGTTTACATATATTGCTGCTTGTCTGAGATTTCCTGCATATTTAGTTTTTACTTGGACTCACAGGGTGACAGAACGAAACATCTGGACATCACTGGTGAAACATGCAACACCGTAGAAAACTTCTGTTTAAATTGACACACTTGAGAGTCATTCATATATTTTGCCCAAAAAATAACATGACCTTACTTTAAAGAAGCAAGAAGGTATCAGCCCACTTGTGTTCAGAAGAAAAAACACATCTTCATTCTTTCCACTTCGTAAAATTTATATATTAGTGTTGTTGTACGGGATAAAGAGTAATTTCTTTTCCTCACCCTTCACGAAGTTTGTGTCTGAGACACGTATAAAAAAAGACAGATTAACAAGATAAAAACTTAGCAAATGTATGCAACCAGAGTTTTATGATTGCCTTCAGAAATAAAGGCCCAAAGATCCAGGGAAAACTGTATTTTTTGGACCGTTCTGCAGAAAAAATGATTGGAGGTTAAAAGAGTATGATTTAATTATAGCAAACTGGAAGCAGGGGACTTAGCACAGCCTATTGGATCAGATTCTTTTTGGATTCCCTGTTTGGCATTTCTTCCTTCTAGGTATTAGACAGGACACCTGTCACATGAAGGTCTTCAGGGGAGAAGGGAGGGGGAAGTTCAGAGAGTGATATTTCTGCTTCTGTGGTATTCTCAGTTTCCTTCAGCTTAAAATAGTTGGTATGCTAAGATGCCGTATTTTGGGGTTATCATATTCTGAACTCGAACAGTGTGTATCTCTTAAACTGGCTCTACACCATACATTGTTTATCTGTTAAATGTGAACATTGGAACACATATTTTCACACATTTGCAAACAATGCTTACTACTAACATTCATTTTTTATTTTTAATTTTACTTTTTAGCTTTTTCTACTTATTGTATTAAGGAAAATATTTATTGTCTTAAATTAATAATTGAATTTATAATTTTAGCTGTATTTTTTACCTCTCTGTATTTTAACCTAAATCCACAGAAATAGCAGTTGCAACAATCTGATTAAAAATAATTTTAAAATGATTAGACATAGAGGTAATACACTATCTTGGAAAAGGATGCTGCAAGAAAAGTCTAAAAAATTAAAATGAAGCATTGCATCTAATAATGGAGGATGCTTGGGCACTTATTTAACCTTTTAGCATTTCATATAATAAACCTTAAAAAATTCAGGGGACTAAATAATATCTAGGGTGCCCTAGCTCTAAAATTCTGATTTATAAGAATTGGCAATGAAGATGAATTATGTCATTGCAGCTTGCCCCCACCTGCTTTGTATATAAATTACCCAGACACTGAATTCTCAGTATTTCCAAATCTTCTGTCTAAATTTTAACTCCTCGTTGAATAATTAGGGATATCAAACTTGAATCAATTAGCAAAATTTTGCTAATTTTATGTTCAGCAGTTGCAAGGAAAGCATGATGTTCTTTTGTTAAGATACTATATAAACAAAAGTTCTAATCAACCCTTTGAGTAACTCATCACAGAGGTTCCTCCTGTGTAATGTGCACTGCACTCATTAATAAACTCTTTTTCTTTTCTTAATTTGCCTTTTCTTAATGTGATTTACAAAACCCTAGCTGGAGAATCTAAGATGGATAAGGTAAAAATAATTTTTCTCCACGACACCATTATATGCTTATGATCAGGTCAAAGCATATCCAGTAGGAACAAGGAAGCTAAATAATTAAATATGTAGTCTACCTCATGCGCTTACCTCTGTTGTATTGATGCTTCATTAGCACCTATTTTCTCATGTGTGATTTAACCATGAAGAAAAAAAAATAAAATTAAACAACAGATTTATTTCTTGGTTTAATTATGATAGCCAAAATTCAAAAGCCACTGCAGTGTATCTCTAAAGTCTGATAGATGCCAGTCCAAGAAAATTCCCTTTCTCAACAGGGATTTGCAGTCAACTTGGTTACACTTTAGTGCCATGTCCTCAGTGGCTAGAATACAAGGGTTTGGGAAATAGTGGGTGGTTGATATGGTTTGATTGTGTCCCCACAAAAATCAAAATCTCATCTTGAATTATAATTCCCCAAATACTCATAATTCCCATAATTGCCACATGTCAAGGGAGAGACTAGATGGAGGTAATTGAATCATGAGGTGGTTCCCTCATGCTGTTCTCATGATAGTGAATTCTCACAAGATCATGCTGGTTTTATAAGTATGTGGTAGTTCCTTCTGCATTCATTCTCCTTCCTGCCACACTGTGAAGAAGGAACCCTGCTTCCCCTTCGCCTTCTGCCATGATTGTAAGTTTCCTGAGGCCTCCTAAGCCATGCTGAACTGTGAATTAATTAAATCTCTTTTCTTTATAAACTACCCAGTCTCAGGTAGTATCTTTATAGGCACGTGAGAATGAACTGATAACAGTGCTGATATATATGACCCCGCCTCTCACCATCATTCCTCATAACCCAGTTTCAAAATGTAGGCTACCTGTCCACACAAGTTCAAATTCTGCTGCATTTGGGATTTTATTTTCAGGAGTAATGACACTTCTGCTAGTGAGCTCAGTATTGTGCCCACTAAACCTGATTTGATCACTCTGAGCTTCTTGTGCTGCTGAATAGGTAGGAAAGGAGTTACTATACTAGTCAGGATAGCGAACCTTAATTTTCATAAGAAGTCTTAGTATACATATATAATTAAATGCATACAATACTAAGCAACAGACATCGCATTATAGTTTCTCCAATTATTTTTTGGTTATACAAGGTTTGTACTTTAATAGGTTCCTCAAAAAGCATTCAAGAATTATATTCCAGGGTTTTGTTTTTCTGCTTGTTTGTTCTAATATTCATTATTATTTGTGTCATTCATACTTGAAGGCAAACTGAGCTGGGTATAAAACCTTGGTTCTCTATTTTTCTTTCCTTGCATAACTTAAACATGTCCCTATCTTGTCTTCTGTTATGAAGTATTGCCTTTGATAATTTTAATAACAAACCTGCTTTTCTCCTAATTAATGATTAGTTAAGTTTTTAATTGGATGTCTGAGTAGATTTACTTTTTTCAAAATTGTTATTCAGCATGTTTTTATTTATCATAAAATGCCCCTGTTTTTATTTTTGTGGATTTCTTTATCCTCCAATAGGATCCTAAATAGTTCAATTTATTTATAGTCTGTTTTATTTTTAAAAATGTTCAACATGTATTTATCTATTTTTCTATTTATCTGTTCATTTATCAGTCTGTCTTCAATCTATTTTTATTGCTTTGGTTTACTTCTTTGACATCTCCAATAATATGTATGCTGTATCTTCTGTATCTGTTTTCTATATTTCTTTTTTCCATCAAATGTGTTTTCTATTTTAATTTCTGTTTAATATATTATTCAACTTTCTGTTCTCTAGTTCATTTATCATAATTTTTATGATGTTTATTGTAGCAGTATATAGTTCAGATTTTCTTCCTGTGATTTTGTTTTGTTTGTTTTCTTGGGCTCTCTCAATTATTGATTCATACTTTCTCATTGTTCAGTCACAACATTTTTAACTTTGGTATTTTCAGTTGCTGTTCTGTGATGGCTTTTAACTGTTTTTTTTTTTATAATATCTTTTAGCTCATTTTATGATTTTAGCATGTAACTTCATCTGTTTTGTTATCATTTTTTCTTTTTCAATACATGTGGTATTTAGTTTCATATCTTTTATTAAATATTATATGTGGAGTTCAAACTAAACTTCATATGTTTCCTTTCTAATAGTGTTTTCATATACAATCATGTAATGATGTTTCAGTCAATGCTGGACTGCATATATGATAATGGCCCCTTAAGATGATAACAGAGCTGAAAAATTCTTATTGCTTAGGGATGCTATAGCCTTCCTAATGTCCTAGATAAAACATTTTTCGGTACTCACATGTTTATGGTGATGTTGGTGTAAACAAGTCTACTGCACTGCCAGTCATGTAAAAGCATAGGATATACAATTATGTACACTACATAATACTTGATAATGATAATAAATGTCTGTTACTGGTGTATGCATTTTCTATACTTTGTATTGTTATTTTAAAGTGCATTCCTTCTAATTATTGATAAAAATGTTAAATACGAAACAGCCTCAGGCAGGTCCTTCTGGAGGTATTTCAGAAATATGCCTTGTTTTCCTAGGATATGACAACTCCATGCATATATTTGCCCCTGAAGACCTTCCAGAGGAATAAAACGTGGAGTTGGAAAATAATGACATTGACGATCCTGAACCTGTATAGGTCTAGGCTAATGTGTTTGTGTTTGTTTCTTAGTTTTTAACAAAAATGTACAGAAAGAAAAAAATAGAAAAAAGCTTATAGAATAAGAATATAAACAAGATAAAATAATTTTGTACAGTTGTACAATGTGTTTGTACTTTAAGACACGTGTCATTACAAAAGAGGAAAACAATCCATTAAAAATTAAAAGTTTAAAAAGTAAAAACCGATACAATAATCCACGTTTACTGTATTCCTGAAGAAATAATTTTTTAAATGAATTTAGTGTAACCTATGTGTACAGCATTTATGAAGTCTAAAGTAGGGCACAGTAATGTCCTCAGCCTTTACATTCATTCACTAATCACTTACCCAGAACAACTTCTAATCCTACGAGCTCCATTCATGGAAAGTGCTTTATAGAGATGCACTAGTTTTCATCTTTGACACTGTATTTTTACTGTACCTTTTCTATGTTTTAATATGCTAGATGCACAAATACTTACCATTGTGTTATAATTGTCTACGGCATTCAGTGCACTAACGTGCTGTACAGGTTTGTATCCTAAGAGCAATAGGCTATATCGTACAGACTAGGTGCGTTATATATGATGTTTTTGCTACAATGAAATTGCTTAAAAATGCATTTTTCAGAACATATCCCTGTCTTTATGATATATGACTATATTAGGTTTTAGAGAAAGAGTCTTGTGTCAGCATAGCTTTTGTATCTTTACTTCTTGAGGGAGGGCTATCATTTATTACAGAATGTTAGGAATATTAGGGCTCTAAATATAGCTGTTCTAATAGAGCTGAGATCAGACTTCTTTATATCTCTTATTTCCAGATGATAAAACTCATTTTCTCCAATCTCAGTGTTTCCAGCCTTCTTAATTTGAAAAATACTCTGGACAGTCTTCCTCAAGTTACTATTTCATCCACTTAGAGTACAATGCTAGAAGTCTCAGACCAGTGGCTGAATGACACGGCATGGCTGTGTGTAGTTTCATCTATGCATTTTCTCATTATTTTATGGTACATAAATTATTATTTTTACATTAGATGTGTTATTTGAATTATTCATTCATTTGAATATTTGACAAAGCAAAATTTATGTAGTTACACATTAAACAAATTTTTAAAATTTAGACATTAAGCAAAAATATTTTTCAGTCATGTTTTTGAACAAGTAAAACAATTTGTTGTTTATTAATGTGTTAGTCTTGCAAGAAACTTGCTGTTTGTAATTTGTCCTACCAACCATATCCAGGTTGCACAGAGTTAATTTATTACCTGGTTTTGTTGAAGTTTTCCTCATGATTTTTAATTTTCTATTCGATGCCTTACTAATTCATTTGTTTTCATAATGGAATCAATTTTAAATAACCATGACAATTTTCTCAGAAATTGAACTATTTTAAAATTATGTTTAAATAAATATTTTTAAAGAAAAGTAACTACATTAAATGTAATGATGTTTTATTCTGATGTGTAACCCTGATCATAAATTTATAAACTTGAAAGCAAGACACCTACAGTTTTACTTGTGACTTGTGAACCAGTTTCTTTTATTAAACTTGCTTTGAATATAATGGGAATACATTACTACTTCTGTATGACAAAGTTAAAATTCCATCTTATCCAGGAGAAACCAAGAGATGTAACAGACTGTCTAATATTGTTACACTTTTATACCCTTCCTAGAATATGTAGTACTTTTGTATTTAATCAGCATAACTTATATAGTGTCTTTTTAATTTGTTTTAGTCTATAAATGGCTAATTCAACTGTATAAAAATAAATATTAAGTTTCTAAAGTTTACAATTAAGAATTCAATGTTGGGTGATTTAGTTATATCTCACAGAAATTAAAATTGTCTCTTGGAATATAAAATTTTTTGAGTAACTTCTTGCTGCCAAGCTCATGCTGGTCTGAGGTACACTCTCAGGTAGAATGTATCCCCCAAACCTGGATGTCCCTCCTCTAAGTGCTTTTAGCTGTAGCTGCCAGAAATTTGGAGTGCTCAAAAATCTTTACCAAAATAAAAGAGGAGTATCAAAGTCTAATAAACTAAGAAAATAACATTTATTTCCTGAGTTACAAGCTCTTTTCTGTCCTATTCTACTTTCACTAGATGACTGTGATAGCCAAATCTCTTTTGTTAAATTGTTGGACCAAGAATCTAAGACCTCTCCCTAAACCCTGCTTTCCTACACCTGGTTTCCTATGTGAGGACAAATATCCTTCCTAGGCAACTGATAGTTTTCTAAGAGATGTCTGGCTCAAGGAGAAAACTCACCTACCCACATGCCAGGCTGGCATATTAACCTACTTTTCGATAAGCCTTACAATCACACCATATGCAATACTAACACATATCACAGGGGTTATTTCATTATGGACTACAAGTATCTGACTTAGTTCAGCATTTGTAGCTAAATTGCAATTTTTATTTACTTTAGACTCATCTGTAGCTTTTATCCATAAAACTCAACACAATGTGGTTTCCAAAAAGAGAATTTTAATGATTTTTTGTAAATAAATCATCCTATGAACATTTTATTTATATCGGTCACAATGAATTTGTTGGTATGCTGTGGAAAATTAGCTCAAATGTATTTTTGATGATAAATGGCCCATGACCCCAATTAGTCAAGAAAACATTTTAGTCTATTTTCATAGTTATTAACACTTAATGAGAGCCTACAATGTCCCAGGCTTTATGCTAGGTACTTTACACACATTATTAAATTTAATTCTTATAGTCTTAGATGAGTATTATGCCCAATTGCACATGAAAAAGAAATTGGAGGTTAGAAAAGTGAAGCAAGCTGTCTAAGGTTATGCACATGGTAAAAATTAGGGGTGACTATGTGTGGTTGGAATAAGCAGTATTTCAATTTTGTTCCCCTGACTGGAAACTTTAAGCCTCTGTAGAGTTAATAACCTCATTAGAATCCATTATGTGTTGATCAAATTTATATTATTTTTTAGCTCTCTCTGCTTTAGCTAAATTTTACTCTTTAAATTTTTTATTTATCAGAATATTGTCACATCAAATAATTTCCTTGAAGATAATGAATTCTTATGGTGATAGTGTTCCTATTTATTTCTTAAGCTCATCTGAGTTAAATGCAAATCTGATTTTTGAAGAAAATGAATTTGACAAATAAGTGTTAAAAACACTTGATATATCACTGATAATATAATCTAACACTTATATCATTAAAACCTGAATATTTGTATTTTTTTAAAAGAAAAAGAACGTGATATATTAAAGTGTAATTTTAAAAATTGATCTGAAAAAATGGTCCTTGAAACCATTTTAGGTTACTAATCAAGTATTAGAGAATAATTACTAGATTATTTTAGTATACTAACTTGGTATATATATATATATATATATATATATACACACACACACACATATGCAATTTATTAATCATGTTAAGGTAAACTCGCCACTCAACATTTCTTAATAGATGAGAGCTATATAGAAATAAGCTTCATGAAGAATATTCAATATAAGTCAGTGGTACTCTACAGATTATTCTTTTATTCATTTACTAAATCATTTATTATTTTTTCATTTATCCATTCACTAAGCTAATTGTTGGTATATTTTAGGAGCAGATGCATTAATGATAAAAATTCTTCAAAAAATACCTCCATACATAGTTTCATAGATGTAGAAAAGTTTAGTTATTTGGAGATACTTAATATCTATTGCTAAATTATAGTGAGTTAGATGCACTATGTCAGAGATGTCTTATAATATACAAAGCATCAATAGAAATGCTACATTATCTGGGGTTGACTCAACCTGGATTTGTATTAAATTTTGTATTCATACAAGCATACTTATTCAGCAATAGATTCCAGCACTGCATAAACTTGAAATGATTAAGAGCTTAAGTCTGTCCTTAAAGAACAATGTACTTCTACACATCTAGCCTAAGAGTAGTTGTTGAACCTCTTAACATTCACAACAACAGAAGGATTTCTTTGTCAAGTTGTGCATTGTTCAGCTTACAAATGGCATTATACTGGAGTACTAAGGTATTCATATATTTGTGATTCTTGACATTGTTAAAACACAGATACAATATCGTAAGTTTAAGAGTTACCTTAAACACGTTAGGAGAAACAATAATATATTCATCATGATGTGCTGGTCTATACTCAGGAGTCAGTAGACAACTCTTTGTTGAACTTAAGTGAATAGCTACTTGACTCTGACAAAATAGTCCTTAAAACTGAAAATCTCAGCACAATGTAATACTTCCTTCAAATTATCAAAGAAATAACTTAGAAATGGTTATTGTAAGGAAAAATATGACAGCCATTTAGTATTCTAAAGAATACTTTAAATCCTATCTGAGAATTTAGAGGCGGGAATAATAAATTGTATATAACTTATCTAGTACAGAGTAGGGCAAGCAACAAGGCCAATGGAACTGAGATCGAACATTCTCTTTTCATTTGTACCTGAATATGAGTGGAAGGATACTTGTGTGCCTTTTTCTGCTAATTCCATAATTAAAACACTGCTAATGTATATAGCATAATTTACATTTATATATTAATGTTTATGTAAAAGCACTTGAAAAATTTAGGAGTATTCACATTCTAAAGGGGAAGACTTCATCTAAACATTCTTTTTATAAATAACTATTTCAGGCCATCAAGGTTGATTTTATGTTTACTAAGTTATATAATAAAACTAGTTATTTCTATAACTTAGTAAATATAAATTAATATTATAGAATAATAGCAAAAAATTTGATATTGCAATGAAACAAGCTGGTTTCAAATCACAATTTTTCTATTTGTTATGTGCAACTGACTCCATGTGACTCATTTTTTATCTAGAAAAATGAAAAAATAGTTATAAGATTATAATTAATATTAAGTGTTATTTTACAGTGTTTAGTAGATATTAATAGTAAAAAAAGTTGACACAAAATTGTCTTTGCTTAAACCCCTTTAATAAGTACAGCTTCTTTCTTTTATGATTCAAAATAAGGAAAATTTTTTGTAGTTTTGTCCATTTGTAAAGATGAAGTCTGTCAATATCAGTTACTACTTTACTATTATGATTTTTTAAATATTCAACCTTCACTCTATTGTAAGAAAAGTGAATTTGCTTTCTTTCCAAAGAAAACATAGGCATTTGTGTTTTATAATGGCTCATGTAGCTTTATAGAAAGATTAATGACTTGTAGCTGGAAGGCATGGGTTTAGAAGTATTCTCTCTCTCTTTTTAGCTATGTGACAATGGACACATCATTTATTATTCTTTTAGACTATTCATGGGAAATTCTGAGGATTAATATAAAGTGTATATAAGTGAATAGCCTCAGCATTAGCATTTTGAAAAAAAACTCTTCTAGAATTAAATCTGACTTTTTCATCTTAAAAATCAACATCAACTGATACCAGGTAATATAACTATTTTGGTTAGTTTCAGTCTTCATCCTAATAAATTCTCTAAAATATCTCCTATTAAAATGAATTGTTCCCACAAAAAATGTACCTCAAGCTTGCCCATTCCTCAGCATGGGACCCAGGATGGCTTTGAATGCAGCCAATATGAATTCGTAAACTTTCTTAAAACATGAGGCTTTTTTGTGATTACTTTTAAAACTCATCAGCTATCGTCTGTGTTAGTATATTTCATGTGTAGGCAAGACAATTCTTCTTCCAATGTGGCCCAGGGAAGCCTAAAGATAGGACAACCTGATGTACTTTTTTATTCTTGTACACAATTTAGCATTGTTTTTCTCTTAAACATATTTTACCATTAGTCATTCTTAACAAATATACAGATATTTCTCAAGTATAAATACTCTATTACACTAATTACATTTGAAGAGTCTTTGCCTTTATATTATACTAGTATATACATTAACAGTATTTTACATAAATAGTTTACACTAATTGATATTAGTTTCTTTGATAAGTAGTAAGTTATTTTTGCACAGGAATTATTTCAGTTCACAATTAATATAATATTTAGTTTTTTTAAAAAAAATTAGTTATTAAGAGAAAATATTACTGTGAATTACCACATCATACTAGTACTATCACAATATTTTTTTGTTTAAATTACAATTTTTGTTCTAATCATGTTTCTAGTTACTAATATATTATCTACAAAATGCCATTTGTGGAGAAATATCCTGATTCAATAAGACAAGTACTACCACAGTCACCAGATTATGGAATCTGGTTCTGAAATGAACAATGCCTGCTGCTTCCTTTTAGAAATGTGTATATATAATATATATATTATATATATTATAACATATATATTAAATGTAATATAATGACATGTATTATATATAATATAATATATATAAATTATATATAATATATATATAATTATATATTTTTTATTTTTTATTTATATCTATTATATATTGTATAAAAATATTTTAATATATTTTATTATATATATTATTTATATATAAATATTTATTATATATAATATAATATATATACTATATATTATAAATATATATTAAATATATATAATTTATATATAAATATTTATTTATTTATTATATATGAATATTTAAATATATATTATATATAATTATAATATATATATTATATATATATTATGAGTATATATTATGTGTATATATTATGTGTATA
>CM052650.1:119859383-119876566 GCA_028533165.1 Leontopithecus rosalia
ATATTATATTATATTATAATATATTATATATCAATATTAATATTATTAATATAATATATATTACGTTATATGTCAATATTAATATTATTAATATAATATATATAATTAATATATATATTAATCTCAAAGTATAATAGCTGTAATGAAATAGCTGTAAATGAAATGTATAGTAGGGTATCAAGAGCCTAGCACGTCTTTTTTGAGGGTACCCTATTTTCATATGACAAATTTAATCCCTTTGTAGATTTTTAACGAAAAAATACAGGGGAATGTTGTTCTACAGTATTGCAACATAAAGGTACTCAAAGTACACATAAGTAAGATGCCTTTTTGCTGCACTTTTAAGCATAGCTTTCACTTCTATAATTCTCTACTAATTTTTACATTGAATTCTGCTTTGTAAGTTATTTTGATATATTTTCTGTACAACTCAATTTAGTCTGAGAGCATTACATCCATTATTTGCAAATCTGAAAACACAAATTTTTAAAAATAAGTTTATTTGTAACCCACTTGGTAGCAAAATATAACACAATTTACATAGGCTACATTACTCTTTGTTGGAATGGACATTGATATGTTTTACTGATAAATAATAATATGAAGCTGCCCAGATTCAAGTGGTGATATTTTCTAATATATAAAGTGTGAAGTTCTGAAACACTTATTACAATATGTTCTCTGTATTTTAAATGCTTAATTTAATAATTTGAGGATTTACTGCAGTGTCTGACTTCTTACATACCATTGCCAAAGTAGTTCGGTTTGGTGGATTTTTCCATTGTAATATTATTACATTAAATAAAACATATACACACTCACAAAAAATAATATTTGTGACCATATGTTCTTAATTTCATTTAGTGAATTATCTGGGCTGCCATTTTAAGCTAGGAATTATTCTTTCATTCATTCCAACAAAGCATAAATATTTAAATACACCAGCGGTTCTGAAATGTTTAATACAGTTACATTTACACACAAAAAAGTTCTAAGTTCCTAGTTACTAATTTTCCACTTACTAAACCAATCAGAAAGCAAATCATGAATATTATATGATATATTGCTAAATTGTAATGATAAATTGAAATATTATATGATATATTACAATGAAGTTTTTAAAACTGGGCAAAGAATATGCATTATTCAATACATTTTGATATCACCAGTAAATGTGTAATAAAATGGAACTGACTTACCTTCTTACATAAGAGATTGTTTTATGAGATGTCATCTAGGGAGTCTATTGTGGTACAGTCTAAATTCATGAACTGTTTCACATCCAGATTGATATGAGAAGGATATGACCACACAACACATAGGATATAAAATTCTTCACAAAACATTATAGCAAGATGAGAAAGGTTTTAGGTTGTTTCCTCACTTCATTTAGAGTAATTAGAATATTTAGCTTTTATTTAAAGATACAAATGCTTATAATGCATAATATTTAAATGTTTACTTTTCTTCCAAACTGCATATTGCCTCTGTCTCAAATGTTAAGTGTTAAGGCAAAGCTTTCTAAACAGCATGAAGGAGTTTCAATTACAGCAGTTGTAAATTGTCAATAAGTCATACGAAAAGCAAAGATTAGTAAAGATTCAGGAATATGGGTAATTTTTGTCTGGATATAATACTTTGAAAGTATTTTTCAGAAAGTTAAGACTAGCCAACTTATCTACACACAATTTAATTTTAAAGGAAAAACAAATTTGCATTATTGACACTGCTTTACAAAGCAAAAAGCAAAACAAAAGAAAACAAAACATAACTTTGTATTTGAAAAAATAATGGAGCTTTCTGATTCCATAAAATAAGCACTCTCTGAAAGTGTACATGCAAATAGGTGTACATGTCTTAAATTTGTGTCACAAAAAATGTTTTATATTATTTATCTTAAAATAAATTTTAAATAGTGCCAATGAATTAACATTGACATGCTTGATAAAACAGAAAGTTCTAAAGCAAAGGATGGCTAAGATATTTTGCTCCTGAAAGTGAAATAGAGTAACTACCACCATTGCATATGCATTCTGAGACTCCTTCTACATTCCTGTTTCTTTAGTAATGGTTGACTGATGCATTACTACCCACTGGGGCAATACCGATAATGCTGTTGCTGCAATTGCTGCTGCAACGGCATCAAAAGACTTCTTTAGGCTATTATGATAGGTATAAAAGAGAGCTACAAGTTCATTCTGAACCCCTAAAGAGCCCTCTCCAATGTCTTGTCAGCTGCAATCTCTCTGAAAGCTTATGTTCATCAGGTCCAGCCTACAGCAAATAGGAAATCTCAGTAGGTAGTCTGTTCAGAAGAATAGGAAAATCAGTAGAATTAGATCATTTCATGGCAATTCAACCAATGAATGAGGCAATTTTCCCATTTTTATCTATTTTTTAAACATTTTATTTGGCTAATATAGGCATAGCATCTGAAAATTCTTTGAAAAGTCAGCGCTCTGCCACTCAATTTTTCTATCGAGCTTGCAAATTATTATTTCAATAGAACAGGACTTCAGAAGACAAAGGAAGGAAATTTCAATCAGTGATACTGAATATGTGAAGCTGAATATGTATTGTATAGCTTAGTGCAAATAAATATAAATTCCATTTTTACTACCTACATTTTCTGTAATTAAAAAAACTATTTTGTTAACTGTATTATAAATTCTATTGCCTACTATTGACATATACTTTTCTACATTGATATGTAATAAACGTTGACCATAAAATCCATTGACAAACTATTTTGTCTGAATCCACTTAAGTTCTAAAGATGCATATTTTGTAAGAAAAACATTCTGGAATGCACATGATAATAAGTGTTTTATTTATAGTTTAATAAATTTTTATCTCTCAGATTTTAGTAATCCAAAAAAATTGTTAATAATATATTGATTATTGCTGGAATAATAAAATTATTTTTGATCACAAATATATAGGCTAAATCAATTTAAGCATAAATAATATATTTATTAACATCCTACTTGATAATTATATTTTGGAAACTCTTTTTGATTTCTAAACTTAGGAGGTAGACATATTCTCTAAATAATAGAGAAAAATATCACCGGTGTTTATATCTTCTAAATATTTCTTTATTGTTTAGAATTTGTAATAGCAAGTAAGTATAATGACTTTTAATCTTTAACAATTTTCATGAATTTTTTCATCCATGGAGGTTATACTTTTCTAATCAGGCATATGAGAAAGGGGTCACTTGAAACTCTGAGAGTCCAAGGAAAAACTGATGTGAGTTACCAGAAAAACTGCCTTCATTGGAATGGCTTATACTATGGATAAAAATACTAGCTCACCATGTTCATTTATGGACTATTTCTCTGTTCTAAATTTTATAAGTAATTAGAAAAGTATATCTGGATATTTGAAATATTCTGACTCAAATCCATATGTATATGATATTAAATAAATTCAAATGTATATATCATTACTTAAAATTCTTTCTACCATATGTAATTTTCAAATCCTTAACAGTTATTTTTAAAATTTCTTTTCTCCCTAATAAATATGTGTATGAATATATGTGTATGAATTTACAAGTGTTCTATTTGACATCATATAGACTGGGTTTCCTTGCAAAATGTCTGGTTTATTAGTCATTTCAGTAACAATATGTGTTACAGTTACATAATAAAGATATGTAACATTGGTGATTGCCTTATTTGACCTTTTCAAAAGATTAGACTACCTTTTATTGGAAAAAAACTTCAAATAGATCTAGTAGCATGTTAAATAGTAAAATATGTAGATTCACAAATATGACAATTCCTTCATGAATAGAGAATGTAGATTACTTTGTTAATGCTTTGAGTCAGCCATATATAAACGACCATTTCTATAATTGTTATAAATGATGGAAATTCTAAGGTACTTAGGCAGATTAGAATACATCATATTTACATGGTGTTAAATTGGTAGTTGAATTGAAAATTCAAAGTTTTCAGTTTTTTCCTAAATAATAGCTTGTGACAGTATGATGATTGCTGAATTTATTAATTTGATTTAGAATAGTTCACTGTGATTTACTCAATAGATGATTATAATTTAAAAAATAGATTAGTCATTTATTAAATATAAGAATAGAATTACCAAGTCTCACTTTTGATTCAAAATAAACATAATACATTTGATGTCATTTTGTACTTTTCACTGGCAACTATAATATGCCGAACTGAATTACAGGCTACTGTAGAAACATTATTTTATGCTTGTGTAAGTCCTAGGAATATTTTAGGAGAATTAAAACCTATAAAACTTCTAGTGTATTTTTTTCTTTCTCAATTTATAAAAAGTCTGTGAACATACCCACACGTATAGTGTGTGTCAATAAGAAATAGGAATTCAATGGTTTTCCAAGAAATATAAAAACAACATAGTCTTAATGTTTCTTTCATTAAAATTTGAATACAAATTTTACAAACACGTATCCAAAATCATTTCCACAGATCCCGTGATCTGGTGTTAAGGTTTGTGTCACAGACTACCTATGGAGAATTCGTAGGTTCTGTATTTTATTTATATATATTTTTTTGAGACGGAGTTTTGCTCTTGTTACCCAGGCTGGAGTGCAATGGTGTGATCTCGGCTCACCGCAACCTCCACCTCCTGGGTTCAAGCAATTCTCCTGCCTCAGCCTCCCGAATCGCTGGGACTACAGGCACGTGCCACCATGGCCAGCTAATTTTTTGTATTTTTTAGTAGAGATGGTGTTTCACCTTGTTGACCAGGATGGTCTCGATCTCTTGACCTAGTGATCCACCTGCCTCGGCCTCCCAAAGTGCTGGGATTACAGGCGTGAGACATCACACCCGGCCAGGTTCTGTATTAATGACCACACTCTAACACCTTTGTCAAGCTGTAGCCTGATTGAGTGTGTGACCTTAGAAAGCTGAGTCAGAGCCTGAAGATACTAACAGCTGGAGACTGTTAACTAACTACACTTCTATCATTTGAACAGCAATTTCTTTATTGAGCGGCTCAAATTTCTTTGAGTGGCTCGCTCCACAGCTGCTAGAGTCTATACTTTGCATCATAGATCCACTTCTCCATAAATACTCAGAGAATATTCTTTTTAGGGATCCAAGGCGCCTCTCTTCCTTACGATAAACTTAAAAGGAGGAAACAGTAAAACAAACTATTTCTCATCCATGGTGGAAAATGAAACAGGGGAAGTTCATGCTTTCTCTAGCGTAGCCTCTTGGTTTTATGATCACAGCAAGTGGTTAGAGGCTTGACTGTTATTTCCATTTTGGCTTGTGACTTTAATTGGCTACTTCAACACCTGGCAGCTTAGCACTCTCTCTAGCTCACCTGAGCTCCTGAAAAACTCAGCAGCGGGGTAATCAATTAAGCAGAATGCCATTGGGAAAAGCCAAAAGCTGAAATATGCTGCAGGGCACTTTTGAGAGGGGCTACTGGAGCCTCTCTTACATTCTGAAGGAGTGTGCTTGTGGATTTGTTGCAAGAGTTTGAGGGCCCTGCAGAGTACTTCACCCATAAGTCTTGGGAAGTGCTAGTGGAGCCAGTGGGGCACTTGGCCAGCCATGCCCATTGGTCTTGGGAAGTGCTAGCAGGAGTGCAGCATGCTTCAAGGATCCAAACAGGTTGTTTGTATAGGCTTTTTCCGTTCCAAGGGGTGCGGGGTCTGTGGTTGTCTTTTGTCCTCGAATCCTGGCTAAACTCCCTTAGTGAGTCAGGTTACAGATCCCATGGAGCAATTCGAAAAAAAAAAAACTAGAGAAGCAGTTCCATAGCGGCTCCCTAGCTGCTCCTAGTGGCTATAACCCCTGTCTGTGGGTTTCCAGCGATAGGACCAGAGATGGACTTGGGACTTCTGGGAGTTAAGGAGCTCGAAGCAGGCTCCCAGTACTGGTAAAAACTCTGCAGCACAGTAACTTGTTGAAACCTGAGAAGAAAAACAGAAGAGTCTAGAGCCTTCAAGATTACTTTGCGGAAGGACCCCAAGAGACTGGTGAGTACTTCTCCAGAAGTAATCTTACTAAAACTGGTGAGTACTTCTCCAGAAGTAATCTTACTAAATCTTACTGAAGAGAAAGTGACATGATATAGCTCAGGTTACTACAAATCCCCTCCTCTAAGTGCCCTGAGAAGGCCCTGTCAACATCCCAAAACAAAAACGGCAACCGTGATAGCCGCAGTTAGTTGTTCATCCCAGCTCCCCACCTTCTCTTCACTACCCTAGAAAACTTGTCGACAAATCCTGACAAAGATTTAACTCTCCTAATTCTCTCTGTGGGCCTGGAGGCGAATCAAAGAGCTGGGTCATTCCTGTCCAGACCTCCCAACTTTCTGAAATGAACTCAATCGGGTTAAACCATAGCTTCCTGTTCCAAGGAAAGACTAGAGACTCTATGCCAAGGTTAGCGTTCACTGTGGAAATAAAAGAAAATTACATCTCTTGGGCATTTTAGATAATAGTGCACAGGTGAGTCTGATGCACCAAAATGAAGGAAAATTAATGCTCTCTGGTTTGGGGATTGAAACTACCAACCTTGGGACCTTTGTCCAAGCGTAACTATGTATGAGTCCCTTTGGGCCCTACAAAACTCTACTGTTACACCCCCCCACTGCTGAGTATATCATTGGTATTGATGTAATTCTATACATATCCCTGCTAGTGTTTACTCACATTTTTCACTAGCTAACTGTAAACAATTAGATCACTTATATTTAAGGTCATTAACGCTACAAGCTTGAAAGACAAATAATGAGAACTAAACCTTAAATTTGAAGGCAGGATTCTTTAGGATTGATATTACTTCAACATAACTATCCATGTTATATGCACACAGTGTTCAATTCTTCATCGAATCAACAAATATTTTTTGAGTGCCTATAACTTTTCAAATTGTACTGCCAACTGTGTTTTTCCTGGCATGTGTATTAATTTCTAAAATAAACATTATGAATTGTTCCAAATCGATAATTAAGTAAAATTTGAAAGATTTTGATATGGTTTGGCTGTGTCCCCACCCAGGTGGCACTTTGAATCTCCACGTGTAAAGGGCGGGACCAGGTGGAGATAATTGAATTATGGGGCCTATTTCCCCCAGGCTTGTCTCCTGATAGTGAGTTCTCGTGAGATCTGATGGTTTTATAAGTGGTTTTCTCCTTTTCTTGGCTTTCAGTCTCCTGCCACCCTGTAAAGTGGTGGCTTCTGCCATGATTTTACGTTTCCTGAGGCCTCTCCAACTATGCAGAACTGTGAGTAAATGAAACCTCTTTTTTTGTAACTTACTCAATCTTGTGTATTTCTTCATAGCAGTGGGAGAACGAACTTAATACAGATGTCGTAAGGGAACATTGGCAACAACAAGATGAGAGCCTACTCTGGTTGGTTACTATTTAATGTATTCATAATATCAAGTCAGGACAAGTAGAAAGTATTCTCTTTGATAGCTAATATGGATAAAATTGTGAACTGATCTATTACATTACTGCTAATTGAGTTTATCATGTGAAATTACTTATGTAATCAGAAAAATATGCTACAGCTGTTAAGGGGCTTTATCACGATGTTGTGAGAGGAAAATAGATGTCTACAAAAATAAGGAGCACAAGGATGTGTCAGTGAGGAAACGGGGGTAAACCAGAGATCTAAACAAAGTACAAACGTGCTCTCAGTAAAAAGAAAAGTCTATAAAGAAGGATAAGTCTCAGGAAATGACTGGGGAGAAGGTAACATTAGTCATTTGAAGAATTAGACAAGCCAGGGTAATTAAAGTGAGATATGAGAAGAATAAAAGACTGTTGCAATGAGGTAGGGCTCCATTACACAGGTCTGTTTAGTTCATGTTGTGGATTCTGGTTTTTTTTCTTAGAACATTGTGAAGTCATTAACATACTTTACACCAGAATTGTGGGGTTTGGTTGTGTGTGTTGAAAGTTCTATGTTGGTTGTCCTATAGAAAACAGATTGGAGAAGAGGCAGAATGAATGTGTGGAGGTGGTGGGAGGGAGGTTAAATGGGAATATAAAAATAATACCAGAAAAAAAGCCTACAGTGTAAGAAAATGTGGTCATCAAAAAATAACAGTAATTTTATAGGTAAATATAAGCAAACACGTATCATATAAAATGGTTAAAATAATTAAGTCTTAGTCTCAGAGAAGAGCTCTCCATCCAGCCTGCAGGTGCAAACATAAAAATCTTCTGTGGTATAGATGGTAATTAAAGCCAGGTGAAACATAAAAGTTGTCTATGGACATGTAATCCCAGCAATTTGGGAGGCCAAGGTGGGTGGATCACTTGAGGCCAGTGGTTCATGATCAGCCTTGGCAACATTGTGAAACCCTGTCTTTACTAAATACACAAAACAAATTAAGAATTAGCTACATGTGGTGCTGAGGCCTGTAGTCACAGCAACTTAGGAGGTTGAGGCATAAGAATCTCTTGAACTTGGAAGGCAGAAGTTGCAGTGAGCCCATATCGTACCACCACGCTGCAGCCTAGGCGACAGAGGGAGACTGTCTGGAAAGAAAGAAAAAGTTTGAAAAAGTGTCGAATAAGGATTAAATAAAAGTAACTCAATTAAAACTTGAAGGACAAATACCTGTGTGTATGTGTGTGTGAGAGAGAGAGAATATGTTTTAACAGTGTGTGTGTATGCGTGAGGATGTAATTTAAAAAGTACCTAGAAAAGTAATTTAAGAAAATATGAAAAATAATTAAAATTTTCAATTTATGTTTAAATAAACTTTGTTCCATAAACTGGAATATTTATTCCCACAGCTAATATGGGGTTGCCGAACAGCAACAACATCAGCATTTGAAATAATACAGCCTTTGACATCTAAAACAAAGTGCAAGATAACAGAATGCATTGGAAAAGATTTTTAACCACTAGTATTGCTCAGAAACACAAATCAGGCAGTCACTGTCTCTCTGGGGAAGATAAGCTTTGTGATGAGGCCGAGGTCATTGCTAGTCACTCTTCCATTACTGAACAAGCTCCAATTTTACCTTTATTTATTTATTTAAATTTATTTAACTTTAGGTGCATACTATATCTGGCATTTCTCCCCATGTTGTTGACCAGGCGTGGGGGCTCACACCTGTAATCCCAGCACTTTGGTAGGCTGAAGCAGGCAAATCACCTGAGGTCAGTTATTCAAGACCAGCCTTGCAAATATGGTGAAATCCTGTCTGTACTAAAAATACAAAAATTAGGCAGAGGAGGCCTGTAATCCCAGCTATTCAGGAGGCTGAGGCAGAAGAATTGCCTAAATCTGGGAGGTGAATGTTGCAGTGATCCGAGATTGTACCACTGCACTCCAGTGGTACAATCTAGGTGACAGAGCTCTGTCTCAAAAACAATAATTTTTAAAAACCCTGCAGTATAAGAAAATGCATTCATCAAAAAAATAGCAATTTCATAGGTAAATATAAGCAAACACCATATAAAATGGTAAAAATAATAAATCATTGGGTTAGAAAGAAAGAAAACAAATATAATAAAATATTATGTAAGTCAACAGGGGAGTAACTAGAATTATTATTCACCCAGTAATAGGTTGAATAATTTCTAAGTGAGCAGATACTACAAGTGAATTTAGTGAAAAACTGAAATATATACAAACCAAAATAAGGCAAAGATTAGGAAAATATGAACAGGAAGCTTGGAAACACTAGCATATATGTTAAGTTAATCAAATCACAGTTTTTGAAAGTCATATTAATTTGGAAATTAAAAAGAATTCTAAGTAAGTCACACATCGAAAGTATAAAAATTTGAAACTTTTTTTTACAGTTGAACAATTATAAAACATTTCATATTTAGTTGAGATGACTGAAACCAAAGTAGTAATTAGAAAATTTTAACCTTAAAAAGAGGTAAATACTTCAACCCAAAACTTAAGATGTTGTAAAAATTCCCTAAAATTTTTCAAAAGGAAACTAGTAAATATAAGAATAGAAACTAAATCGAATATAGAAGTATTCTGGAGAAACCACCAAAAGCAATACCTTTTTAAAATCAGCTGATAAAATTCATAAATAGCTGGAAAAAATCAATATAAAAATAAGAAAAAGCACAAATAAACAGTATTTGTTGGGAAAAGAAAAATTTATACAATGAATAACTTGTCAAAACTTACTAAAAAGAAATTTGGAAAAGAAAAACTGTGCATTATTCTATGATCATTATAAACAAGAAGTAGTTAAAATTTTTCCAGGTTTAAAAATGAAAGATTGAGGGCCGGGGCTCACACCTGTAATCCTAGCACTTTGGGAGGTGGAGGAGGGTAGATCACGAGGTCAAGAGATCGAGACCATCCTGGTCAACATGGTGAAACCCCATCTCTACTAAAAATGCAAAAAATTAGCTGGGCATGGTGGCGCGTGCCTGTAATCCCAGCTACTCAGGAGGCTGAGGCAGGAGAATTGCCTGAACCCAGGAGGTGGAGGTTGCGGTGGGCCGAGATCACGCCATTGCACTCCAGCCTGGGTAACAAGAGTGAAACTCTGTCTCAAAAAAAAAAAAAAAAAAAGAAAAGATTGAGAGCATTTTTAATAACTTCTCAAGAAATAGATTATTTAATTTTCACTAAAAAATTCTCAGAGAATTTAAAATAAAAGTGACAGTTTCCATAATACATACAAGCTAGTAGAAACCTAACTGCATAACAAGGTAAAGATGTTAATATAAAGAAAGAAAAAAATATAGTCCTGTCTCTCTTATGAACAAGAATGTAAAATCTGTAATAAAAATAATCAAACTAAATCCATCAGTGTATATTCAAATATAATACGTCATGGAAAACAATGGGTATCCTGGAACAATGTAAGCAGCATTTCCAATCAGGAAGTAATTTAGAAAAATCTTGTGTCATGGAAGACTTCACTCCAGCTGAAGGCATTGCAGAATGCTGAGGAAGTTGATGTTGAAGAAAGAAAGAGCTAGCGCTTTCACTTCCAGGGTACAGGCACAGTTCACTTGAGGTAGACCTGCAGTGAAGGAAGAACTCAGAGTCCATTTTCCTGTGTTACTGAAGCTAGGAATAGAGCCTTTGGTCACATTCTGGTCAGGCCTTCTCCCTTGTTGGGCTTCACTAGGCTCCCAGTACTACACCTATTCCAAAATACTCTTTTCTTTTTAATTGACACATAATAGTTGTACATATTCATTGGGTACATTGAATTTCCCGTGCATCTAATATGTAGTGATCAGTTCAGGGTAATTAGCATATCTATCATCTCAAACATTTATCATTTATTTGTGTTGGGAACATTCAATAACCTACTTCTAGCTATTTGAATATCTACTAGTGTTAACTACAGTCATCCTAATGGTGGTATAGAACACTACCATTTGTTCCTCCTATCTAGCTTTAATTTTACATTCTTTAGCAAATCTCTCCCTGTCCTTTTCTTCCGTTACCCTGTGCAAATAAGACCAAGGCAATAACTTCAGTTAATACACTACAGATTACACTGGAATAACAAGTTTGTGAGACTACAATGTGCACCAGATTAAAACAGTGAGGAAGAGCTATTTATATACAAAGGTTGGAATGAGGGACTTTCACTAAAGCAAATTAAGTTTTTGTCAACTGCCAAACGAAACACAACTGAGCATATGAATGTTAGTATATTGAAGGCATGTTATACCAATTTCTGTGCAGCATGCTCAAAGTTAGCACTGGTGCATATAAATTATTATTCATGTTTTTGCCCCTTCTTGCCAAATTTCAGGCATGTCTTATTTTAGATGGAGTATAGCTTTAGCCTCTAGTATCCTCTGTTGTGCTTTTTACTTTTCTGAGAAAACTTTTCTTTTTTCCTATCCATTGATCTTCATTTATTACTGAGGAAAATCACCTTTTCCTCCCTTTGTCCCCCATAAGGCTCTTCTTTTCCTCTACCCCTTTACCAACCCCAACCCAGTGAGTATTTTTCCTTCTCCTTATTGTCTACCTAACTCAGAATGTAAAATATTAGCCAATACAATTTTTAGTCGAACTTACTTCAAAAGCAAGGAAAGGTTTTTTTTTAACTTGGAAATCCTCCCAGGAGACAAGTAAACATAATTGCAAGTCATTCTTTAACACAGAATAAGTTCCTGAAGTGGTAACTGTTTAGCATGTCATGTAAACATGGATTAATGCACATTAATTTCTTTATATATATATATATATATATATATTATAAAACAAGTTACTTATTTGGCAGTATGACTCCATGAATATGCTATGATAAAATATGCTGAAATATGTAACATCATTTCCAATAATCTGTGGAAATAGTGGTTGGGCTGCCTAAAATTTAATTTTCCAAATTCCAAACAAATGATCTGTTAATTTCAAACAAATAATTTACTTACAAAAAGGATAACTTTCTGAATATATACCTAAAGTTAAACTGTATAAAACCATTAAAGGTATGAACTTGAATTCAAGATAGTGTTAAAATTTTATTTAGAAAATTACTCATTGTTTTTGCCTATATATACCTATATTTATTAAAATATCAGCTCCGCATAGTTCTCTGTATGTCTATCAATTTTTGGTTAAACCTAACATGACTAGAAGTATAGAGTTTGAATAATATAAATGGCATTTTAAAATAGGCTCTCTTTTTAGAGCAATGTGCATATGTATAAATATACATATTGCTTCAATGAACTGCTTATTCACAGAAAATATATTATCAGGTATGCAGTAATGTTTTACACGTAATTTCTAAGAAATAAGATAATGGTTTTCTTAATTTCCTTGAATCTTTCTATATAAGCATAACTTTTAATAAGATATTTAAAACAGCTTTAAGAAAACACATAAGCATTAGTTTTAAGTACACTTATTTTCTCTGATTTTAATTTCAATACATCAAAAATCATTTTCCATAACAACAAAATTATGTCATTATCATTTTAGTTATACGTAGTGAAAATACTTATTTAAATTTGCATTCAGAAGAAAATGATAAAACATTTTCATTCAAAACCAGATTTCATAAGATTGTAAGAAAAAGACAGATGCAGATAAAAAGTAAACTGCTAAAGGCGCTGCTTCAAACCGACAGAGCAGTGATCTCAATGGCGGCTCTCCATGAATTTTAAAGCAAGTGAACAAGAGAACCAGTGAACCTTTAACTGACATTTTTTAAAGTTCACTAGACTTGGGAGAGATTCTAGAGGATTTGAAAGCAGTAAACATGACTATGTTATTTCAAAAGGGTCAAGATAGAAGCAAAAAAATATATATTATGAGAGCAGCAAGTTGAGAAAAGTCTTACTAAAGCTGCATGTTGAAAGAATACAGAAAAGAGAATTCTTTTAATTTAAAATGAGCACCACAAATACACTTGTTAAAGTGCTTAAATAATATAAACACATCATAAGAAAATATATATTTAAATTTAAACTCAAGTTGATATTGAAATGAACCTTTTATGGTCATAAGCATTGAAGAAAAAGAACATAAAATGTTGTAGTATTTGAAGTGTTTTGACAGGGTAAAGAGAAGAAGAAAAAGAATGTTCTCAAAATTTAGAAAACATTGCTTTTAGTGTATCATCTAAACTAGGGATAACTAAACTGCAATGTACAAATGTGCACTTAAATGATTTCAGTAAAGAAAGATGATGCATCATAGGATAATATAATATCTATTGAGTCTATTTCCTCTATTAACTTCCCTTTCTCTCTCTCTCTCTCTCTCTCTCACACACACACACACACACACACACACACACACAACTTTGGTTCTTAAAGTTTTTAATTCTTACTCCTTCATGCCAACAAAGTGGGTTTTGTTATCTCTATTCCAGTTCTAACGTTGACACTGTCTATCTAACCACGTTCCTTTAATTCAAATTACAGAGATTACTAGGTTTAGGTTGACTAATGTGCCCACCCCTGAGTCAGTAAGATACACTGAAAAAATCTGGGTCAGGTGATCTCATAGAATAATACCTTAATCAGAGCATGCAGTGGTACACTTCCAATGAAAGGATGGTATAGGCAATCTAAATCATCTAAGTCATCAGTTATTTAGGTCTTGCTTGAGGCTTTGCAGACTTTGTTCAACACAAGATGATGGTAATGAATGATAAGGCTGTAAGTCATATACATTGTGTGCTAGTGAGAGACCAAGTGTATGTCTATGTTTAAGTGTAAAGTTCATGTCTATATCTATGTCTAAGTGTATGTCTATGTCTATATCTATGTACTATACATAGAAAATAATTGCTACAGTTACTACTGAATCTTATTACTACAGAATGGCTAAGGGTAATTTTTTTAACCTTTAATTTCAGGGGTACATATGCAGGTATGTTATATGTAGGTAAACTTTTTCACAGAGGTTGGTTGTACACATTATTTCATCCCCCAGGTACTAAGCCTAGTACCCAGGAGTTATTATATTTTTTTTCTGTTTCTCTTCCTCATCCCAGCCTCCATCTTGAAGGAGCCCGCAGTGTCTGTTCTCTTTGTATCTATGAGTTCTCATCATTTAACTCCCATTAATAAAAAGTAAAAGCATGGAGCATTTGGTTTTCTGTTCTTGTATTACTTTGTAAGTATTATGGCCTCCAGCTGCACCCATATTATGCAAAGGATATGACATCATTCTTTTTTATGGCTGCATAGTATTCCATAGTGTATATGTGCCCCATTTTCTTTAGCCACTTTACCACTGATGGGCATTTAGGTTGATTCCATATCTTTACTATTGTGAACAGTGCTGCAATGAACAAACACATGAATGTGTCATTGTCATTATGGCAGAATGACTTGTTTTTTTAGGGGGTATATAACCAGTAGTGTGACTTTTGGGTTGAATGATAGTTATCTTTTTAGTTCTTTGAGAAATTGCTACACTGCTTTCCATATGACTGAATTAATTAACATCCCACCATCAGTGTGTAAGTATTTCCTTTTCTCCACAATATAGCCTGCATTTGTTGCTTTTTGAACTTTTTTTATACTTTAAGTTCTGGGGTACATGTGCAGATCCTGCAGGTTTGTTGCATAGGTATACACGTGCCATGGTGGCACTCCATCACTCCATTATCTACATTAGGTATTTCTCCCTCTCCAATCCCCCCCATTCCCTGCAATCACCCCATCCCCTGCAATCCCTCCCCTAGCCCCCCAACCCCCAGCAGGCCTTGATATGTGATGCTCCTTTCCCTGTGTCCATGTGTTTTCATTGTTAAACACCCATTATGAATGACAACATGTGGTGTTTGGTTTTCTGTTCTTCTGTCAGTTTACTGAGATTGATAGTTTCCAGTTTTATCTATGTCCCTGCAAAGGATATCAGCTCATCTTTTTTTATGGCTGCATAGTATTCCATGGTGTATATTTGCCACATTTCCTTTATCCAGTCTATGACTGATGGGCATTTGGGTTGGTGTCATCTTGACTATAGTGAACAATGCCTCAATAAACATGTGTGCATGTGTCTTTATAAGAGAATGACTTATAATCCTTTGGGTTATACCCAGTAATGGAATTGCTGGGTCAAATGGTATTTCTATTTCTAGATTCTTGAGGAATCACCACACTGTCTTCCAAAATGGTTGAATTAATTTACATTCTATCAACAGTGTAAAAACATTCCTATTTCTCCACATTGTCTACAGCATCTGTTGTCTCCTGATTTTTCAATGATCGCCATTCTAACTGGTATGAGATGGTATCTCATGTGGTTTTGATTTGCATTTCTGTAATGACCAGTGATGATGAGCTTTTTTTCATGTGTTTATTGACTGCATAAATGTCGTCTTTTGAAAAGTCTGTTCACATCCTTCACCCAGTTTTTGATGGTGGTGTTTTTTTCTTGTAAATTTGTTTAAGTTCTTCGTAGATTCTGATTATTAGTCATTGGTCAGATGGGTAGATTGCAAACTTTTTTTTCCCATTTATTTGTTGCTGATTCATTCTAATAATAGTTTCTTTTTCTGTGCAGAATCTCTTAAGTTTAATTAGATCCAATTTGTCTATTTTGGTTTTTGTTGCTATTGCTTTTGCTGTTTTAGTCATGAAATCCTTACCTATATGCCTATGTGCTGGATGTTATTGCCTAGGTTTTCCTCTAGGGTTTTTATGGTGTTAGGTCTTATGTTTAAATCTTTAATCCATCTGTTGTTAATTTTTGTATAAAGTGTAAGGAAGGGGTCCAGTTTCAGCTTTCTGCATATGGCTAACCAGTGTCCCCAACACCATTTGTTATAAAGGGAATCCTTTCCCTATTGCTTGTTTTTGACAGATTTGTCAAATATCAGATGGTCGTAGATGTGTGGCATTACTTCTGAGGCCACTGTTCTGTTCCATTGGTCTCTATCTATGTTTTGGTACCAGTACCCTGCTGTTATGATTACTGTAACTTTGTAGTATAGTTTGAAGTCAGGTAGCATGATACTTTCAGCTTTGTTTTGTTGTTGTTGTTGTTGTTGTTTGTGTTTGTTTTTTACTTAGGATTGTCTTGGCTATGCAGGCCCTATATTGGTTCCATGTGAAGTTTAAGGTGTTTTTTTCCAATTCTGTGAAGAAAGTCAATGGTAGTTTTCTGGAAATAACATTGAACCTATAAATTACACTTGGCAATATGGCCATTTTCACGATATTGATTCTTCCCAACCATGAGCATGGAATTTGTTTCCATCTGTTTGTGTCCTCTCTTATTTCCTTGAACAGTGGTTTGTAGTTCTCCTTAAAGAGGTACTTCACATCCCTTGTTGTATTTCTAGGTATTTTATTACCTTTGTAGCAATTATGAATGGGAGTTCACTCATGATTTGGCTCCCTGTTTGTCTGTTATTGGCGTATAGGAATTCTTGTGATTTTCACACATTGATTTTTTATCCTGAGATTTTGCTGAAGTTGCTTATCATCTTAATGAGATTGTGGGCTGAGATAGTGGGATCTTCTAAATATGCAATCATGTCATCTGCAAATAGAGGCAATGTGACTTCCTCTTTTCCTAATTGAATATGCTTTATTTCTTTTTCTTGCCTGATTTCCATGGCCAGAACTTCTAATACTATGTTGAATAAGAGTGGTGAGAGAGGGCAACCTTGTCTGGTGCCAGTTTTCAAAGGGAATGCTTCCAGTTTTTGCCCATTCCATATGATATTGGCAGTGGGTTTGTCATAAATAGCTGTTATTATTTTGAGATATTTTCCATTGATACCTA
>CM052650.1:119884884-119903136 GCA_028533165.1 Leontopithecus rosalia
ATATGTATGTATATATATATGTATATATATGTATATATATACGTATATATATATGTATATATATATATATATATACGTATATATATATATATATATAAACCAGTGATGTTCTTAGGCTATACTGTCATTTGCTTGTTAAACTATATTCAATACTCTTATATTTATGTATTTAAGATATACATGTATATGCTACATTTGCGTATTGAAATGCATACACACACCCAATATGTAATAAATCCACCTCCTTGTGGTAGGACCTTCTCCACTACTCACAATCTAAACCATAGTCATTACTAGCCTGGATCATTCCAGCGGCCTCCCTAATGACTTTGTTTTGTTCTCAACAAAATAGCCAGAAAGAGACTTAAGAGTTCAGTTAAATTGTACCACTCCTCTGTTCAAATCTTGCCCATTTCACTTAGAGTAAGTCTAATTTCTTTTAAAAGCTAAAAAGTCTCCTTTCCCCATTTTTATTCTTTTTCTAGATACATCTCCTACCACTTTTCTACTTTTAGGTTGTTCCAGAAATAGTGGTTTCCTGGTTGTTCCTCAAACACTACAGTTATTTACCAGCCTTATCCCTCTTTTCACTGGCTGTCTCCTTTTCTTTGTACAGAAGTGCCCTTTTCCGCAGGAGACATGTTTCACTACCCTCAGTGAATGCCAGAAACCACAGATAGTACCAGACTCTATATATACTCTTTTTCCTTTAATGCATACCTATGATAATGTTTAACTTACAAACTGGACACACTAAGAAATTAATAATATCTAATAAGTTATTAGTAAAGTATTATTAGGTAAAATAAGGATCACATGAGCACAAGCACTGCAATACTGTGACCGTAATGACAGTCAATGCAAGACGGCAAATAAGTGACTAACCAGTGCGTAGTATCTACAGCAAGTCATGCTGAACACAGGGTTGGTTCAGGACCTGGGCAGGACACAGTGAAACAGCATAACATTTCATCCTGCTACTCAGAACAGCATGCAATTTAAAATTTATGAATTATTTATTTCTTTTATTTTCCATTTAATATTTTCAGACTGTGGTTGACCACAGAAAACTGATACTGTGGAAAGCAAAATCATGGATCAGGTAGAACTACTGAAGACTTTTCCTTCAGTTAACTATCCCTGCTTTGCTTTCAGTCTTTGTTCAAATGATACCTTCTCAATGAAGCTTGCCCAAACACCCTACTTAAATACACCCTGCTACTCCCGTCCCACTTACCTTGTTCCACTTTTACTTTTATAACATTTACCTCCTTTAGCATATTCTATATAATTTATTAAGTTTACTTTTATTGTCTATATTACATGGTAATGTGTAAGTTCCACAAAAGGAATCTTTCTTCCTCCTTTGCTCACTGATATGTATATTCTTGATACATAAAGGTAATTGATAAAGATTTATTGAATTACTACATCAAGTATGTGTTTGAATTTTATTTTCTTTTACATATTAGGAATAATGGCACTTCTCAAATAATTTGCTTTTAACTTAGAAAACATGTAAACATAAAAAAAACTAAGATTAGTACATTTGTCTAGAAATATACTAATTTTATAGACCATAAAACTGAATTTATCCTTTTTAACTCTAAGTGTATAGGAATTTTCTTACTAAATATCACTTGTCTCCAATGCAATTTTTTATTTGTTATTTGTCTTGCTTTCTCTTTATGTTATTTACTTATTTAATTATTATTTACAACTCTTTGCAGTCTAAAGTTCTTTTCAGCTAATTCAGGAAAGAAAACACATGAAGTAGATCTCCTTGAGATCTTATATTTGCTTTTGGGGTTCGCTTTGCTTTGTTCATAGATTTCATCTGAATTTTTTATATCTTTGTAGTTTTAAGCACTATTAACAATGATGAGAAAATATTCTTTAATATGATGTTTAGAAAGGAAAATGAAGACCAAGAAATATGAAGGAAATAATTTGATCAAAATTTTCAAGTCTAATCTTGCATACACATGGGAAAATATATAAATAAAACTGCAAAACTAAATGTGTTAGAGAAGAGTGAGTGAGCAAAATGTTATCACAGGTTTGGCTACCAGTATTGTTTTTTATTTTTTTTAGGCAAGTCAAGTGAAGCAGTGGTAGTGGAGAAGGAACAAAGAAGTCTGTAACTGGTTGTGATCAATTAGTTGTAAACACCACTGCACTCAGACCAGCCTGGCTACCAGTATTTTAAAATAATAGTGATAATATTAAAAGGCAGAAGATACATGCACAAGGTAGCCATAGGACTCAAAACTTCACTGGAAAGAAATGAGCTTACAATTTTCACAACAGAAATTATTCATAAGATTCTGAGTTTATGAAGAAGTAGAAAAATGAATTTCACCCTTAGAATGCAAAATTATTCAAAGGATATGAGCCTATTATGGGTAATAATCTGTCTTCTGATTTCCTATCAATTATAAATTTGAAAATTGTAGCAAAGTAAAAAAGCACTGTAAAAAACATAGAAAAGAAAAAAAATGAGCTGATATTTTCTTAAACTGCAGCCTTTTAATAGTATTATTTATATTTAAGTTTCAAAACTTTATATCTATGATAAAATTTAATATTTTTATTGTATGTTTACAGAGTTGATCAAGCATCAACACAATTGAAATTTAGAATATTTTTGTGCTAGCCAGCAAAAGAAGCCTCAAACCCAATAGCAGTGATCACCACACATTCACCATGCCCTAGGCTACCACTAAGCTATTTTCTGTCTCAGTACATTTGACTATCATGGACATTTCATGCACATGGGGCTATACAGTATGTGGTTATTTATGTTTGGCTTCTTTCACTGTGCATAAAGTTTTCAAGGTTCATCCATGTGTTGGCATATGTCAGGACTTCATTTCTTTCCATAGCCAAATAATATTTCATCGTATAAGTATGCTGCACTTTGCTTATTCATTAATTGATGAACACTTGTGTTATTTCTACTGTTTTGCAATTATAGATAATGATACTATGAACAATCATGTGCAAGATTTTATGTGAACCTATATTTTCCTTTCTCTTAGACATATAGGTAGACATGAAATTGCTGGGTCATACGTACATATGTTAAAATTGTGAGGCACTGCCATATTGCTTTACAGAGTGACTGTATGATTTTGCATTCCCAGAAACAATGCATGTAGTCTTCCATTTCTCAACATTCTAACTAATTTTATTATTTGGCTTATGATTATGGCAATCATAGTGGATGTGAAGTAGTACCTTATTGTGATTTTAATTTGAATTTTCCTCATGACTAATCCTGATGAGCATCTTTTTACCTACTTGCTGTCCATTGCTAGATCTTTTGTTTAAAATTATCTATTCAAATTCTTTGCCCATTTTTAAATAATTGAGCTACCTATCTACTTATTATTGAGTAGTTTAAGTTCTTTACATGTTCTACGTACTGGGTTCCCACCAGATACATGATTCACAAATATTTCTCTTATTCTGTTGGTTGTCTTTCTAGCTTTCTTGATAGTATCATTTGCAGCAAAAAATTTTTTTATTAGGATGTAATCCAATGTATCTATTTTATTTTTGTCACTTTTCCTTTTGGTATTATATCTAAGAAGCCATTGCTTTACAAAAGATCAGAATGATCTACTATGCATTCTTCTGTAAGTTTTATAAGGTTAGCTTTTACCATTAGGTCTATGATCCATTTTGAGTTAATTTTTGTGTATCTGTGAAGTAAGAGTCCACCATTATTTGGCATGTGGATCTACAGTTGTCCAGGGCAATATTTATTGAAAATACTATTCTTGCCCTCATTAAATTGTTTTCACACCATGCTAAATATCAGTTGATTGTAAGTGTGTAGCTTTATTTCTGGACTCTTGATTCTTTTCTTTTGCTCTATGTGTCTATTCTTAAGCAAGTGCACCACTGTCTTAAGTTCTGTAGGATTGTACTAAGTTTTGTAATCAGAAAGTATGAGTCCTCCAAATTGTTTTGGCTAATCTGATGCCTTAAATTTCCGTGTGAATTTTAGAATGGCATAGTCATTTTTTTAAAAGGCAGCTGAGATTTTGAAAAAGATTATGTTGAATATGTAAGTTAATTGGGGCAGTATTGCAATTTTAACAGCAGTAAGACTGAATCAATGAATTTTAGATGATTCTATTCAGTTGAAACTTTATTTTGGGGGGATATATAATCCTTTTTATTTTTTTATTATTATACTTTAAGTCCTGGGGTACATGTGCAGATAGTGCAGATTTGTTACATAGATTTACACATGCCATGGTGGTTTACTGCATCCATCCCCGTCATCTACATTAGGTATTTCTCCTAATGTTATCTCTCCCTAATTCCCCCATCCCCTGCTATCCCTCCGTTAGTCCCCACAACTCCCAACACGCCCTGGTGTGTGATGTTCCGCTCCCTGTGTCCATGTGTTCTCATTGTTCAATACCCACTTATGAGTGAGAACGTGGTATTTGGTTTCTGTTCTTGAATCAGTTTGCTGAGAATTATGGTTTCCAGCTTTATCCGTGTTCCTGCAAAGGACATAAACTCATCCATTTTCATGGCTGCATAGTATTCCACGGTGTATATATGCCACATTTTATTTATTAAGTTTATCATTGATGGGCATTTGGGCTGGTTCAAAGTCTTTGCTATTGTAAACAGTGCCACAATGAACATATATGTGCATGTGTCTTTATAATACAATGATTTATAATTTTTGGGGTATATATCCAGTAATGGGATTGCTGGGTCAAATGAAATTTCTGTTTCTAGATCCTTGAGGAATCGTCACTCTGTCTTCCACAATGGTTGAACTATTTACACTCCCACCAACAGTGTCAAAGCACTCCTATTTCTCCACATCCTCTCCAGCATCTACTGTCTCCAGATTTTTAATGATCACCATTCTAACTGTCATGAGATATTATCTCAATGTGGCTTCAATTTGCATTTCTCTAATGACCAATGATGATGAGCTTTTTTTCATATGTTAGTTGGCTGCATAAGTGTCTTCTTTTGAAGTGTCTGTTCATATCCTTTGCCCACTTTTTGAAGGGGTTGTTTCTTTTCTTGTAAATTTGTTTAAGTTCTTTGTAGATTCTGGATATTAGCCCTTTGACAGATGGGTAGGTTGCAAAAATTTTTGGCCATTCTGTTGGTTGCCTGTTCACTCTGATATAGTTTCTTTTGCTGTGCACAAGCTCTTAAGTTTGATTAGATGCTATTTGTCTATTTTGGCTTTTGTTGCCAGAGCTTTTGGCGTTTTAGTCATGAAGCCTATCGATACCATTTTATACTTTTCTCTATGTAACTCTTGAATCTGTGTATTTATTCTTTTACTATGCTACTCTAAAAATGTTTTCTTGATTTCTTTTTCAGTGAATTTGTATCCTGCAAACTTATAGAACTTATTTATTAGTTTTAGTAGTTTTTAGTGTGTCTTCTATAATTTTATTAAAATAATATTGCATCATCTCTAAAAAGATAGTTTTACTTCTTCCCTGACAATGGGAATGATGTTTATGTCTTCTTCTTGACTAACTTCCCCAATTAGAACATTCAGTACAATAATGAATACCAGATGCAAGATGACAGCTTATTTTTACCCCTATCTTAGCTTAATGCCTTTCATCATTATTTACAATGTTATCTGTGGGTTTTTGCAGATGCTCTTTTTCAGATAGAGGAAGTTCACTCCCATTGCTTGATGGTTAAGCATTTCTATAATAAAAGATGATGAATTGTGTCAAATTTTTTCCTGCATCTAATGGAATAATCATAGAGATTTGCCATTTATTCTTTTAAAGTGGCATATTACATCAATTGATTTTTAGATGTTATTAACTTACATTTCTGGAATATATTTACGTAGTCACAGGGTATAATTCTCTTGATGTGTTGCTGGGACTGGCTAACTAGTTTCTGTTTTGAGAATTTTTACAACTATGTTCATTGCAGATACTGATTTATCCTTCCTTTCATGTGGTATTTTTGTCTGGTTTTAGCATCAGGATAACATTGACTTCATAGAATGAGTTGAAAATTGTGAAAGGGTTTGTGAACAATTTGTAGTAGTCATTTGAAAGTTTTTTTTTTTTATCACTAGTGATGGAATCTGAACATGAGCTTTCCTTTGTGTAATGTCTCTTTTTTGTTAGTTACTCCCTCAGGCTCTTTCTGTATTATAGGTTTATTCAAATTGTCAATTTATTTTTGTCACTTTTGATAATTTTTGCCTTTCTAGAAATTTAAAATTTTCATATAGGTTGCCTAATTTGTTAGCATACAGTTGTTCATGAAATTTTATTTCAATCCTGATTTCTAAAAATTTGGTATAGATATTATCTCTTTTATTCCTGTCTTTAGTAATTTGAGGCCTGTCTTTTTTTCTTTGTCAATATATCTAATTTTTAGTATTTTTGATCTGTCAGAAAACCACCTTTGTTTTACAGATTATCTCTGTTTTCTGTGTTTATTTTTACTTATTCTGCTTCTTTAATCTTTATTATTTTCTTCCTTCTGCTTGCTTTGGGTTTAGTTTACTCTTCTAGTTTTTATTTCTTAATGTGGAAAGTTAAGATATTGATGTGAGAGACTGTTTATTTTACACAGGCATTTGCCACAATAAATATCCCACTGAGCACCATTTTAGTTGAATTTTTTAAGTTTTGATACATTGTATTTGCATTTTCATTCATTTCAAACTATTCTATTATTTATCTTGAAGTTTCTTCTTTGGACCACTGATTATTCAGAATTGTGTTCATTTCTATATGTTTATAATTTTCCAAAATTATTTATTTAGAAATCAATAATAGCAACAAAGTTGTTTATATGTTTATAAATTTCCAAATTTATAAACATAGAAACAAATTTATTTCTATTACTTATCTCTAATTTAATTCCATTTTGGTTAAGGAATATAGTTCTTATTATTTGAAAGGAGTAAACACATTAAATTAGTAAAGATAAATATGAATATTACATATCCAGAAAGCACAAAATGATAGCTGAAAATCTCAGTATAAAAAACTCACTGTAAACATTTAGAAAATAAAAACACACTACCCCACTATATCACTCAGAGATTTCCTCTTTTAAAATAATGCTATAATTTTCTCCTTTTTAACAGTTGCTTTATTTGTGAAGGGAATTTCTAGAAAAAAAATGTGATAAGGTAGAAAATGTGGATAAGAAGTTAGTATATAATAGTGAAAAATATCTAGTAGAAAAAAATTTTAAACTAATTGAATATTAGTATCAAGTGAATTTAAAAAAAATCTTTTACAGAAATTTATCCTTGGCGCTAGCTTGACAATATTGCATAAGAAAAACATAATAATCCTTAAGTTCCTGTTTAGATGAATATTTTCAAGAAGGAAGATAGAACCCAGTTTCAAACTGAATTTAATATAATAAAATAAATATACAGAAAATAACAAGATGAAAGTTTAACAAGCATTTGAATTCAAAGCATCAAATTTTCTATTAATATTAGTCATTTCAGGAAAGCTCAGTGGTTATTCACTTAATATTGAAAGAAGCTTAATAGAAATAAAACAATATGAAAACTAGTTATATAGCACTCCAATACCAAGCATACACAGTTCACTAATTCCTTACCTTTGTGCCTGTTCCTCCCTTGCTAGTATCCTACTTCCCTGCTCTTTCCAACAGAATTTCCCAATTGATTTTCTATTTGTTTTCTCTGATTCTTTACCTTCCGTCTTCCTGTTCCAGTCACTCTGAAAGTGCTTTTATCATCACTTCACAAACATGGTCATTTTAAATTTTTATAGCTAGGTAAGAGTAGCATATATCAAAATACATGTGATTCTTTAATACAGGCATACAATGTCTGAGTAATTGGAATATCCATCACCTCAAACATTTTCTATTTCTTTGTGTTAGGAACATTCCAAATCTATTTTATTATTCTGCCATAAAAAAAGAATAAGATCTTGTCATTTGCAGCAACTTGGATGGAACTGGAGGGCATTAGTTTAAGTGAAATAAGCCAGGCATAGAATGACAAATATCTAATGTTCTTATTCACGTGTATGTGGGAGCTAAAAGTTATATAAAATATAATGGGGGTAGTGACTAGAATGGTTGTTACCAGGGTCTGAGAAGGGTCATAGGGATTGGGGGGATAAAGAGATGTTGGTTAACGATAACAAAATACAGCTAGAAGGAGTAAGATCCAGTGTTCAGGAGCAAATAGGATGACTATAGTTAACAATAATTTTTTGTATACTTCAAAATAGCATGATTTTTTATAAAAGTTGGCAAGACACCATCTTCCAACAACCAATAGTGAATTTATATTTTTGTAACTTGTCATTCTTTTTGGATTTGTGATATCAATTTCCTGAATTTCTTACTACTCTGTGGACCATTGTTTCTCAGTTATCTTTGTTTGATTTTTCTCCTCTGCTTAAACTATTGATTAGGCTCTTCCACTAGCTCATTGCAGTATCATGTTTATTTTAAGATATTGTTTGTTTACTCATTGAAGGGATATTTGTTGAGCAACTGCTTTATGTCATTTGCTATTCTGTAATTTGTAAATCATGTAAGAGGAAATGTGTCAACTAGAACTGATGAGAATAAGTTTTACAGGTGAGATTGAAAGTCAGCATGAAAAGTAAATAGAATTACATTACATGACAAGAGAAAACACACAAACATGAAATGATATGAAAATGGTAAATAAAATACTATAATCTACAACTATAGTGAGCAACAAGACAATAGAAGTAAGGAAATGCCACATTATAAAAGGGCTTTTATAATATGCTGAAATATTAATTTTTTATTCAATAAGCAATGAGTTTTCATTGACTATAGGGAGATGGCAACTGGCATTATAAGTTTGTATTTTAAAAATACTTTTGTTATCAATATTAATATTTCTCTCACATTAATAAGTATTTGGGGTGAGGGAAACAAGTAACATAGTTACAAGTTCTGCAGTATTCTATTTGAAATATTATTAAGGCCTTAACTAAGATATGGTCAATTAGGCTGAGAAGGAAGGGTTGCAAATAAAATAAGATTTATGGAATTAATAAGACACAGGAATAAATTAAATGTAGAGAGGAATGAGCAGAGGTAACATTCATGTTTTCGGTGTGAGTGTCCAGGTGAATGTGCAAGTTGCTACAATAATAAACAAGAAGTAGAATGCTCTGTTTGGCCAGCCTAGGAGGCCCATTCAGGGTACCATCAATCAGGTGTGTTTGTTTTTCTTTCCCAAACAATATCAACTGTCATTTTTAAGCAGAGAACAAGTGAAATTATTGGAAAGTTATAGAGTAGCTTAGAAAACAAATGAGGCCTACAGAACTAGATATAGAAAATTGTAAAAGCAGCAGAAGGTTGGGTAGAGAATTCATACAAGGTCATGCCACACAGGCACAGCATCAGTAGGGCACCACTGTGGCATGACCGCTGCTGGTATCTTGGCACTGTCACAGCCTCCTGCACCATTAAATTTTTTTAATTATTTATCTGAATTTCCTTGTTATTTCCCAAGGATTCAAATCTCAGAGAGGAAGTAGGTAACTTTCCACACTGATACCATATGTTTCTCTCTTGGCTGCCTGGCATCAGGGAGAGGTTTCTTGGTTTCCTTTCTAGAAGACAAATTCCTGCCTGCCATGCAGGAAAATGTCTAGAGTGTTCCATTCAAACCACAAATGTTTTTAGGTGTTATTTGGCTAAAAAATAAAATAATAAACAAAATCATAAATGCCCTCTATGGGGAGCAAATGAGGTAAGAAACTTCCAAAGGAGATTCCACCTACACAGTTGCCTGTGTGAGCTTGGGACATCAAATAGTGATTTAAATTTTCCACTCATCAGCTGGAGCTGGAGCTGGCATGGGTATTTGCTAAAGCTATAGCAACAGCTTTGATTATCCAAGTAGTACATCTAGATTATGCAGAGGAAAGATTCCAGAGTATTAGCACGATTAGTAATACTTAAACACAGGGAAAACCTGGTAGCCCATGAAGAATTACTAAAAATAGTAAAGCAGGAGAGGAGTTGTTTTCAACAAAATGGAAAACTCAGTTTCAGGAGGAAAGATTAGACCACTGTGTTTAAGGCTTCTGCAGTGGAATAACACAGCAGTTCCTGACTGAAGCTAATGTGAAGACGATCCCTAATGGCTGCTAATTCAGTGAAAGCCTGAATAGAAGCAGATAATTATTGGGTTAAAAGGATAGTAGAAAATGATTAATCAAAGACAATACACATGAAAAATAATTTCTTATTTTACTGCAATGTTGCCCTTTTACTGGGAAAGAAAGGAAATCAGAACGGTAGATAGGAAGAAAAAGAACTTGTATTTTTACTTATTTGAATATTTATTTTGAGCAACATTAATGTAATAATAGACTAATCACATGGGGATTGCAGATCTAGGGGTGGAAGTCATATGTGAGAGAAAATTTTGGAAGAAAAATTCTAAAACTAGCACTTTATAATGAAATACTGTAATTATCAAACAATATTTTTATCCATTTTTAGTATCCTTCAACTTAAAATATTTCCAAAAGGAAAAATAAAGAAAGGGAACAATATAAGACAAGAAGACACCTAAAAAGAATCCTTACAGAAGAGCACAGACAAAAGGCATAATGCATTTTGCATTGCTATATATATATAATTTTTTTTCTGGAAAGGACAAGTACTTTCTTCATACAAGCCAAACGTTTTGTAATAATACCTTTAGATAAAGAATCCGCTGATGACTTCACAGGCAGAATTTTCTATATAAAGCATAGGTAATTAGGGCCTCAGGTTATGTATAAGCATCTGATGGCCCAATTAGTCCTTCAAGAAGCTAGTTTGTTTCCTTGGCAATGTTTCCAATTTTAATGTAACCTCACTATTTAGAGAACCCACTTTGTATTTTAACTGACTCCACTTGAAAATTGAGGAACTTTAGAATCTAATTTATGTATATAATCTTCATACTCACACACAGGATAGCTAAAATAACATCAGTATACACTACTTCTGACACTCAATGGCTAAACTGTAGTCAGGTTCCTCTAGGCCCTCTTCTCAACAAGGTTCTGTCCTTGCTAGGCATGCATAGCCTAGCAAGAATGCTGTTCAGTCAGGTAAGCCAGAGTCCCCAACACTTGATAACCACTAAAGTCCTCATCCCCCACCATCTACCCAGATGGTATATGGCCACCCTGGCCTGCGTTCAGAAGGAATCCTGTTTGATCAGTGTACAGGAATCCTCTCTACCCTTGATGTTTCCTCTTAGTAATTTCCCTTCCACTGACCTTCCCAACACTGTTCCTTGGCTATACACCCCAAGTTTATCTTGTTGTATTTGGAACTGGTCCCAGTTCTGTGCTGAGCCCTCCTTTCCCCAATTTTAATATGTTGAGAAAGGCAGTATCACATCCACTGTCTTTTAATTCCTTCTAGGCCACATAGGAATGGGCCTTGGGCCTGGCACACTTCCTTACCAAGATGTACAGTGCCCACATAGCCTGTGCGGGCTTACCACCTGTGTAAGAATATCTTTTCCTGTTTGACACTCAGTGTCTTTGTTCTGCTTAAGTCTGCACATCAGTGGTCCTCAGGCATACCCCAGCTTTCAGTATTTCAGACTCATAGGATTGGGTCCTGTTGCAGCAAGAAAGGGCTGCTGTTTATAGCCCAGTTTTTTTTGTGTGTGTGTGGGCCGGGAGTGGGGTGGGGATGAAGACTTAGTGACCCACCAGCCCTCAGGGTGGAGGGGATGTAAATGCACATTATTGAAACTGATCTTGCTCTGTCTCTTCAACGTTAAATAAGAGTATCTTTCCATTCAGTTCTTGTGTTTTTCTTGGTGACTCTGATGCCATGATATAAAGGGCAAAAGAATTTGAAATCTACTCATTTTGGCTGGCACAGTAATGACCTTTGTTATCCTTCTAGGATATTGGTAGCCAGAGCACCGTGTTCTGCCCATACGATAGTTCCTAAATTAAATATGTCTTTGCCACTTTAAGTACTGCCCTGCTCTGGGTTTTTTTTTTTTTCTTTTTTAGCACTTCCTTCAGTTCTAACATTTTAAAGTGGGGTTTATTCATGTACCTCTATAAATGCTCATATATGTTTATTATACTGCCAACAAAATAATTTTGAATATAACTTAACTTTTATCAGCTTTCACTGAATGATAATTACATTATTCAATAGTTTTCCATTCAGGTATTCTATAGATTTACTTCAAAATGTATCATCTCTCTTCCAGCTCTTTTTATTTGCAGTGATCACTACTCCTTTAATTAGTATATATATGCTCAATTTGACCTTCAATATTTATTTCTTTCAAAAGATTTTATTAAAAGGTCTTGCTTACATTTAATAAAATTATAGTCCTTTGGAGCCATCATTTATTATCAGATTAAAGGAAAACTCTGTTTTATACTATTTACATTTTCTACTAATAAAGGAATTTTTATATAAAGTACTTTTAGAATACTTCTTAAATTGTCATGATAATTATAGTGACATTATACTGAGAACATTTTAAATAATATAATCATTCTTTTTACATTTCACAGTTTGAAATGCCTTAAATATTCATATTTATTTGAAATATAATTCAGAAAAATGCATTGGTGTGTTTGCCTTCCTGTTGAGTGTGCTTTATTACCAAGTGTTATCCAAACACCTAACATAATAGCTAAAATTGCAAGTGATCTACAATACTTACCCTCATTGTCAAATTTGCCCTTCTCTGATATAAATTTAATAGAAATTAAATAAGCAAATAAATTACAATGATTATTTATTCAATTAAGTTACTTTATAACAAATATGTTGGCATAGACAATCAAGAATTTACATATTATTTGGGAATTTTAATTTGTTGTTTTATTCTGGAGAAACACCCAGGTTGATCTCCTATCTATTCACAATGATTCTTTCATGTTTCTTTTTACAATATCTTTTCACAAGTCAAAGGCATTTTATTCTATTTAGACCAATACTGCTGCCCTCTTTAAGGTCTGGTTCATTTCATCCCAATGACTGCTAAAGTTAAAAAGGAATTGCCAGTTTACTAATCCCCTACTCTACCCACTCCCTGCCAGTTTCCCCCAGGTCAGCCTTTGATTGGATGAGAAATTTATGCATCTTTACACAAGCCTAATCAGAATGCACACAGAAAAACTCCTTTGCACAATGGAAATGACTGCAAAAGCCCAGTTTATATAAATAAGGGGGTGTTTGAGGCAGCCAATCTTTGATTCAAAAAAGCCTGATTTGAGTGTGCCCAAGAATAGCTATAGAAAAGCATCTCTAGTTTGCATTTTAGCAGATGAGCTCTCCTTGCTGATTTTTGCATCAGTCAGTTAGTTTAGTTCTTTCAATAACACAAAAGCATTACAGAAAACACTTTTTCAAAGGTACAACCAAGGACTGCCAGCTAATTGAATTAACCCACATTTTTAGAGCTTTGTCATTACATATGGAAAATGAATGTAAGTGCTTTCTTTGTCAGAAATCAATTCAATCATCATTAAAGTAACTCAAAAGAATCTCTCTCTCATCAACTTTTGACATTGACATATACTAGTCAGTAAATTGTATCAGATGTTAATATACCCTGTATCATTTCTGTTTATTTTTTAATATTCCTATCAAAATATTAGGTAAAGGAAAAATAGCAGTATCCTCAGTTCTTATTTTGCATCAACCATAATCAACAAAAAATGTATATATTTCAAAGGGAGTATTTGAAATTATTGAAAAAATCCATATTATTTTAAATTATTTGGTATTCTGGATATAACTCATTATTAATTTTGCCTTAGCATAAAGATATTTGTTTGGCAGTGCTCTCTAAGACATATTCTTTCCCCCAAAGAATTGGTCACATTTGAGGATATATATTTTATCTTAACAACTACCATCAAAAAAGGTCATCATTTAGAGGTGACTTTTTCTTTTAACTTTCATGCCAATAGCAGGAAATACCCTATCGTGATTTGAAAAATGCCTCTCCTTGGAGATATGTCCATGTTCTAATTCATGGAATGTATAAATGTGACCTTATTTGGGGATTGAAAATGTGAAAATGCGATTAAGTTAAGGATCTTGAGACGAAGGTATTATCCTAGATCATCCAGGTGGATAGGTGCTATCACAAGTGTCCTTATAAGAGAACTAGAGGAAGATTAGATTCACATCCAGGACAAGATGATGTGAAAACAGAGGCACTGAGCCAAGGGATGCCGGCAGCCACCAGGAGCTAGATATGTGAGAAACAGACTCTCCCTCAGAACCTCCCAAGAGAACACAGTCTTTCTAACACCCTGATTTTGGAATTCTGGCCTCAAGAACTGTGAGAGAATAAATTCTGTGTTTTAAGATAATAAGGTTTTGGTAATTGTTATCATAGCCTAAAGAAATATACACAACCTAAGACTTTTTTTTCCTTAGCATCTCTTTTCTTCTCTTTCATACTTTTCTGAGTATCAAGTGTCTGGCTTGGTAAAGTTCATGAATGCTGACATGTTTAAGTACTTTCCTTTTTTTCCCCATCTTGAAATCTGAGAAAAATACTAAACTTCAAGTTTTTCTGTGGAGTAAGGAGTAAAAAGCAAAATAAAGTTATTTGCTTGACAGATTTTAGGAAACAGAATTTTGCATATCAGACTATTCAGTTATTAAATTTTTCTGAATTGGAGATTGGAGCAAAAACATCAACTAATCTTATGTGCCTCACTGTATTTATTATTTTGATTCTGTATTTACTATATTATTTTATTAGTTGTAGTGATAAGATCAATGCGGTTTTCAGATGTTGTTATATTTTTGGCCAATTAATCAATAAGAATATAAAAAATGTATTTTAAAGAATCATTAATAAATCAAAAATTATTTACATCAAAATAAAATGTATTAGGATAGTTTTAATGGATTAGTATTCCGTAAGGTATTATTATGCTACATAGGCAAAGCAAGCTTTTTACTAAATTCTACTAGTAGTCTAGCATGTCAGTTTAAGCTAAAAAAGAAGCTAAACAAAAAGCTCATTTAAAAAGAGACTCTCAAGTGTATGACAAAGTGTTATTTTACCTGGCACAGAAATTGTGCATTAGAAAGGTGAAGTAAACTCTTAAAGAACCAGGAGGCTGAGGCAGGAGAATTGCCTGAACTCAGGAGGCGGAGGTTGCAGTGAGCCGAGATCGCGCCATTGCACTCCAGCCTGGGTAACAAGAGCGAAACTTCATCTCAAAAAAAAAAAAAAAAACAACTAATGCCCCAAGCAAAAAGAGTGAGAATCTTAGACCTACAGCAATTCAATAAATTGATATAGCTGAGGGCCCTGAAGTAGTTAGTACTTGATTCAAGGCAGAAGTGGAGTTCCTCCACTCTTCATCTTCAAGTAAAGACGAATGAGCTTTCATAATGGACCTTGCTCTGACAATGGGAATAAATGACTCTGATAGCTGAACACTTTCAAGGAGACCAGGAGATTCAATATGCAAAGTTTTTCATTTTATCATTGAAAGTACAGCCTTGGATTATTACTGACAGCCAAGATGCAGTTAAAGTAAAGGTCACACATACTATTGACAATAATAAATTTTAAAATTTGGTATCTTTCTGCTGAGGCTGACTCTGAGTCATTTATCAAAGAAAAAAAGAGGATAAAGAAGTACTTTGCTCTATTCCAGCTAAAAAGAATGTATACATTTTCCAGATTATTTTGGAATGTATACCAAAAAACTATAGTTTTTAAATTGTGTTAATGAAACCACTCTCTAAATTCCTAAGAAATAATAGTGAATCCTATAACACTAATGGTAAAATGTAACTGAAATTAGTATATCTTTGTATTTTGATAAAGGTTTACAATCTACAATAAGAAATTTATTTTTATTATACAAGCCTACAGTTAATAAATGCTTTGAATTTTTTTATTAACAGAATGCCTCCTGTCATTATTTATTAAATATTTTTGCTTCAAAAACAAAGACAAAATGTAACTTTTAAGTTACCTATCAAAAGGTTATTGAAATGTTTAGTTAAACTGTATGGTTAGAAAATAATTTTTCTTTTTTCTCAAAAGTTATCTTAATACAATGATGTATTTCTGTCAAAAAATGATTTATTTCCAAAATGGTAATTCATGAAAATCATTTTAGCTCTATATTTTTATGAATATCAACTTTCTTTCAAATTTGTATTTCTTATTTTATATAGAATAAAGAAAATATAAAATAGAATCTTCTGATCCGTAGTCAGATGCATTATCCATTGCACAACTGGCCCCTCAAGAATATATAAAATAAAGTCATAAAAAACAGTTCTCTCACCCAATATAGGAGCACCCAGATACATAAGACAAGTTTTCAATGACTTATAAAGAGACTTAGACTCCCGCACAATAATAGCGGGAGACTTTGACGGCACATTGTTAATATTTGACGGATCAACGAGATAGAAAATTAACAGGGACATCTATGATTTGAACTCAGACCTAGAACAAGTAAACTCAGTGAATATTTATAGAATTCTTCACCCCAGATCCACAGAACATACATTTTTCTCAGTATCACATTACACCTATTTTGAAAGTGACCACATAAATGGAAGCAAATCACTCTTCAGCATTAGCATAGCATTTCACAGATTTAAATGAAATACTGGTTGGTTGGTTGGTTGGTTGTTATTTTCTTTCCTTATTCCTTCCTGTCTCCGCTGTTAAGCACCATTATCGGCATAAAAGAGGTTTTTAATACCTATTTTTATATTGCATTCCAGCCTGGGCAATAGAGCAGGACTCCTATTCTCTCTCCCCCTTTCTCTTTCTCTTTCTTTCTTTCTTTCATATAAAAAGAAAGTTTCCTAAATTCTTCAATTTTACAATATGTATATTTTCTCATCTATGCAGTATAGGAAAAATTTTTTGACTTAGAACTTATTTATTTGAAAGAAAATCTTGGAGAAACTAAACTTGCAATTGGGTAAACAATAAATGTAGTCTGTGGAAGTATTTGATTCCAGTACCATCCTCTGCCCTCCCCAAAAAAGTCTGGTTATTTTTAGTGATGTAATTAGAGCAACACAGAGTGACAGGAAATCATATAAATCACAAAAGTTAGTGAAAATGTGTTGCTAACAGCCAATATTTACAAACATGTTTAGAAATATTCTCTGCCTTAGTTTTCCCTAATAACATTTTTTGGCACTCCCACAGGGAAAATTATCCAAACTATTGTTTATTTTTAGTGTCTTCATTGTGGTCCTGAAAACTATGTATACTAGATGCAGGGAGCCTCAACCATCTAATTGAATTTTTGTATTCTTTTAGCACAGTCGCAAGTGAAGAATATAAAGGAAACGTTCCAAAAAGAGGTCCACTCCTAGCAAGGACACAAATTAATGATAATAATCTCTGCTCCCAATTCTAGCAGATTATTTTGAGAGCAGGAGTTGTAGATTCAAATACAGCTTTACTGTGTAGATTACAGGTACACAGAGCATCTAGGAAAGTTTGCTAGAAGAGTAGACCCTCGACACTCCGGCTATGTGTGTAGTATGACCCATGAACTTAAAATGTACATTTTAACAATCCATTGCCATTTAGATTTAAACAGTGACAGAAAACAGTTTAATATCTTATTGTAATGTAAGAAACCTATATTAATCACCTACAGGGTAGTTAACTCAGTGTCATTTACTTTAGGTGATATAAAATATGGAAGAAATGTTCTGCATGATATAAACTGTGATAATTGCAAAAGACTTACATCTCCAGATCTCTTTGGTTTTATAGACACTATACGTATAACCATTTCATACGATTTTCTTATAAATGCATATTGCAGTGAAAAGCCAGAAACTTTATACTAATAATTATGACTAATATTACAAAGCAGAAAGACTGCACTGATATAAAATTTTCCTATTGGAAGCTACATAATAGATTATGGTCTCTGGTGCAATTATATACTATTGTTGATTTTATATAACATAAAAACTATAAATATAAAAAAATATGGACAATAAATATCCTCATAATAAAATTAATCATAAGTCTATATTGAGCATCTCTCATGTATCAGGCAGTTTATTAGTATTAGCTCTTTATTTGTGTTAAAATACTTTCACCTTTTCAACAACGTTTGTGCTGACCTCCCCTCCCCTTCCCTTCCCTTCCCTTCCCTTCCCTCCCCTCCCCTCCCCTCCCTTTCCCCTCCCTCCCTCCCTCCCTCCTCCTCCCCT
>CM052650.1:119903636-119938177 GCA_028533165.1 Leontopithecus rosalia
TTGATAGCCGATAATATCTGCCGCTGTGTAGTTGCCATTTCACATATTTTTAAACAAAATAATTGAATACTCAAGAGCTTTAAAGGGGGGGAAATAATTCAAGTTCCTTGGAAATGCAAAAGGCAATTATGTTGCTCTATGCACTACTGCATTTCTGGAGATGAAAAACTTTTGTGCAACAATTCTAGCACCTGAACCTTTTCTTCGGTAATTCTCCTAGCACTGTTTTCCCAAACAAGTCAATTGTTTAGTCACTTCTAGCAAGTTATGGAGGTATTCATTATAGTTTTCAGATGCTACTAATCATAAGAATGAATTCATTCTAAATTATGGATTGAAAGAAATGATGCAAGACTTGTATTTTCTAATTTCCAGGATACTGCAAGTGGAAAGAAGAAAAAAGGGCTTCAGAAAGCAGTACAGGTCTAATGTTTAATCCCTTTTAGTGCAATCCATAATGAGAATACATAATCCTTCATGATTGCTAAATTTATAGTTCAGTTCAAAAGATGAGGTTGTAGTGTACCCTGACTTGCCCATTCTTCATATTTCTGTTAATAGGAAGAAGTCTTATGTTTAATTCTCAGTGGTTGTTTGGTAGATTGGTCAGTTTCCTTTCCTTTGTAATTTTATTATCTGGTTTTTTTTTTTTGAGGCAGATTCTTGCTCATGCCAATGTGCTCAGGCTGAGGTACGGTGGCACGATCTCCACTCACTGCAACCTCCATCTCCTGGGTTTAAGCAATTCTTCTGCTTCAGCCTCCTGAATAGCTGAGATTATAGGCACTTGCCACCATGTCCAACTAATTTTTGTATTTTTTCAGAAAAGGGGTCTCCCCATGTATTTTTTTGTTTGTTTTTGTCATGGGTGTTTTCCATATTCATGACTGCTCTTCATCTTTTGCATAGCCTTTTAAATATTTTAGGACAGATCTATATATTGAATCCCACGTAATGCTCACACAGAAGTCAGAGCCTACTACCCATTCTCGTTTACAATTTAAGTTGCATGTGTGTTACTTAATTTCCCAATCAGAACACCAACATAAGTATTTAATTCAGAAGTGAGCAATATGACGCAATAGGCTCTTGTGAAATGTTCATTTTTGCTGGCATAATAGGGAGCAGATTTTCAGTATCCAGTGGTGGTAGAAGTAGCTGTAATGACCCCAGGTTTTCAATGATAGCAAACCTGGTTCATAGCGAGGGGTGAACAGTCTCAGTGCTAGAAGCAGTAGCAGATTATATAAGGCATTGTTTTCCCTAAACATCTGAGCACTTCAATAACCAATTTAATATCACTTAATATATCAACTAATTGATGAAACTATCCAGACTTGATTTGTGGATTTTGTTTATTCTAAGAACCCCTGGCAATATTTGTAAATATTCTGGTTTTGAAGAATAAGAGAATTTGAGTAGAATATTTTCTGCATTGTATGTATAGGACTGTTGATAAAATAAAATTTTCAGAATGTAAAAGTTAGGAAACGTGACTGTCTCCATTCAAAAATTTTGAAGCATTGATCACTTTTCTCCCGGCATTTATATGCACTACAATCTAAATATTTGCATCCCCCCAAATTTATATGTTGAAATCTTAACCCTCTAGATGATACATATTAGGAGATGGTGTCTTTCAGAGATGATTAAGTCATGAGGGTAAAACCTCCTTGAATGGGATTAGTGACCTTATAAAAGAAACCTGAGAGAGGTCTCTTACCCTTTGGCCACGTGTGGTTAAAATGACAAGACAGATGTCTAGGAAGAAGTAGGCCCTCACCAGACACTAAACATGCCAGTGCCTTGACCTTGGACTTCCCAACCTCGAGAACTGTAGGAAGTAAACCTCAGTCCTTTATAAGCCTCCTTGTCTTTGGTATTTTTTATGGCAGCCAGAACAGTCTTACACAATGTGTTAAAGGGAAGTATAATATTATTCTAATTGTTATTTCCTTCTGGGCAATTTTCTGCCTAGCTTTATTGAGATTTAATTGATAATTATTTTAAGATGTACAACTTGATGATTTGATGTACATGTATATTGTAAAATAAGAACTTTTCTGAGCAGTTTTCTAGCCCCAACTGATGAAGACTTTAAACCAACATGAATGTTACCAGGAGGTGTCTGTCTTTGGTTATAGAAATTCTTACTACTTTTGCTGTTGAATGCAGTACAACTTTCAACATAAGTACTTGTTCATTGTTTTCAAAGCAGTAATGTCACAACTATATTTCATGTAATGTTTCTTAAATATGTCATGCTTCTCTGTCAAGAACACTTTTATTTCTTATACTGGATCTTTATTCCCTGTCCTAAGTGATCTACAATTGAAAGTCAGGAGTTGGGTACTGTCCCCCTCCATGCTGTGGAAAATCTACATGTAACTTTGACTTCCAAAAAACTTAACTGCTAATAACCTACTGCTGACCAGAAGTCTTACCAATAACATAGTCAACTAACACATGGTTTCTGTTACATGCATATATACTGTATTCTTATAATATAGTAAGCTAGAGAATATAAAATGTTAAGAAAATCAAAATGATGAGAAAATATATTTACTATTAAGTAAAAGTTAATTATAAGAAGGTTTTCATCCTCATTATCTTCACATGTAATGGATGATTGATGAGGAGAAAGAGGAATGGTTTTTTCTGCTGTCTCAGGAGTGGCAGAGGCAAAAGAAAATGCCAGTATATAAGTGGACCACATAATTCAAATTCATGTTGTTCAAGGGTCAACTATACAGCTTTTTCTATTTTTATCCTCTTATGTCTTTGTTCTTCATTCCAATTAAGAATCTCCAGTTAGTTATATCATTGATAAGTCTTTTGATACATTGTAGTATCTTATTATAAATATACTCAATGTGAATTTTATCCTAGTAATTGATATAAGGTATAATAATTATAGCAGTCTTTTACATTTCCAGACATACCACACTATAGATACAAGTTTTATATTCTACTGTATTTGTTGTAATCATAAATTTTATATAAAATAGTATACAAATGCTATAGTATATCTGAGTGTTAATTTAAATAATTATTTATAAGTCTCATTTAAATATACATAGTGAAGAGAAAATCATCCAGAGTACAAAGTTTAGAGTCAAGATAAATATACAAATAATTCTGCTTGGAGTTCTCTGAAGAACCTAAAGATCTACCTCCTCTGTACAAAAAAATAAAAAAACACCTCTTAAGAGTTCAGCAAGAGGCTCTGACCTGTGTTCATTCTGAAGATACATCAGAATGATGTATCTTGTCTTAGCATGGTTTCCAAAGAAATAGAATGAATTATATACTTTTGGATGTGTATTTGCATAAAGTAGCACATTATAAGGATCATAATTTTAGGACAGAGAAATTTCTTGTACCATGTTTTTCATATTCTGATCTTTCTTATGAATATCCTTCTGTATTAAAGCCTGAACAGCATTAGCGCTTAACTAAATAAGTTAGGTATACTTAGAAAAAAACAGTAGAAATCCCAGTAAATGCTGGTAGGTATAAGTTAACTTCATGATCTAATGCTATGTGAGGGATAATCACAAACATATATTCATTTTTTGGTGTCTTTCCTTCAGCTTTTTCCTCTCAATAACTCCTCAACTTATGTACTTTTGTTGTTGTTTCTTAACAAGTTCTTCTAGGCTTCATGTTCCACGTTAATAGATGTTATGGTTTTGCATCCTATCCAGGATGCTGAACTGTGTAAAATTTTACCTTGTAGTCTTAGAATAGATCATTTCCATGAGGTTCCTTCTGCTGAATTCTTAGAATTTATCATTCTGTCTTTCAGTATTTCATTTGGTAGATTCCTGTCAAGCCCCAGTTAGGTCTCAGATACTCTTCTAAACGTGGGACACAGAACAGGGAACAAAACAGATTAAGGACCCAGTACTCGCTGAGAATATAATCTGTTCATCAAGACCACTACTAAAAAAGAGAAAAATAAATAAATCACAGTTCAGAGGTAATAGTCACAATGAAGAAAATAATGCAGGAGAATGGGTAATTGAGAGAATTCATGTGAGATGGGGAGAGTGAGAGCCATTTTAGATCAAAGTTATTAATATTGTTATTCATATTTATCAATCATAGTAAAAGAAGATATCATATCCAAACAACTTGTACACATAATTATATAAAGTTGTAGATCTTAGTATACCTAATTCCCAGACTAATTTCCAGTATTTGCCTGCCATTTATCTACTGAGTGTTTTTACTTCTTGTGGTGGGTCCCTTTCCACCACATTAAACATATCTAATGCTCTTAGGAGATGGAGAATATTAAATTACTTAATGCAGAACTCTATTAGAGTTTTCCTCGTTTTCCCCTCCTCACTTAGTACTCGAGCCATGGGAATAATACTATCAGAATTCCAATAATATCAAATAAAGCTTTCCTTCCCCTATTTTAATTGTGTTATTGTTTAAATCATAATATCTGAATGGATAAAGAATGAGTTATAGTATTAGGGGTCAGAGTTGAGGAGGAGGTTATGGGAAACCACAACACTGTCTAAAATTTAGCATGCAGTCAGTAGAAGGATGGTTATTCAATTTTTATCTCGGTCCTGATACTGATTCTGGTCCAAAGATTAGAGGAAAGGGGAAGAAATAAAGGTCTATCTACTTTCTGATAGGCAAGCACACTAGTAGCTTCATACTGATTATATACTTAATCCATTCCCATTGGCCTTGTATTTAATGGAAATTCTTCTCATGTTCTGACAATGAGTTGACAGTGAGTCCTAGTTCACAGTGTTGTGGAATTTTATCTTTTTAAGGCTCTGCTTCACTACTTTTGTGAAAAAGGTGGAGGAGGTTGTTTCAAGGGCTGCTTAGCCAGATGACATTTTAAACTGGAAATGAAAGTATAGGCTTTATACTTTCCAATATCTGTGAATTCTGTCTAAGAAATAATTTGGTCTACTACAAAACAGATGTGCGACACACTGACCTCATAGAAAAAGCTAGAGAGTTAAAGCTAAATAAACAGGATATCTAGTTTGCTAAATTTCCATTATGAGCTCCATTAGTTTTGTTCTTTCTTTAACCTGTGTACAATTATAAGCTATTTCTCATGCACTCTTCAAGCCAATTAGCATGTTAAGGAAACATAAAGGTTATTGAATAAAAGATAAGTTACTTGACCTTTTTAGTATGGTTGTATTTTTCCAGAAAATTATAGTGTAGAAGCAACTTAATATTTTTTGACAATACATAAAAATCATACATAAATCTTTTTTTCTTGAATATGTACAATTTTTATTTCTCTATTATACTTCAGGAAAGCTGAAAAAATTAACGGGATTGAAAGGATAAACCCACAGTTCTATAGCAATAGTTGGACACTTTAATACCTCATTTTAGTTAATGGATAAAAAAAAAACAGAAGATTCATGAGACTTGAACAACAGTATAAGTTATTTAGAGCTAATTTTATATATATATATATATACGTATATATATATATACGTATATATATATATATATATGCAGAACAGTCCACCCAAGAACAGCAGAATAGACATTCTTTTCAAGTGGATATGGAACTTTCTCTAGGGTAGGCCATATCATGGGCCACAAAATATGTCCTAATAATTTTTAAAAGTGTGAAATCACACAAAATATAATTTACAACTACAATGGAAGAAACAACAGATAAATAAAAAATGAAAACTAGAAAATTCACAAATATATGGAAATTAAACAATACACTCTTAAACTACCAGTGAGTGAAAGAACAAACCACAAGTGAAACCACAAAATATCTTGAAACAAATCAAAACAAAAACAAAACACACCAAAACCCATTGAATACAGTGAAAAGAGTCCAAAGAAAAATGTATAGATACAAACAACTACATTTAAGAAAATATCTCTAATCAGTAACCTCCCTTGATATCTAAAACAGTAGAAAAAAAAACAACTAAATCTGCATAAATATTTTATGTATCCCTGCTTAGAAAGCTTGTTTTCTGAAATGTTTCAAATTTAGTAAATAGTTATTAATGGAGAACAAACTGTTTTCTTAGCACATTCCACATATACAGGAGTAAATAAGACAGATTAATATGTCTGTCTACATAAAGAAGTTTATATTATTCCCTTTTGTCTATCTTTTCTAAATTATCACGCATTTTTCAAGTTTCATGTCCAATGTTACTTTTTCTGACCTGTCTGCTAGTTCTTATTTATGATATCTTTAAAGGTGGAAACCATATTTATGCCACCTTAAAGTTTTTAACCTACTTCCTTAAGATGTGTTTATTCAATACATTTATAATTAACTACATAGATATGCCATTCACAGAAAATGGTGCCTGTCTTCTTGTATTCATCCTGTAGAAGAGGTCGTTCATTTCATATTTGTTTGAAATAAATCATTATAATTATTAGGTAGAAAATAACTCCCTCAAATGTATTGTTACTGGGAATTACATTTTTATGAATATGTAAAACATTGTAAAATTTTGATAAGTAATATTAGAAAAGCAAACTCATAAATTGAGTTTGAAAAATCATTGAATAATTTGTAAGTACACTCAATATACATACAAACATACACACACCATTTTCAGATTAGCTGATAATAGTAATCCAAAGTAATAGTTAAGTTTATGGAACCCAGTACCATATTAGTGTAAAAAGTAAGAGAGATTTTATCAAAATTATTAACATTACATCACTCTAATCCTTATTTCACATTTCTTAAATTAACTCATAAAAGAATCCATTATTCATAATTGAGCATATATTGTCATAATTCCTCAATCTCAATGTATGAGAATTGAGTCATTACTTATTAGTAACTGACTTTTTACTAAAACTGAGAAGTTTGTTTATATTTTGTTCTGTTAGTAAACTGATCACAGATGTGTGGCTAAGTCCATAATGTAAACAAAGTTAAAAACTCAGATTTGCTTCATCTTATTTTAACATATTCTTTTCCTTTTATACTAAGTAATAGTTTTTACTGTTATATTTTTGTATTTTTCAAGCAGTCATATTGATTGTGGAAGAAGATAACATGTGAGTCATTAAATATATAAGAAAAAATATAACACATGAAATTCTGGTATTATTTCCTTTTTCTTTTTTGGAAACAGGGTATTGTTCTGCCACCCAGGTTGGACTGCAGTGGCATGATGGTAGCTCACAGCAGCCTCAGGCTTCTGGGCATGTGCAAGTATCTTTTTCATATAATGACTTCTTTTTCTCTTGGTAGATACACATTAGTAGGATTGCTGGATCAAATGGTAGATCTACTTTCAATTCTGTAAAGAATTTGCACAGTTTTCCATAGTGGTTGTACTAGATTACATTCCCAGTAGTAGTGTAAAAGTGCTTCCCTTTCACCATATCGATGCCAACGTCTGTTATGTTTTGAAATTTTAAGGCCATTTTTGAAGGAATAGGGTGATATTGCATTGTAGTTTTTATTTGCATTTTCTTGAGAATTAGGGATGTTGAGCATTTTTCGTATGTTTGTTTGCCACATGTATATCGTCTTTTAAGAATTGCTTCTTCATATCCTTAGCTTACGTTTGTAAGCTTACATTGGTAAGCTAAGGTTTGTTTTTCTTGATGGCTTGTTTGAGTTCACTGCAGTTTCTGGATATTAGTCCTTTGTCAGATGCATATTTGGTGAATATGTTCTTTGAATCTGTTACCTATTTATTCTGCTGATTATTGTTACTATTATTACTTTTTGCTGTACAGAAACGTTTTAGTCTAATTAACTCCCTTCTATTTATCCTTGTTTATGTGCATTTGCTTTTGGTCATGAAGTCTTTGCCTAAACCACTGTCTAGAAGGGTTTTTCCAGTCTTATCTTCTGGTATTTTTATTGTTTTATGTCTTAGATTTGAGCCTTTAATTGATCTTGAGTTGACATTTGCATAGGGTGAGATAATGAGAATCCAGTTTTATTCCATGTGTGGATTGCCAGTTATTCCAGCACAATTTGTTGAATAGGGGTCCTTTCTCTTTGTTTTTGTTTGCTTTGTTGAATATCTTTTGACTGTAAGTATTTGGCTTTATTCATGGGTTTTCTATGCTGCTCCATGTCTATATGCCTATTTTTATACCAGTACTCAGCTGTTCGGGTGACTATAGCCTTATAATATAGTTTGAAGTCAGGTAATGTGATGCCTCTAGAGTTGTTCTTTTGCTTAGTCTTGCTTTGGCTATGTGAACTCTTTTGGTTCCATATGATTTTGGAATTTTTTTTGCTAGTTCTCTTAAGAATGGTGGTGGTATATTGATAGGAATTGCACTAAACTTGTAGATTGCTTTTGGCAGTATGTTTATTTTCACAGTACAGATTCTACCCACCTATGAGCATGGGATGTGTTTTCATTTATTTGTGTAATCTGTGACTTTTTTGAACAGTGTTTTTTAGTTTTCCTTGAGGCATTTTACCTCTTTGTTTAGGTATATTCCTAATTATTTTATTTGTGGCTATTGTAAAAGGGGTTGAATTCTTGATTTGATTCTTGGCTTGTTCACTGATGGTTTATAGCAGCAGTATGGATGTGCATACATTCTGTAACCTAAGATTTACTGAATTTATTCATTCTAGGGGCTTTCTGAGTAAGAGTTTTCTAGGTGTATGATGACGTCATCAGCAAACAGTGACAATTTGACATCCTCATTACTGATTTAGAGGTCCTTTATTTCTTTTTCTTGTCCAATTCCTCTCTCTAGGACTTTCAGAACTATGTTGAATAAAAGTAGTGAAAGTGGACATTCTTGTCTTCTTCCAGTTCTCAAGGAGAATGCTCTCAACTTTTCCCATTAAGCAATGTTGGTTGTGTGTTTGTCACAGATGGCTTTTATAACCTTAATGTATATCCCTTCTTTGCCAATTTTGCTGAGGATTTTAATCACAAAGCGATGCTGTATTTTGTCAAATGTATTTTCTGCATCTATTGAGATAATCATGAGATTTTTGTATCTAATTTTTTTTATGTGGTGTATCACATTTATTGACTTTCAAATGTTAAACCATCCCTGCATCCCTGGTATGAAACCACCCACTTGATTATGGTAGATTATCTTTTTGATATTTTGTTGGATTTAGTTAGCTGATATTTAGTTGAGGATTTTTGCATCTATTTCATCATGGATATTGGTCTGTAGTTTTCTATTTTAGTTATGTCCTTTTTTAGTTTTGGAATTAGAGTGATACTGTCTTGATAGAATGATTTAGGGAGGATTCCCTCTTGCTCAATCTTTTGAAATATTGTCAATAGGATTGGTACCAATTCTTTTTTGAATGTCTGATAGAATTTAGCTGTGAATTTGTCTAGTCCTAGACTTTATTTATTGGCATTTTAAAAATTACCATTTCAATATTGCTACTGTTATTGGTCTATTCAGAGTTTCTATTTCTTCTTGTTTAACATAGGAGGGTTGTATACATTCAGGAATTTGTCCATCTTCTTTAGGTTTTCTAGTTTATGTGCATAAAGGTATTCACAGTAGCCTTGAGCTATCATTTGTATTTCTGTGGAATTAGTTGTAATATTTTCTGTTTCATTTTGAATTGAGCTTATTTAGATTTTTTATCTTCTCTTCTTGGTTATTCTTGTTAAGGTATAACAATTTTGTTACCTCTTCAAAAACCAGCTTCTTACTTCATTTGTCATTTGTATTTTTTGTTTGTTTTAATTTCTTTTAGTTCTGCTCTTTGTTATTTATTTTCTCCTGCTGGGTTTGATTTGTTCCTGTTTCTCTAGATTCTTGAAGTATGAGCTTAGTTTGTCTATTTGTGTTCTTTCGAACTTTTTTATATAGGCATTTAATGCAATGAAATTCACTCTGTAAGTTCGTCTCAGCTCCAAGTAAGATCTAATCCTTCTCCTGTGATCTGGACCTTCAGGTTCTGCAGTAAGGATATGTGCTCAGGGTGGATGTTCCCCCTCCCAGACCCTTTGGGGTCTCAAAGTTTTTGGCTGTCTCATGAAGCCCACAGAGGCAAGATGCTTCCTTCAAAGGGTCTATAGATTCTCTTGGCTTTCTGGTATGTTCATGCAGTATTTCTTGGAGCAAAAGTGCATGATGTGAGCCTCAGTATGCTGCTCTGTTCAGCTGACTGAGTGCTGCAAGTTAGTCTGGCCTATCGGCCATTTTTGTCTATTGTTCAGGGTTCCCTTTTTAATACTGGTACTGGGAGAACTGGCTAGCCATATGCAAAAAAATTGAAACTGAATCCATTCCTTACACCATATGGAAAAATTAACTCAAGATGGTTTAAAGACTTAAATGTAACACCCAAAATATAAAATCCTTAGAAGAAAACCTAGGCAATACAATTCAGGACATAGGCACAGACAAATATTTTATGAAGAAAACACCAAACACAATTGCAAGAAAAGGATAAATTGACAAATGGGATATAAACTAAAGACTGTCTGCACTGCAAAAAAAGATCATATTGAACAGACAAACTACAGAAAATTTTAGCAATATCCATCTGACAAAGATCTAACATCCAGAGTATGCAAGGAACTTAAACTAATTTACAAGAAAAAACAAACCCATTAAAAAAGTGGGCAAAGGACATGAACAGACACTTCTCAAAAGAATGCATACATACATTCAACAAACATTAAAATACCTCAGTATCACTGATTATTAGAGGAATACAAATCAAAACCACAATGAGATACCATCTCATACCAGTCAGAATGGCTATTATTAAAAAGTTAAACAACAGATGCTGGCTAGGTTGCTGATAAAAAGAACACTGTAACACTGTTGGTGGGAGTTTATGTTAATTCAATCATTGTGGAAGATAGTGTTGTGGCTCTGCAAAGACCTAGGGGCACAAATACCATTTGACCTAGCAAGTCCATTACTGGATATCTACCAAGGAAATATAAATTATTCTGTTATAAAGATACATGCATATGTATGTTCATTGCAGCCATTGCAGCACTATTCACAATAGCAAAGACATGGAATCAACCTAAATGCCCATCAAATGATAGACTAGATAAAGAAAATGTGGTATATATACACCATGGAATACTATGCAGCCATAAAAAGGAATGAGATCTTGTCCTCTGCAGGGACATGAATGGAATTGGAAGCCATTATTCTCAGCAAAGTGATGCAGCAACCAAAAACCAAACACCACATGTTGTCACTATAAGTGGGAGCCAAATGATGAGAACACATGGATGCACAGAGGGGACCAACACAGGCTGGGATCTGTTGTGTGGGATAAGAAAAGGGAGAGAATCAAGCAGAATAACTAATAGATGCTGAGTTGAATACCTAAGTGATAGATGATCTGTGCAGCAAACCACCATGGCTTACATTTAACTATGTAACAAACCATCCTGCACATGTATCCTTGAACTTACAATAAAAGTTGATGAAATAATTTGATAAATTAATTCACTGAGTTTCCTCTCTTTCCCAAATAAATATAGCAATAAAAATTAATGATAAAAAGACAAATTGATAAATTTAAAAAGAATGTTCCACCTACAAAACATAAAATGAACATTGATTTAAAAGAAAATGGTTAATTATACAAGTGGTCCAGAAAGTACAAGCCTACTGAGCTCAGAACATAATGTGGGATTGACAGATGGTTCAAAGGAAGATAAGGAGAATAAATATATTTCATAGAAACTGATATACTAATACCAGGCTCAATGGTTAAAACCAGAGTTGCTATGTACAAGGGAATAATGACTAAAACGTTTTAGAATAGAATAAATAAGTAAATCCTCAATTTAAAGGTTTCTTCTAACTTCTGAAGAAGATAAACAAAACAAATTAATAAGTAGATATTTGTTCATGTAACTGTAAACCACAAGAAGCAAAACAAAAAAGATTCTTAAAAATTACCAGAGGAAAAAACAGATTTACTACAAAATTAGAATAATAGATACAAAAGCCTTTATTTTATGGTAACAAAAGGAGAGAACAGAATGAAGTACTTCATCTGTATGTTTAAGGAATTTATAAGATTCAGAATAAATTTCATAATTAAACTGTCATATAAGTTTATATAAATTTTGTTTGCTTATTTGTATCTGTGAATATAACCTAAGTGATAGCCTGAAAAATCTTTCTTCTAAAAATACTTTAAAGTGCTTTATGAACACTCAAATCAAATGTCAATCAATATAACAGAGATTCCCATAAAATTAAAAAGAAATCTAAACCAGGAAGTTAAAAAAAAAGAGGATTCTGAAAATCCTCAAGGAGATAAGGCCTTGAACCCACTCAAATTGGGAAGGTGGGACTGAGATTTTGTACATCAAGTAATGATTCTTAAAGAGTTAGCAAAAAGAAAAAGAAAATTCTGGCCAATCACAGAAAGAAACAAATGTTCAAAGAATTTAAAATCAGATAAAAATTCTCTAATATTTTCTTTTTTTTTTTTTTTTTTGAGACGGAGTTTTACTCTTGTTGCCCAGGCTGGAGTGCAATGGCACTATCTCGGCTCACCGCAACCTCTGCCTCCTGGGTTCAGGCAATTCTCCTGCCTCAGCCTCCCAAGTAGCTGGGATTACAGGCACGCGCCACCTTGTCCAGCTAATTTTTTGTATCTTTAGTAGAGACGGGGTTTCACCATGTAAAAATTCTCTAATATTTTCTAATATTTTTATTGAGAATAAAAATGTCACAGATTATTGAGAAAGTTCCTATAAATTTTAAAAGTTTAAATATGAACAACGTTGAAAATATCAAACACCAAATCTTACAGAATAGAGATTACATTGTATTCGGAGGTACCTTTTATGTTATGAATATTTTTAATAAAGATACAGGAAAATCAATGAGATAAGTATTACATGCAAGAAAATAAAATAGAGGAAAAATGAAAGTAAGAGTTAAAAGAGTTAAGATGAGAGGAAATTTATAAAATTAATATTAATCCAACATGGATATCAAGAATAGATAAAACAATTATTATAAAAGGTATAAAACACCTTGTGAACAAAAACTGTATTTCAATAAATTTTGAAACATACATGGAATAATAATTTCAAATAAATTGTTGTCAAAATTTAGTCAATAAAATTAAAAACATTTATAAACCAAAATCATGGAATTTATAGTAAAAAATTCTCTATCTGAATATCTCCACTTGATACCAAATCAAGGTACTTTTAAATACATGATTTACCAAAACTTACTGAAATATAAAACTATTGTCCTATGTCAGTTTTTCAGAAACCAGAGGAGGAGCACACATCTAGTTCATTTTTATAAGACTAGTACAGCACTGACACCAAAATGAGTACTAATGTAACGTGCTTTAGAGACTTAAGACAAACATATATCTTATTTACAAAGGCATCCATAAATATGTCCTAAGTAAATTATATAAAAGAAGACAGAATTTTCCTTAAAAATATAAAGGTAGTTTATCATAAATATTATATATATATATATTAGATTATTAAAAATCAATAAAATCACTTAAATGGATTTAGAAAAGTTATATGCATCAACACTCATTCATGATTAAAACCCATGTAAACGAGAAAGACAAGCTTAGTAAACTAGAAGGGAACCGCCTTATCATCTGGAGTTCAGCACATACAATATTCCTAAGGAAAACTTTAGAAACCTATTAAAGTTAGAAACAAGAAACATATGTTCACTGTCACCTTCATTATTGGAAACTTTATTGGTCTTAGATAATATAAGAAACCAATAAAAATAAATATAACAATTGTATAGTTAGTCATTTAAAGATCATATGGTTGCCAACATATATAATCTAAGGAAGTCTAGAAGCAATAAAAAATAATCAGACATTTCAGCAAGGTTGCCAGATATAAGATCAAGATCTAAAAATCAAAATCATTTCTATATACCAGCAATAACCTTTTAAAATGTAATAATAAAAAATGCTGTCCTGCAATAACAGCAAAATTGTAAGTTATCTGGTAACAAACTTAATAAAAAGCATTTAAGACATTTATAGAGAAAAATTACTGAAAGCTATAAAATACCCAAACAAACAGTATATACCAGTTCCCTTGATAAGAATCCTTTCTAGTTTGTCATTTTTAATCTTCTGATAGTTGACCTATAACTCAGAAAAATTTCAATTCAAAGCAAAAATATTAAGTGAAACTTAGCAAGTTAATATTAAAACAAATAGCTAAACTAGTCAGAAATATATAAAGATATTAAAGTGGCAAGTGAAACAACGTATAAATAATTATTGTAGTCAGTAGTTTGGACCATTTGCTACTGGTGAAGTTTTATAAACAAATATGCCAAAAGAATGTAGAGGACCTGGAATGGGATATGTGTATATTTAAACTTAGTATGTAAGAGAATACATTTTAAAAAATCACTAGGAAAAAGTAAATATGCTCAATGATACAAAAATCATTGAAGGACAATTTGGTAAAATTGTGTATATAGCAAAATGCAACTCTATCCTATTATAACAATATGCTTAAATTAGGCTTCAAACATATTAAAGGCTTGAACTGAAAATACATTTTTGAAAATTGCATTAAAAGTATAGAGAGGAGTATTTATAATCTCTGGTTGGGAAGGATTCCTAAGCAAAATTGAAAAAGCACAATCCATTAAGAAAATGTAGTATAAATCAAACTACTATGCATTAAGTATTATTATTGTCCATCAAAAGCTACCTAAACAAAGAAAAGACATGCCACAGACTTGGAGACAATATCTGCAAGGCAGTGCAGGGTCATAGATTTCTAATCAGATTATTAAAATAATTCAAAAGAATAAAGAGCCCCAGTAAATAAATGGGGAAGACCTTGAAAAGACAGATGATTCACAGAAGTACAAATATTAATATAAAATTGATTAAAAGAAGGTGCTCAAAACATTAGTCATCAGGAAAAATCTAATTAAAACAACAACATTATTTCATTTTCTAGCTATTAGATTTGCCAAAAAAATTCAAGTTCAGTAAGAATAATGCATATGGGAACTCTCATTTGCTGCTGGTGAAACTGTGTATTACTATACCCACTTTGGGGAGAAATTTATCACCAAATGTAAAGGGAGATGTGCCTACAAAAGGTGACATTTCCACATATATATCAATCAGATGGACACACTGAAATCGATCCAAAGATTTTCACTGCATTATTTGTAATACAAACATATTGGAAATATATTTTTCAAAAGAATGGATAAATAGCTATGTGAATATGTATGAATGACACATGTATATTTGTGCTTTTCTTTGCATTTAGGTATAAAAATCAAGCTAATCGTTATCATTTTATGCCACTACCAGCATCAGGCACTATAAGATTAAATTATTGTAGTTTTTTAATTTTAAATTTAAATTTCTAGGACACATGTGCAGAAGGTGCAGGTTTCTTACCTAGGTATACATGTGCCATGGTGGTTTGCTGTACCTACCAACCCATCCTCTAGGTTTTATGCCCTGCATGCATTAGGTATTTGTCCTAATGCTGTCCCACTCCTTGCCCCCCACCCCCCAACAGGCCCCAGGGTGTGATGTTCCCCTCCCTCTGTCCATGTGTTCTCGTTGTTCAACTTCCACTTACTAGTGAGGACATGAAGTGTTTGGTTTTCTGTTCCTGTTAGTTTGCTGAGAATAATGGTTTCCAGCTTTATCCACGTCACTGCAAAGGATGTAAACTCTCTCTACAACCTCACAAACATCTTTGTAGGATATATAATGTTGCTTTTTATGCATACATTTTGTATTTATTAAAATGCCATTGTTCTTTAGACGCAATTTCGTTTCTTTTCTTCATAACATTATAAAGGCCAATTTGCTGAATGTATGTCAAGTACTTTTTTCTCTAAATGCAGAACAACATTTCACAATATGCATTTTTTACAACTTGTTTTCCTCTGTGACCAGCATTCTCCAGGGTATTAAGGAATTGGGTAATAGAGCATATATTTTTCATTTTCTTTTTGAAGATTGTCTTTATTGCTTTCTATCTCTTATCTACCTCCATGAACAATTTTTAACTATTTTATTAGATATATTGGTAGAGGGCAATATTTAGAATATTCTAAAACTTTAAGTCTCCATTGTGGCTATTTACTTTTAGCCTCCCATTTCCTTTCTTCAGAGGGAAGTCAATACAATTAGCCCCTTGAAATTTCCATTAAAATGATTTATTGTACATATATATGTGAATATAGATTATTTACATTTTTACCCAAATACACATTAAGCATTTTGTTCATACTGTACTTTTTTCACTTTAGAATTTATCTTGAAGACATTTCCATTTCAGAACATAAAAGATTGACTTCTAAACAGAAACATGGTAAACTTTGATTTTACCATATATATTTAATAATGTATCTATGAATGGATAAATTAGATTAATTATCTGGTATTTCTTGTAAATAATCTTAGATAAAATCATTTTACATATGTAGAAGTTTATTAGTAAAATATATATTAACAATATTTTTATGCGTCAAAGGATAAACACATTCAGAATTCAAGTAGATATTGGGAAAAATCTAGCTGTAGAGGTTGTACCAATGTACACATTTATATCAGAGGATCAAGGCCTGGGATTACTATAATTTCTCATTATCTTCCCTTCAAGCATTTTTGTTTCTTTAATTTGCTCTGTGTGTGTGTGTGTGTGTGTGTGTGTGTGTGTGTGTGTGTGAATTTCCAACTGTGGCAGCTATGCTTAGCTACATAGACATGTAAGTTTGGGTAGATAAAGGAATTCCTCTTGTTTAGACAGATTTGTTCTTTATTTTGCATTACAAGAATTGAAGTGAGAAATCTCTTGCCAATTGCTGTTTAAAAATAGATTTCTGTGTAACTATTTATGATAGAAATATTATCTTTATTATCTCAGTATTCAGCCTCAGCCAAATATCGTCGCTGTAGATTTTAACAAAGTGATGTTTTTCTTGACTTTCTATTTTCTTTAAAAGACCATTGATAAGGGCCTCTACGTTATCGATGACTGTAATGTTTGAGCCTGCTCCAATCTAGATGGCTTAGGTCTGTTCCACAGCAGTCATTCTGGGAGCCCCATTCACCATCTTCCAGCTAGTTATTCGGCTTGCCACTGAATTAATTGGATCTATAGGTTTTTAACATTCTTTTATACATTCCTTTTGTTTGGTAAACTTTTTTTTTATTGTGGCAAAGGTAGAGCACATCCTCATGTAGCTTCCTCAGATGGAATACACTAAAGGTTATCAGACAGACAACCTATGTAAAGGAGGAGAAAATTTTTGCAATCTATCCATCTGACAAAGTTCTAATATCCAGAACCTATAAGAAACATATAAGCAAATTTACACACACAAAAGAAGCAAACAACTCCATTAAAAAGGGGGCAAAGTTTATGAAGAATTTAAAAAAAAATACATGTGGCCAACAAACATAAAAAAAAACCTCAACATCACTGATTATTAGAAAAATGGAAATCAAAACCACAAAGAGACACTATCTCATGCCAGTCAAAATGGAAATTATTAAAAAGTCAAGAATCAACAGATCCTGAGGAGGTTGCAGATAAAAAGGAACACATTTACACAGTTGGTGGGAATGTAAATTAGTTTGACCATTGTTGAAGACAGTGTGGCAATGCCTCAAAGATTTAGAATCAGAAATACCATTTGACCCAGCAATCCCATTACTGAGTATATGACCAAAAGAATATAAATTATTCTATTATCAGGATATAGGCATGCATATTTTCATTGCAGAACTATTCACAATAGCATATACATGGAGTCAACTCAAATGACCATCAATTATAGAGTGAATAAAGAAAATGTGGTACATATACACCATAACATACTATGTAGCCATAAAGAGGAATTAGATCATGTCCATTGCAGAGACATGGATGAATCTAAAAGTCATTATTGTTAGCAAACTAATTCAGGAACAGAAAAACAGACACTGCATGTTCTCACTTATAAGTGGGAGCTGAACAATGAGAGCACATGGACACAAAGAAGGGAACAACATTCACGGGGGTCTGTCAGGGGAGTCTGATGGGAGAGCATTAGGAAAAAGAGTTAATGCATGCTGGGCCTAATATTTAGGTGATGGGTCAACAGGTGCAGCAAAGCATTATGGCACACATTTACCTTTGTTACAAACTTGCACAACCTGCCCATGTACCTCAGAGCTTAAAAAAATAAAATCAAACTTTAAAATAGATATTTATATAATTTGGTTAGGTAATGAATTTCAAACTGAAAATTATTTTCCTATAGAATGTTCTTTCTTTGACTTTTGGCTTCCAATATTAGAACTGGGATATCAAAAAATCATTACAATTACATTTTTTTAAAAAATTGACCTCATTCTATTTCTTTTATTACCCAGAATTAGAACAGAGAAACAGAACCACTTAAAGATAAATATTAAGAGAGTAGTCTGAAGCCACTGAGTGAATTGATTCAATGTAGTCTCTGTAAGGTGTTGCCTTCTTGTCTAATGCTGGAACTTGAGTCTTTTCATTTAGCAAGCACCTCTGATAGATGTGATTGCTTTTCTGCTGGGTTGACCTTTCATTTCTGAGATGTGTAAACTGTTACCAGTCTTATTCAACCGGAGTTTTGTAGCTCACCATTGTCTTTCCTTACTGAATGTAAGAGCCTTAAGAGGCATTCTAGAGGATCTGTGGCATTCCAGACACATTGTTTTTTACACTCACTGTATAGTGGTGACCCAATTTCCCCATGTAGTCAGAATCAGAATCAAATGCTGTAGCAGTACTATAACCTCCATCTTTGTTCATTCATTAATCACATGTGGAACACAGTGTGTCAGGTGGCAATCTGAAGTTCCAGTTCAATGGAATAATTGCTTTAACTCCAGAGGGAAGCATTTTTCTCTTTAAAACAAAGTGTCCTAGTCCATAAAAGGCCAAAGTTCTGGGATAGGAAGCAAAAAAAAAATTGCTAGTGGATCAGTACAATAAATAATAAAAGTAGTTACTCTCACTTTCACTCATGGTTTACTACATCTATGAATCTAGGGGAAATAGCACCATTTATTCAGCTGTGATTTAACCAGAGTGCTACCTAGAATGTGTTATAACTAAGCCATTCTACTATTTAAGTCAGCTGCTTCATGATGATGGGTGATATGGTTTGGCTCTGTCCCCACCCAAAATCTCATCTTCAATTGTAATCTCCCAAATTGCCATAATCCCCATGTGTCAAGGGTGGGACCAGACAAAGGTAATTGGATCATGGGGGTACATTCCCCCATGGTATTCTCATGATAGTGAGTGTCATGAGATCTGATGGTTTTATAAGCATCTGGCATTTTCCCTGCTTCCACTCACTTCATCTGGCTATGCTGGGAAGGTGTCTGCTGCTGCTTTGAGTTCTGCCATCATTGTAAGTTTTCTGAGGCCTCCCCAACAATGCAGAGCTGTGAGTCAATTAAACCTCTTTTCTATGTAAATTACCCAGTCTGGGGGAACATAAAAAAGACCAGTGACTCATGAACATGAGCTCATTCCCACATTTCATTATTTGTGAAATGAGATCTTCAGACAAACTGATGCTATATAGAATAACATAACTATGAATAAGATGTTAACTCCTTTGATGGTAGTTTAGGAAGAAGCATTATAGGCAATTAAGACAAATTCATATGCAGAATAAGTGCCAATTTAAGAAAGATATTGTACTTTACATGACAAAAATTATAAAAATTAATCAACTTCCACCAACTCTGTGGCTGATCCCTTTGGGGAAAAGTACTGTAACAGGAAGCTCAAAGTTGCTATCTAATTTTGGCAGACCACCCACTCAGAAAAGAATGTAGCCAGATTGGTCTTGGTCAATAGAAGTCCATGTTTCTGAGTCTATGCATTACCATAACCTTGCCAGCATGAATACTTGTTCATGAACCCACTGGAAAATCATAGGAATAGCTGAGGAATAGAGTCACACATACAAAATGTGATACTTTGTTTACATTTTAGAAACGCTTTTATATTTATATCAATAATCCATACAGAATGTACATTTACATACAGTGTAAGGAATGTATCTATATTTTACTTGTTTTATAGGTAATGAGTTTATTCAATGTAATGCCACTTTTATTCACATGTCTATTTCCATATATGTGGGACAATTTCTTGACTTTCTAATCTGTTTATTTTTAAATCACTGATAATGTTATAATGTATAAATTGCTTTCTATCTATTTCTTACAAGAATGTTTTTCAATAGAATTCTTTTAATTTGTGTTGACAGTTTTTCCTTTACTCTTTCACATGCATATTTAAATTAGATTTTCATATATCACAGATTCATGTGGACACATACACATCTCTATCTTGGAATTTTCATTAGAATTCCTTTGAATTATAAATATAAATTATTCTATTATAAAGATACATGCATGTGTATTTTCATTGCAGCACTATTCACAATAGCGAATACATGGAGTCAACTCAAATGACTAGCAATGATAGAGTGAATAAAGAAAATGTGGTACATATGCACCATAAAGTACTATGTAGCCATAAAAAGGAATTTATAACAATTTACATATGGAGATGTGTATGTGTCCACGTGAATCTGTGATGTATGAATATCTAATTTAAATATGCATATGGAGGAGTAAAGGAAAAACTGTCAACACAAATTAAAAGAAGAATTGTATTGAAAAATTTATATTTATAACAAAATTATAAAGCATTGACCATCATTATACAGACTTCTCTCATTCAAAAACATGACAAATTTTTAAATTTATACATGATCTTTTTCCATATATTTTAATAAAACTTAAAAATCAGGTTATGCATGAGATTTTTCAAATCTCTCAAAACTTTTAAAAATCTCCTTTTTATGTATGTCCTGTTAATTATTTGATACATTATACCACTTTATATATTACAAGTACTATCTTTGTTTCTTTTGTATATTCTAGTAAGTATTTGCTATTGTAAAGGAAGATAAACACTACAGTGTACTGTCCATGACTGCCATTATATTAAGTAATATTGTCAGGATATATAAATATCGATATCAGGATAACATTGGTCAAGTAACCAAGACCAATCTCTTTACAAGATTTGGCTTAATAAATTAGAGGTAATAATGTGTATTCGATTTCAATGGGTATAGCTAACAATCACATAGCATAATACATATAATCTCTGTGTATATTACAATATGATGTGCAAAGTACAGTTAATGTAATATTGGTAATTTGCAGAATCCAACTCGGGATTGTTGAGTTATCGAGTGCATACACCATGCCAGGTACAGATCTTGGGGTAACAAATAGAAAACAAACAAAATAAACAACAGCAAAAATTTGTAGAATTTGTTGAAACAAAGTTTCAACTTAAGAGACTGACATTCTAATCATTTTCAGTGACTTAGGGCAAGTATCCCACTAAACAATTTTATTCTTGACTTCTAGGGCTTTCACCTTACATTCCTTCCCAGGGTTGATCTGTGATTTTGTGAGTCTGTTGCCATGTAAAAGCTCTTTAAAAAGTAAGGAAGTAAGGAGAAACAAAACACCAGCTTTAGATAGGGGTATTTCAAGGAAAGGTCACAAAATAGAAATAAAATGTTAATTTACTCATCAGCTATGTTATCTAAGGGTGTTCAAAATCTAAAATATTTCAGTAGTTATTTAACCCATAACCTTCTATGTCTTTCTTTTCTCTCTCCTTATTTAAATGTCATTTCTCTACATAAAATGTCTGTATAATACACACTATATGCTCTATCTTTACATAGTCTCTAAATTTAGTTTTATAATTATTACATAGTCTCTCAATTTAGTTTTATAATCACTAAAGCTTTCCATAAGTTATAGTTCTGAATCTTTGGTTTTCTTTGACAAGGTCTTTCCTGTTTTTATATAGTAACAACTTCTGCATCCCTGCATGATAACCAAATCTGTTTCTCTAATTTCAGAAATTACTAACTGAATACCTGACACAACCACATATGTTCCATAACAATTTCAATATTAATGTGTCCAAAGTCTAAACTCATTTTAAGTCTCCTTAAAAAGTATTTTAAATTCAGTGTTTCTTACCATCATCCCATCATCCTTTAGGCACTCAAGTCAGGATCCTGATAGTCTAGGAGTGCCTTTCTGTCTCTTGATTCCAAAATGTAACTTACTGCAATCTTGTGGATATTAAATTTTAAATATCTTCTTCACACATTTCTATGTACTATCCCCTTCAAATGTTGTTTGATGTTAGTGTTATTTAGAGTAACACTAATACCCTATGGTTTCTCTGACAGCTTCCTGCACTGTATCATTTAATCTTTACCACTGCTGTTAATATAAGAGTTTAATGTGCACTTTGACTTTCGTATCACCTTATTTTGATCTTTCAGCTTTCCAAGATACTTAAACTCTTTGTGATTGAGTCCAGCAAACCTGTCCAAAATCACGTTACTATTCTTACTTAAGCAAACTCTATCAATGACAGAATAAATGACTTGAGTGCCTTGTACATGTAGTGATCCATTCCATATACTGTTGCCTCTACATATATTGCCCTAACAATTTCTACAGAATTTTTTCCCATTTCTTAAGTCAGAGTTCCTCCTACCTGTCTCCATGTTTTCCTTACACCCCAAGAAGGGCACCAATATTTTATTTTAGCCTTTTTTTGTTTGGACTCCTAGATGATGCACATCATTGCAGAGATTTATATTCTTCTTTAGCCTTTGGAATAGTGCTTTGAATATACAGATATTTCTCTAACTTTACTACATTAACCTTATTTAATGTATTTTCTATTACATGCTATGATTTTTAAAATTGTATATAAAATCTAGCTCTCTGTCTCAGTCTATGGTATGAATATGTGTTTGCTTCAGTAATTAATGGCTTATTATATAATCTAGAAATCAGTAAGATTAATATAAATCTCATTTTGGACCCATTCTAGGAGACATTACAAAGCAAACACAAGACATAATACATAGAGAAAAATGAGTTTCTAAATGTCTTAAGATACATTGTGCACTCTATGTATATGGCAGGTAAAAACAAGCATTCAGAACATCTGGCCTGTCTCATATGGCAGTACTTGTAATAATGTGTATAAATAGAAACAGCAAGGAAGAGTGTGGCAAATTCATTTTTTTTTTGCATTCTTGATTAATGCAAGTCTGGTTGATGTTTATGCCTCAGTGGTTTTTGAAAGAAGATTAATGACATGAATATTTGTTAAGAAAGTGTCTGACCAACACTGGGGCTGCTCTTGGATATCAGTGTCATAGTTTTTTGCAATGGCTGCCTTTTTGCCACATAACTCTGTTTTATTGAGGTGACAGGCTGTCATATGTAAGGTTTATTTCTATTACCTCTTTTGCTGCTTTAACTCAGTCTATTTTCAGTGTCTTTCTTTCCTTTTCATATGTTAATTTTGATTTGAACCAATTAACATATCTAACAAATCCTAGAATTAATTTTTCAATTCAGAGTGAGCCACATATTTTTGCTTAAATATATTAGAGTCTTTTTTGATAGTTCAGTTTTCAATAATTCCCCACATTTTGGAACAAGCTTATGCTTATAGTTACTTTGTTGCTTCCTGACTTCCAGAGTTACTTCTATGTCTTTCTTCAGTGTCCAATGTTAATAATTTGGTTTTAGTGACAAAAATTGGAAGGCATTCTCATAAAACTCTGTATCCGATGGCAATATTTGATATTTGCTGAGCAATCAGATTTTTGACAGAATATGTTTTGAGTTCAAATGAGACAGTTTCCCATCAAGTCATATGAGTGCTGATGGAAGTATGAAGGAAAGAGGGAAATAAATTGAGGCTGGAAAATATGGTTACATTTTTTAAATAATAGTATATGAGATGTCAAGGCTGGCAGGAATAAATAACGGTACTTTGCTTCATGTAATACAAATACTATTTTATAAAATTGTCCTAAACAACTACACAGGTCAGAAATCAGTTAGTTGCATGGAAAACTGTTTGTGACCATTTGGAATTAGAAGGGATTTTACATGTACATTTTAGAGTATTTTTCTTTTTTTTCAAAATTGCAAATAGTTTAACGACAATAAGTAAAAATCTTCAGGTTATAGAATTGCATTTTCCTTACATCAGCTTTCAGCTTAGTCATTAAGCATCCTACATCACTGTGGTTTTGTTCAGATGTGAATAAAAGCTAATGTTTATTGAAAAGTATATTATTCCATAAACAATTTAAAGATTCACAAATCTACAATATAAAATGTAACAAAGCATAAAAAACAATGCGCTTTTGCTTTTCACCACCCAGGCCTTAATTATATCAAGTAAAATGTGGTCAATTGCAAACTACAGAAAACTCAACTCAAAATGACAAAAGGAGATTGTAAGTACTTGCCTCACATCCACACAAAGAACAGGGTTCACCAAGATGGGCTTTTCCACCTCACAAATAACTAAAGAGCCTGGAGTAATTTAGATCAAGTAACCACTCAATATCACTGAAACACTCAGCTTTGCCACTTCATCCACTGGCTAGCTTTTCCTGTAATAGTGAAATTGATGCCACAGTTTAAGATTTTACATTCATTTTCCACACTGTCTAAAAGGAGAAATTTTATTTCTTCCAACCATTACCCACCCTCTGGGCTTGATTTCTTTTAGAGCAATTTGGCTTCAGTTTTGAAGCAACAACTTTTGCAAGAGGAGGTGCCAAGCATGACCCATTCTTGGACATGAAAGATGGAATCAAACCCACTCATCCTACAGGCTGGGAAATAATGACACAGAATAGGTGATGAGGAGGCAGTCAGCAATGCTCATTGTATTCCAATAACAATGCTATCTTTAAAAATAAGTCATTATAAAATTCCATACTAATTTCCAATTAAAAATCATATACATATTTTACTATGGATTATTTTCAAACTGTGAAAGTGATAATTATTGCAACAAAACAAACCACAGAAAGAAAGATAAATAATCACACATTTCCTTCTATGCAAACCCTCATTCTGTCTAATCAATCATCAGTTTAAGAACAACCTCCATATCTATCAGAGATATTTGACTAAAAATTATATTGAGTGCATAATACATATTCATTTTTCTGAAGAACAAAGAAAAGTACCTTCTCTGGTTTCTTTTTATAAATGTAGTCTATTACTTCTATAACTTTTTTATTGAGAAGTAGAACTCACATAGAGAAAAACTGAATAGGCTTGCCATGGTGGCTCATGCCTATAATCCGAGCACTTTGGGAGGCCGAGGCTAGTGGATCACCTGAGCCTCCTTAAGCTGGAGTTTAAGACCAGCTTGGCCAACATGGTGAAACTGCAACTTTACTAAAAATACAATAATTAGCAGACGTGGTGGTGCATGCCTGTAATCCCAGCTACCTTAGACGCTGAGGCAGAAGAATCACTTGAACTTGGGAGATGAAGGTTGCAGTGAGCCGAGATGTGCTACTGCACTCTAGCCTAGGTGACCAAGAGAGAGTCTCTCTTAAAAAAAAAAAGAGAGAGGATATGAGTTCAGTGACACACATTGTTTTATGGGAACACATGGACATAGGGAGGGGAGCACCACACACTGAGGTCTATTGGGGGAAATAGGGGAGGGACAGCGGTGGGGGGGAGCAGGGGAGGGATGGCATGGGGAGAAATGCCAAATATGGTTGAGGGGGCAGAAGGCAGCAAAACACACTGCCACGTGTGTACCTATGCAACTATCTTGCATGTTCTGCACATGTACCCCAAATCCTAAAATGCAATAAAAATTAAAAAAATAAAATAAAATAAAATAAAATTAAAAAAAAAATAAAAAATAAAATAAAAAATAACTCCTCCCCAAAACAAATCCTCCTATATCATCATTATCTAAGATAAGAAATAAAACATTTTGATACCCCAAGAAACATTCTACTTCCCATTAAAGGTAATTCCATTACTCTCCTTAAAACCACCATGTAGGCTTACGGTATTCATACATATCTTTGTAGGATTGCATGTGAATATGCATCTCTGTATTTAAGTGTTTCATTTTGCCTACTTCCAATATTTTAATAAATAGAATTGTACTGTAAGTAGGCTTTTGTCTGATTTCTTAACTCATATAGAGATTCATTCACTGAAGACACATGTTGCTATAGTTCATTCATTTTTCATAATGCATCGCATTCTGTTGAAAGAATATACCATATCACATTTATCTATTCAATTACTGTTAAATATTTAATTTGTTGTCAGTTTGGGACTATTATGAATAATACTATTTTTTATAAATTTGAACATCCCAGTGAAAATGTGCAAAGATTTCTGTTAGATATAGATCCAGTAATAAAATGGGGTAGGGGACCTTCCAAGTATTGCTGTGAACTAATTACAATCTAAATAATTCTATCATGGCAACTTGTCTGTCAGTGTTGTTTATTGTAAATAAACCCACAGTTTGTGGTCTTATAATTCATAGCTTTGCTGAAAAGTTAATCATGCATTTTGTGCAGCTATGACTAGCAATACATGAACAAGTAGAAATTCCAGAATAATGGACTCTCCATGATAACTTGTACCACACACAGTCAGTACTGTGAACACAAAATGTGTCCCATGGAGAAATGTAACCTTAGGAAGCTGCCTATGACAGGCTCACGGCCCCACAATTATTGATGTAGCATAGTTGTAATTCCCTTTTAGTGTACTTGGTTAATTATTAGTATAGCTCAGAGCTGAATAAGATTAGCATATCATGTGAGTCTGGATATTCAGCACTTTATGATGGTACCAACAAAATAAAAATAACTAATACTTATCACAATTCTATGTAAAGTAACTCATCTTATATCCAAAACAACTGTAGGCTTTAGGACTACTATAATTCCTTTCCCAATGTATACCTTCTTGTGAAGAATAGTCTCTAGTTGGAATATAAGTCAGTCTAGATAGCATGCTATTTTGAATTTGTGTTCTCTTCCTGGAATGTGTTTACTCTAAAATATAGTATTACCAAGATAAACAATTTCCAATCATTCCAAATCTATGCCAAAATCTGACCCATTTCTAATAATTATTGAACATATTTATAACATGCAGAGGTATTATAACATGGCATTACTATACCATGTGAATTGCAGTGCTGAGGCCTGAAAAAGATAAAGTACTCTTGCTATTCTGTGATGTTTTATAGATGTCCCTTGTTTTGAACTGGAAATCTTCAGGTGTCCCACCTGGAAAATTCATGATCTGCCTCTTATCTTGAATGTTATTTGTATATGAACTCACCTTTGTGAGAAATTGATGCTATTCAAGTATTATGTTTTAGTTGTGGCTTTTTTCTTTATTCTACTCTAATGTATATATTAAATTATATTAATACCATGACTGTGAGCAACATAGTAATATTTGTCTTATGATTACTCAGAAATCAGTTCATTAGTGAACTTTAATATCAAAATATGGAGGAAGTTTTTCTCATTTTTAAACTATTTGATAACATTAATGATAGACATAGGCCCACTCAAACATCTTGCAGAGCCTACCCTGTGTGTCACTTAGCAGTGTAATGCAACCTAGCCTGAAAATTTCCAATCCTGACCCAGGGATTAACAGTGGAAAAGATCACTTTAACACAGATGCAACTCTCATAAACCACAGAGTCAAAGCTCACTCTTATAAGAATTCCAACTCTAGCACATACAAAATTTTGCCAAAATGTGAACCATGTCTAATAGTTCTAATAGTTCTAACATGGAAGAGATGCTTCACCACCTGCTACTTGACACAGACTGAATACCGGTATCATAACGTGTATTCTCAGAACAAACTCTGAGATGTCTCCAAATATCTCCCTCTCATCATCTGGCCAACTATATCTCGCTTGTGACATCAGCCTGCTCCTACCATCCATCTTGTAAGACTGCTTTCATAATAAACTGCTTGAACAACAGAATATATCCAAGACATATTTGATGTGAATCAGATCAAAGGGAAAAAGTAGCCCCAAACACAACAGATCTTTCCCAGGAAATCTATATTGTCATCATTATCATTGATACCAATAACTACTTGATATTAAGCACTTACTATGTGCTAAGCACTATATCAACTCCTTTATGTATATTTGATATTTTCAATAGTTCTGCCACTTGGGCCAATGATGCCACTAGTCATATGTGGCTATTTAAGTTTAAATGAAATTAATTCCAATTAAATGAAATACCACATGTTCTCACTCATAGGCGGGTGATGAACAGTGAGAACACATGGACACAGAGAGGGGAGCACTACACACTGGGGTCTATTGGGGGAAATAGGGGAGGGACAGTGGAGGGGGGCAGCTGGGGAGGGATAGCAGGGGGAGAAATGCCAGATGTGGGTGAAAGGGAGGAAGACAGCAAATCATACTACCATGTGTGTACCTATGCAACTGTCTTGCATGTCCTGCACATGTACCCCAAAACTTAACATGCAATAAAAAGGAAAAATAAAAATAAAAATAATTACTGAAAGCATCACCAGCTCTCTATGTTTATAATTACTGTTTCCAATTAATCATCCTCAACTGCATCTTCAACCTCCCCAAAATATTATTGAATTAAACTCTTCTTCATTATATAAAAAAAATTAGTCTCATTAGTCACATTGTTATTACATAATATTGGTAGACAGAACAGATATAGAGTATCCCCATCATCACAGAAGGTGTATCTCTTTGATAGAAACAATATACAACCTCAGATTTGAACCACAGAGTGTCTGCCAGAACTACAGCCAGAAATTCCACACGATATTGTACATTTTATGACAGCAGAAACCAGGCTTGTTATGTTTACAACTCTTTTGATTTTTTTTTCTTAGCAGAATAATTATGTGTGTTAGATCAGTCATGAAATAGTGACAGAAGGAATGTCTGAGTGAATGAAATATCAAGATAAATCATTTGATCCATCTGGAGTTAATTTTAGTGTAAGGTGTCAGGAAGGGGTCCAGTTTCTGCTTTCTGCACATGACTAGCCAGTTTTCCCAACACCATTTATTAAACAGGAAATCCTTTCCCCATTGCTTGTTTTTGTCAGGTTTATGAAAGATTGTATGGTTGTAGATGTTTTGTGATGCCTCCGATGCCTCTGTTCTATTCCATTGGTCTATATCTCTGTTTTGATACCAGTACCATGCTGTTTTGATTACTGTAGCCTTGTAGTATAGTTTGAAGTCAGAAAAGGAAACACTGTATATACTCTCTCATAGGCGGGTGATGAACAATGAGAACACATGGACACAGGGAAGGGAGCACCACACACTATTTCACTTGGGGGAAATAGGGGAGGGACAGCGGGGGGGGAATGCGGGAGGGATGGCATGGGGAGAAATGCCAAATATGGGTGAGGGGACAGAAGGCAGCAAAACACACTGCCACGTGTGTACCTATGCAACTATCTTGCATGTTCTGCACATGTACCCCAAAACCTAAAATGCAATAAAAAATAAATAAAATTAAAAAAAATAAAAAAATAAAAATAAATAAAAAATAAAACGAAAAAAAAATAAATCATTTGAAGCTATTTACATATAAAGCATTTCTGTATATGATAATTCAGTCTGATTCAGTGTGTGATCCTGTTACAATTTTTTAATATGGAGATAATTCCATATATGTTTTGTGTTTCTACCATTTGATATTTGTTATATTACTCTGTATCTTCAAATTAATTTCTCTACTATAAATGTTATATTTTTGCTGTTCATTTTGCAGATTGGTTAACTTTTTAAGATTTAATCTATCAAAATAGCAATCAATTTAGTCTTACAACATCTGCCTCCTGAGTATGACAAAAATAAAAATGAACTAAATGTTTCATTACTGTGCCCAATGGATTTTGCTTATGTATTTTCAGTATTCATTTTACTATGACATTATTGTATCAATTTACATGTAGACTTCCTACTAGTTTCTGCTGACTATTCACTGTATCATCCAAATTCGAATGATGCAAACTTTACTTTCTACTATGTTTCTGTAGTGCACTGAAAATGGCATACATCTTTTATTTGTATTCAGTTACTCTAGAGATTCAGCAATTTCACAGGTACTTTTATTCCTTGAATAATGTTCAGCGAACAGTTGTGAATATTGGGAACTTTTCCTTCAGTGCTTGTATATAATTCATTTTGATAACAAATGTGCATCTGAGAATTCTTTTTTTTTGCCAATGTATTTTCTTTCTCATCTTCACCTTGATAAACAGCTTTCGACAGCTGTCAGTCAGCAGTTTTCTGTACATTTAGGAATGTTTCATTCACATTTGTAACAAAAAAAAGCAAGAAAACATTATTTGTAAATTATTCTAATATGTAGGAATAAATTAATTCTACAGGAGAAAATTTTCAATAAAATTTTATTTAGGCCGGGCGTGGTGGCTCATGCCTGTAATCCAAGCACTTTGGAGGCCAAGGCAGGAGGATCACCTGAGGTCCGGAGTTCAAGACCAGCCTGACCAACATGGTGAAACCCTGTCTTTAAAAAAATTTCTATTTAATATGCCTTGCTTGTGGTTAGTGAAAAGTCTAACCAAAGGTAAGACCACAATCTGCTCATCTCTGTATGCAGATAATACCAGCTAGAATAAATTCAGTTTGTATATCAAGATTTGTGTGGTGTAAGGACTAAAGTTAAGGCTCAATGTTATGTACTTCCTTGTCACCTGGTAAAACTGAAAGGGCTTTAAATGGCCTAACCTGGGTACCCCTCTCCTTCTGCCCCCATGGGTAAGGTTTTCTAGTCAAACAACCCTCCTCATCCAGGTGAACAAATGCAATTCCTGCTTTTCCATAAGTAGTGAAACTCATTTCTCTGCTGGCCTACAGAATTATTCAAATAAGCTAATCACATCTATCCATTAAATACAAGGGCACACCATGCTCTTCACATTAGAAAGCCTGTCCCCTCCCACAGTCCCTTGTTGAACATGTTCCCAAGTACAGCCCCATGTGGTTACTGCATGCCATGTGATGTCCTCTTCCCTCAGGCTGTGCATATATGTGACTAATAATCTGCTGTCATTCTTCTTTGTCCAGTGTTGTATGTCCTGTGCCAGGCCATTCCCATAACCCTAGGGCAGGAATCCCTCCCTTAACAATAGGATGAAACAAAGGTGTTTATGGCAATGTGATGTTTTTTGGAGTGACACATGAAAAATTATTTGCATACTCAGAAGCACTATTAGCTGTACCAAATGCATACACATTGCAATCTCTTTATTGGTAATTTCTTTACCTTTTTAATACTAGATCACTAAAGTTATAAACACCTAAAAGACAGTGACTGACTATAACCTGAAATAGTTTAGAGTCTAATGAAAGACCCAGAGATATCAACAAGACAATCAACAAGATGATAAACAGTGCTATGTGATCACATTTTTTAATCTGGTTTTCTCAGTGTGCTGTGAGGAAGTAGAAAAGACATATTTCCTGGCACACAGTATGCATTCAGTGTGATTTTGAGGGGAAAAAAGTGAAGGACAAAATATAACCTGGCTAAATCAGGAGAAACAATAAAAGGCTTCTGTAAGGAGCTACCAGAATCTACCAGAACTCCAAGACTTAGAAATTTGGAACGGACAGCATGCTGGCCCAACATACAAGCTTTAGGAAAGGAGACTGAGTTTTTAATACATTCATGTTTAAAAGCTATGTCATCTTGATCTTATACTCCGTGAATAAGTAGAATGAGCTGAAGAGCTTGTCAATGTCCATGAAAAGTAACTTGATTAAATTAGTGATCAGGTAAATACAAAATAACATACAATTGAGACAGTTCATATCCATCATATTCATGTTATTAAAGTATTCTAAGTATTGTCTATATCTAAGGGATGAGAAAACAGAAGAATGCTTGTATTATCAATTGTTTCTAATCTATTGTGGTTAAGGATAGTGTATATTAAGTAAAACATCTTAGGAGAGGAAATTTTATAGAATAGAAAGCTGGAAAGTGTCATACTTGCTCTTTTCTTCTGTCTTGGTGAATAACATCAATTAGAAATAAGCTATTTGAGATACTTATGTAAATTTAGATAAGATAATATACCTTACTGGAACCACAATAAGTATTTTGCCGTAAAACCTTAAATGACTACTAACATAAGATTAAAAGTATAATCTAGAAACGATTGGAAAGAATAATCAAACCTGACATGATTTCAGCCAAAAAGTGAATTATCAAGGTTATTTTAAACATCGATTCAATTCTGTGATATTCATTGATGGGGCAGAAGCTAAGTGTGTATTTTGACATACCCTTTTGGAAAGTTTGAAATCATCAAAAATATAAATATTTTAGTAACGATTCTGTTCTCTATTACATATATTTTTATTTTATGGTATATTAAATTTAACAATACATGTATATTAATATGGTTGAGGAAGAGAAATGTTTGAGTATATTGACAAAAGAATCACTGAAATAATAAATTTTGTCATCTCAAGTCAACAGGGAATCACCTTGGGAGGAAAACAAAAAACTCAGTAGAGATGTTGAGAGAAAAATTTAATGCCATTGGAGGGGAGCAGGCTTTGATCTGCTCATCAGGACTGAGGACTGATTGCTGGTATGATACAGGAGGAGCAGTAGCATAAAGGATTTAGGACTTAAATAATTTCACACTTCCAAAATTATTTTAAAAGTGATTTATTTTCTGTTTGAATTTCTGCTCTAACAATCTCTATCCCCAATCTCCAGGGAGATAAATCTGATAAATAAAAGCATGTTTTCATTATTCATGACCATTAGAGGTACAAACCTAAAAGTTAATATCATTTGTTTCACTAAAATGTAGAACCAGCCCTAAGAAATGTCTAGAGAATATGATTCAGAAAAAATGAACTCACCTAGAAAAAGGAATCCAGGAGAGAAGCTTGAAAACTGAGTCCTAGAAGAGAGAAAAGGAAGGAATGAAATAGCTTTTAAGCAGAAAGAGAGGAGAAATAAAATGAATAATTATAATTTGTTGGCAGTCTTCTATGCCAAGCACAGGGCATAATGCTTAATATAGGTAATGAAATCTAAGTTTGAAACTTGACTGAGTAGATGGCTAACTCAGACTACATTCTCCATAGGATTTTATTTTTCTACATACAATCTACACTAAAAATGTTATGAGAAATGAAGAGAAAAGAACACAAAATCAAAACCTCATGGGGTGGAATAGAGGTGTAAACAAAATAAATAGAATAATTCCAGTCTTACTTCAATCACATTTAATCAAATGTGGCTTACCTACTCAATTTACGGAACACCGAATCTCTATTTCTGTATCTTTGTTTTAACTCTATCTAGTTTAAATGTTAAAAACAGAACAAAGTACAACCAAAGTTGTTAATAGAAAAAAAATTTTAAAAATAAATTTCTACTTCAGGATAGACTTGATTAAATTCTAAGATCAAGTTTTTTTTTTTTTTTTAATTTTAGAGATGGAGTCTCACTCTATCACACAGGCTGAAGTGCAGTCATACCTCACCGCAACCTCGAACCTACCTCTCAGCTTCACAGTTAGCTGGGACGATAGATGTATACATACCAGCATGCCTGGCTGGAATTCTTTATCATTTTATGTTCCAAAGGTGTTCTAGCATTGTATAACCACTTTTGCAGTTCTTTAGTTGTAGCAGGCCAGGTTGTCCACCTGAGTCCCTGGAAAAGTAACACACTTTGACTAAGTAATTTTCACAACACCCTCCTCAGGCCCCTTACATGACTATGCCTATACCTCCTCAGAGGCATTTATTTTGTCTGATGAATATTCTTTGGGTAATAATTAAGCATGATACTTTATTTTGATAAACAAATAATATTCTTACCATGTTTTCTTTTTTTAACTTTTAGGTTTGGGCATACATGTGAAGGTTTGTTACATGGGTAAATTCATGTCCCAGGAGTTTTTTGTATGGATTATTTTATTGTCCAGGAATTCAGCCCAGTATCCAATAATTATCTTTCATAACTGCAGACTCACACGCAGTTGTAAGAAATTATAGAGAGGCTGTGTATATCCTTTACTCAATTTTTTTTCAACAGTAACATCTTGGAGAACTATAGTACAATATTACAGCCAAGATATCATTCTACTATAAGGACACATGCACACGAATGTTCATTGAAGCACTGTTTACAACAGCAAACACCTGGAACCAACCCAAATGCCTATTGATGATAGACTGAACAGAAAAAATGTGGCACATACACCATGGAATATTATGCAGCAATCAAAGACGAGGAGTTCGTGTCCTTTGTAGGGACATGGTTGAACCTGGAGACCATCATTCTCAGCAAACTAACACAAGAACAGAAAATGAAATACTGCATGTTCTCACTCATAGGCAGGTGTTGAACAATGAGAACACATGGACATAGGGAGGGGAGCACTACACACTGGGGTCTGTTGGGGGGAATAGGGGAGGACAGCGGGGGGAGGGGAATTGGGGAGAGATAGCATGGGGAGAAATGCCAGATATAGGTGAAGGGGAGGAAGGCAGCAAATCACACTGCCACGTGTGTACCTATGCAATTATCTTGCATGTT
>CM052650.1:119938677-120051419 GCA_028533165.1 Leontopithecus rosalia
TATTTAATATATATAAATATATTTAATATATATAAAATCATAATTTAGATAGTCTTTAATTTCGTTCTTCAGTGTTATATGGTTGACAACATTTAAGTACTGTATGTGTTTTGTTACATGAGTATTTTATTTTTGGGTTTCTGTAAATGATAAATGACGTATGTTAAGCTCAATGTCCAAGTGTTCATTGCTAGTATATATAAAGAGAATAAATTTTTGTATGTTCATCTCATCTTTTGTGAACTTGTAGAACTCCCTTACTACTCTAAGGTATTTTTCTTTATAATCCTTTCTACCATCTTGTCATCATCTCATGATAGAACTTCCAGCACTATATTGAATAAAACTGTTAAGAAAGAATTTGTTCTCTCTTACATATAATAGTAGAAACCTCTCACTCTTTCATCGTTAAGTATGTTAGCTGCAGATTTTTAAAGATTTCCCCTAGCAAATTGAGGAATTTCTCCTATATTTGTATTTTTCTAAAAGTTTTATAATAGTAGGTTTTTAACTTTTTCTGCACAAGTCGATCTAGTAATGGAATTTTTCTTCTTTATACCATTAATATGATAAATTATGTTAATTTTTGAATATTAAAAGTCTTGCAACTCTGGAATAAACCCAGTTGGTCATGATGTATTCTCCTTTTTACATAATTTTAAATTTTATTTACTGATATTTTGCTAAGAATTTTTTATCTATATACATAAAAGAACTATTAGTCTATAGATTTTATTTTGTGCTGTATTCAGTTTGGTATGAGAGTAATATTAACTTCATAAAATAAATTGAGAAGAGTTTATTTTTTATTTTTTGGAAGAGATGGTGGAGTCTTAGTCCTTGTTTAGGGGTTCATTCAGTGAAACCAAGTAGCTCTAGAGATGTTGGGGAGGGTAGGGGAATGGAAGTTATATTTAAGTCACAAATTAAATTTTCTTAATACTTATAGTATTATTAATAGTTATAGTATTTTAAAAATTAACTTACATTGGGTGACACATAGTAGTTTGTGTTTAGGAATCAATCTACATGTATATGTTGTTCATAGTATTTTTTATTATGCATTTTCTATCTCACAGGTCCATAATATTATCTCTTGTTTCATTTCTGATTTGGTAATTTGCATCTTCTCTCTCTTTAACTTCTTAGAGATTTATGAGATTGATTAATGTTCAAAGAACCAGCTTGATTTTCTCTCTTATATCTGTTTTTCATTAATTTCTTCTCTTGTTTTCATTATTTTCTTCATTTTCCTTGCTTTGAGTTTATTTTACTCCACTTTTTCTAGCCTATTGATAAAAAACTAAGATTTTTGATTTTAGACATTTTATGTTTTATAATGAAGACTATTAATTTTCTTATCACAACTGATTTACCTGCATTCTAACATTTTTGATATATTGTATTTTTGTTTCTATATTGTTCAATGTATTTTCATATTCCTTGAAATTTCCTCTTTATGAATTGTTAGAGTGTTTCTTAGTTTCCAAGTGTTTGGAAATTTTCCTGTTATCTTTCTGTTACTGATTTTCAGTATTATTCCATTGTGGTCAGAGAACATACTATGTATGATTTCAGCTATTGTAATTTGTTGAGGTTTGTTTTATGACTCAAAATTCACTCTCTCTTGATATTTACTCTAGAGCCACTTAACAAGAATGTTTGTTATACTGTTGTTGAGTAAAATATTTTATGAATATTGAGTAGATCCTGTTAGTTGATGGTCTTATGTTGTATATTCTTGCAGCTTTTCTGTATACACATTGCTGAGAGAGGGGTGTTAAAGTCTCCAAATATAATTATGAATATTCTACTTCTTCTTTCAATTCTTTTAGTTTTTGCTTCATGTATTTGTAGCTATGTATTTGGTATGGATTTAAGATTGCTTGGTCTGCTTGTTAGAGTCATTCTTTTATAATTATATAATGCTCTCATTGTTTCTGGCAGTTTTCTTTGCTCTAAAGTCTACTTAAGAGCCAATGCTCCTTTCATTTGGTTGGTATTTGTATAGTAAACTTTTCTCATCTTTTTACTTTGAACTTGTCTATATTGTTATATTGGAAGTGAGTTTCAGTCTCTTGTTGACAGAAGATAGTTGAGGCATGTTTGTTAATCCATTTTGTCAATCTTCATCTTTTATCTGCTGCATTTACATATTTATGTTTAATAAATTTTTTGATATATGAGGATTTAAATTTTCCATTTGAATTTTGGATTTCAGCTTGGCTTTTTGCTTTTTAAATTTTTGTAATTTTGTTTATGCAAAGTTTAAAAAACCTTACTTCCTTTACATTCCTTTGCCTTCCCTTATTTATAATATAACTGTCAAATACATTTGAAATCATGTCACTATTGAAATTTTTTTACATCATCAAACATAATTTAGAAAACTCAAGAGGAGGAAATCTACTGTATTTACCCATCATTTCTACTTATAATGTTCTTTACTGATGTTCTAAGATTCCTTCTTTTCTCATTTATTTTCTGCTTAGAGAATTTCATTTAGCTATTCTTTTAGGTTATATCTGTTAGCAACAAATTTTAATTTTCCTTCATCTTAGAGGGTCTTGATTTTACTTTTATTCTTAAAGTTTATTTTTACTGACTATAGAATTTTAGCCAACAATTACTTTCTTTAAAATGTGACTTCATTTTATTTTGGTCTCTAGCCTTTAGATGAGAAATACACTGTCATTTTAATTGTTTTGTTTTTTCCATAAAAGAAGGGTGTCACGTCTGTCTTGCTCCTTTCAAGTTTTTCTGTGCCTTTAGTTGTCAGAAGTGTCATCATGATGTGACTTGAATTGGATTTCTTTCTGTTTATCTTGTTTGTGTTTCACTTAGCTTATTTAATCTTTAGACTGATATCTTTTACCACATTTTCAGTCATTGTTTCTTTGAGATCTTTTTCAGTCCGACCCTTATTTTCTTATCTTTCTGGAACCATGATGACACAAATGTCATTCTTTTATTATAGACTTACAGATCTCTGAAAACATGTTATTTTGAGATCTATTTCCTCTTTGTTATTCAGATTGAATAAATTTCTGTTGTTTTATCTACCAGTTCAATGATTTTTATCTTTTATCTTTCCAATTTTGTTCTGAGTCTATTAATGGAGTTTTTAAAAATTGGGTATTTTATTTTTCAGTTCTAAAATTTGTGTTTAGTTCTTCCATGTCATTACTAAGACTATCTTTTCTTTTGCTGAAACTTGGTTTTCTATTTATTTCAAACAATTGTAATTGCTGATGTTAGCATTTTTATAGTGGCTACTTCAAAATTTCTATTAGCTAATTATATTATCCCTCTACTCCTAGTGTTGCATCTATTTATCCTTCTTCATTCCATAGGAGATTTTCCTTCTTCTTGTATGACAATTAATCATTTATTGAGATTTAGATATTTACAATACATACTGTAAGACCCTGGATCTTATTTAAACCTTCTATTTTAACTGGCTTCCTCTGAATTCTTATAGTAGAGGTTGATATTTTATTTTTGTTCTTTTGACACCCAATGAGAAGGAACCATCATTACTCCTGAGTAATGACAGTTCTGGCTTCTTTCTAAGCCTCCAATGATAGCTGACTGGAAGGAAATAAATGCCTTGTTACTGTTCCCCATGTGTCCTCCAGTGACAGCACAGGAGAGGGGTTTAGTCACTTTTAAAGAACCAGACTTTGATATAATTCGTTACTATTCACTAGGATAGCTATAATATCACCCTAGTGGAGGTGGCAGTGTCTCACTACTGAAGGTTAAGAGTGAAAATCCAGGCTCTTTATCTGGTCTCCACTGAAATGGCAAGAGGTGGCCTCATTAATATCTGGTGGAATGAAAGTCCAGACTCCCTACTCTATATCTAATGCCACTCCAAGGGGAGAGTTGCAGTACTTTGTTACAGCTTTTAGCAAGCATTGTAGTGTAATATCCCCATTCAGCCTTTGCTGACATGGGTGAGTTTTGACCCACAAACTTTTCTGTGGCATCTGTCTGGAGTACAAAAGTTATTCTCCAAAAGATGTTTTGTACTGCTAGATTTCCATTTTCATGATCCTTTGACTAAGAGCAAGATTTGGAGGAGGTTTTTGTCAGCTCCAGTTGGTCTTGACAGATTTTAGACTTGAAGCTAAAGAAATTGGCATGCAGATAGGTGAGACCACCTATTGATCGTGTTGCTTCTTGGATCTCTAGCTGATCTGTTGTCTTCTTGCCACCATTCCGAGTCTTCTTATATTTGTTTCATATATAACGTCAAAAGTAATTTGTTGTATTTGGAGGGTAACATAGGAAAAGCATGTACACCCTATGATTCTAGAAGAAGAAATACTCTCCTAATGTTTTTAAATAAATATCTATTAAGGCATGGGATTTTTGTGAATGGTATGACACCTCCTTAGACATTCATCAAAATAAGAAAGTAGATACTTGTTTCTTTGGTTTTTTGAATGAGCCTAATTTCTAGCCCTCACAATATTAAATTAACTTATGTTGAGTTAGCCCCTCCAGCTGCTGAAATTCAGTTCAGATATAACCTAAATACCTAATGGCCAGAGGGTTCTAGACTATACTATATTTTATCATCAGTTCTAATATGCCATTGATTGTAAGATAATTGTAACTAGAGTTAAATGGGAGTGAGGTATATATCAACTTAATGATATATCTCAATTGCAATAATAACATAATTGGGAGGATTGTCTAATTCAGTATAAAGGTAAATAAATATGTGATATTTCTTTTCAAGTTTTAAATTCCTGACACTCATGGAGGGTACTCTTAAAATCAGCAAGCAAACAAAACCCAGCAATGTAGAGCAACATATATATTTGTGTTGTACCTGTATGTAATAGTTAAAACTATGATCCCAAAGAATATTTCATTAAAAATGCTTAAATTTTAATGCTGTATTAAATGAAAGACACTAATTGAAAAGATAAATATGTTACTATATGTCTTCCCTTCTTACTTGCCTACAATTTTCTGTTTCTCACCCTTATGTAGATATATCTTTGAAGTTATATATTAGTAAAGTGTTTAATTTTAAGTACAGCCAGAATTACAATATATCTATTTTATATGATCTAGATTCACAATGAACTATGATAAGAATTTAAAAATAATAGATTCCTATAACCAAATAGTTAAGCTTGGTGAAACAGTGTGAAAGGCATCCAGCCTAGCATCTGAAAACTTTTGGAGATGTTTCAGATTTGGATCCCCAGAAAAATCAAGGTAAAGCCATGCAGCCTAGATATAGCTGATTAAGATCTCTTTCCAGAAGTTTTGAATTTTTAACATAATGAATCAAGGGTAGAATAAAACATTAGAATTTTTATACTAGTATTGGTACCCTAATAATTCATAATTTTTATGTTCCAGGTAAATCTCAAGTGTTCTGTATTTTTCTTCTAAGTCAGACTTGATTACTATATTTGCAAAAAAAAATTCCTAAATAATATTTGTAAAAATTTAAACTGTAGATTTTTAGAAAAATATTTAAATTTAAAAAATAGTTAACAAAACATTAGCACATAGTAACTCCATTAAGTGATAGCAGCAATAAGTATTGCTTATTTTCACTGTCAATAAATCAGCAAAATGTTATGATTATTATTTTTGTAATAAATAAAGTAATTATAGAGTAAATGACTCAGAATATACAGCAGTAGAAATTAGAAAACTAGGGCCAATGAAAGAGAGAACTTAGTGGGTAGCACAGCTCCCTGTGCGTATGCTGCTTTTAGCCACTGATAATGAAAAGCAGACATGGTAAACATTACATAAGAAATGTGTGTAATGAATGTCACCTTGCTGAAGTAAAATTTTTAGTGAGCTGCTCAATTCAAAAGGTAATTATTTTCCAACAAATTTTAAACATGGAAAATTACATACACAAATTCTATTCAATTCCTCTTCTTTTCCTATTTCTTTCTCTTTTTCTCTCTCTCTCAGCCTCTTTCTTTTCTTTCTCTTTCTTTCCTTTTCTTTTCTTTTCCTTCATTCTCCCTTTCCTTCCCTTCCCCTTCCCATTCCCCTCCTCTTCCCCTCCCTTCTTTTCTTCTTCCTTACTTCCTTTTCTTTTCTTTTTCTTTTTTTGTCTTTCTTTTCTTTCTTTCTTTAAAAGAAAAATAAAAAATACTTGAAATAGTTTTGATCATTCAAACGAATTCCAAATCCCTAATTTTGGCTCTATTAATATTTCTTTGAAAATCATGACATTTATGCTTTTGCAATTATGTAACATTAATTAAAGCTAGTGTGATTTCTTTCAGGGCCTGTTATCTGTTATGTGATGCTATATTAGAGTCAGGTTGGAATTTGGTATCTTACTGCTACAAAGAGTCTATTTTGTCAGTCTTAAGATCTCTGTTTTAATGTTAATGCTGGTCAGTTATACCTGAATTCCAAAGGGAGTAGAGTATAATGTGGCATGTTAGAAACCCTTTTCCAATCATGGCTTAAACTAGTTTTTCAGGTTAACTTTGGAATGCCATTGGCCAAGAGGAGGTTTTTATTCAGTCAACTGGGGAGTCTTAGAATTTTAAATTTATATTCTCCAATGCACACTTCTGTCACAAATTTCTCCCAGAAAAATAAAGGACTTAATGTCACATCTGTTTGTCACTTAGGAAAGAGAGGAAGTCACGGTCAACCACAGGGTGGCCATGATACAAAATAAGCTTCCTGAAGGTGTGCCTCAGATGGAGAAGGAGAACACATGAGTACACACTATATGCAGAATAGCTGGATAACAGGACATGGAACCAAAGCAATGCATGGAATGATAGTACTGTCTTGTGAAGATCAAATGAGTCTTGAAATTTAGCCCTACTTCCTCAACATTAGCATCAGTTACAAAGTATAAGCCTTGGAAAATGAGAAGCTAGGTCATATTTAAACTCTTGTATCAGAATAACAAGTACCTGATTTGATACTACTTTTTGACATTCAATCTTCATAGCTAGAAATATTTTTCTTTTTCATTGTCCCTATGAAGAAAGTTAACATCTCTGCTAGGTAGCTTAATCACCTGATCAAAAATAAATGTTTCTTAGTTCCTAAAATATGGCTTTCATCTCAAAAATGACTTGTGAATGATTTACCAAATTGTTGAAAAAACATGTAGTAAGTCTCCAGAGTCTCTGCATTTTGTTTCTAGTACACTTCTGAAAATTATGTTAGAAGTAATAACTGCCTTTCTGCACAGGAAAGCCTTGGTCTTGGCACACACACATGGATCATATTCTCATGCTTTGAACTTGGATTTCAAAGAGAATTTTATGAGTAAAGGAGATTTGGAGATCATATTTTTGGTGCAGTGTCTATATTCCCAGTGTTGATGATGTCTATGTATAATTAATGCACATCATTCACTGATATGAATAATGATGAAATGTCTTAACATTTCTAGGATTAGGACAAAATCTAATTGAGTAACCTAAATAGCAAGGTGTCAATATCATCATCTTAGCTCTATTATCTTCAGGTTTACTGAAATTAATTTCACTACTAACCCATTTAAGAATTTCCTTTAAGAATGGTCATATGTTCATCTGAGACATACTTTTTTTCTTAAAAAAATAACTAAATAGAGAATCCAATGTTTAGGGAATGCAGACAAGAGCAACATAATATGACCTCAATTTTCCGTAAGACATTGGTTCTAGAAATGCTGTCAGTGGATTAAAAATAGGTAGCGCATTACAAATATCACCAGCCAGGCTTTTTCTCTACCTTTCTGTTACCTTTGAGGAAAATGGGTGGAGTCCTCTCTCTTTTAAATTCTTACTTGATCCTTAGCAGAGTTTTCTCTTCTATCTTACCAACGCTTTTTTTTGACCATAGCTTTGAAACTACATTAGCTGCATTGTGTGAAAGTCTGCAAATATCACTTACCCTCTATAATGATGCTTTCACTGCAGTGCTGAACTCGGTGATGTGGTGATTTTAGCACAGATATGACTCCTGTGTATGTACCATCATTTAATTTTAAGTACCACTACTAAAACATAAAATGTTTTTATATGTATATAAATAGATTCGAACTCATTATAATGTAATGAACACATATTAAAGGGACAATGTTATATAATTTCACTAGAAGACAAAAAGGGACACAGTGGCTCGCCCTTGTAAACCTAGCACTCCGGCAAGCTGAGGTGAGAGGAGTCCAGGGGTGAGGTCAGTCTGGAAAACAAAGGGAGATTTTGTACCTACAAAGAAAATTCAAAACATTAGTCAGCCATAGTGGCATGCACCAGTGGTCCCAGCTACTCAGGGGGCTGAGGTGAGAGGATTGCTTGAACCTGAGTGGTCAAGGCAGCAGCAAGCTATGAATGCACCACTGCACTTCAGCCTAGGTGACAGAACAAGACTTATCTAAAAAGAAAAAAAGTTGGACTATCTGTGTAGAGGAGAATGTTTGGGTACTGTGAACTCTGATTAACTACCTTTGGAAGTGTAATAATTGACATAACCACATTGTAGAAAAAGGAATTATCTTGTAGTTAAACTTGTCAACAACCTAGGATATAACTGCACTCTTAGAGAAATTATTAAAAATGTGCATTTCTAGTAATGCTCAAAGATTTTCCCAGCGATGTTTTTTTTAAAAAATTGAGTTTTCAGTCAAGATATGCAAATCACTCCAGTTACTTTAACAGATAGAATTAAATATAAAGAATTATTAATTAGATATAATTTTGTTAACTAGATTGATACCTAATTTCAAGGCAGAAAGAAAAAGTTTTCACAAAGCAAGAAACAGCAGGAAGCAGCTGACATCTTCAGGACTAAAGGGTACAAAATGGAAGAAAGGGAACGTATTAATATTCAACAGCTTAGGGTGGAGGCCCCCATACCTACCATACAGCTGAGCCCTCTGAAGAAGGAGGGCTTGGCTTGGTTCTAAACTTCTCAGTAAGAGGTATCAGTAATCTGGTGCTCATCTCTTTGAGGGGACAAAATAAGGCTAGTTTTCGTAGTTGAGGTTAAAACAGTTCTAACTATTGCTGTGGGAAGGAATTTCTGTTGCTGAAAAAAAGGTATTTGCTAAGATGATGCACAAAGGAAGCTTGTGCATAAGCAACAGTAAACAAATAGGAAAAAGCAAGTCCATTCTTCCTCCTCTAATCTTGTAGTTGCCCTATAACAACTCATATTAAGGAAATCTAACTGAAGTCAGCTGGCAAAGAAAAATGTGCAATCCCACAATTACAAGGCAAAGCAAGGAATAAAATTATGGGTTTGGAGCAGAGGCTCAATACCCTGATAATGCCCAGACTGGAAATAACACAAAATGTTCACTATTATATAAAAGGTTGTAAGAAAGAAACTCTTCCATTCAAATCCACAGAATGGACTCAGAGACACAGAGGACAGTGGGCACAAGACTTTTAATGACATTCTTGCAAGATCGGGTGGGTGTCTGATAGGCAGTCACATCCAGCACAGTTACACCAAGCAGTTTATCCCCTAATCCCACGGTGTGCAGTTTCTTCCCCAGTTCCTCATAGGCTGAGTATTGTGGGGTCACAATCTTCCTGTATGTTGCCTGTTGGTTGTTAGGTAGGGGCTTTTAGGTGTTATCCTTGAAGGTTGTCTCACTGCATTTTGTTGCAAGTCCCAATGCATTGTAGTTATACTCAGCTTAGGGGTTTTTCAAGTATTTGACTTATGACCCAAGTAGTCAGGTAAGCCGGTAAGAATAGATAAAGTGAGCTATCTTGCAGGCTAGTAAACTTTTACTTCAGACTAAACTTTTTTGGTTCAGGTGAGGGCAACTAATAGGGGACCCAACAAGCAGGCACCAGCTATCAAAGCAGGGGCCTTGTGTATTCTGTCTTTTTGTAGTTTGTGGACTCGAGCCAATTCAAGGCACTTTGTCTTGGAAACAGATGACTGGACACATTATTTTCTTAAATTCCCTCCTCTTTTTCTTTTTACCCCTAGTTGTCCCATTTCTAAATTTAGTTTTGTGTTCTTAAATTGTTTCAAGAGCTTTTGACTCTATTATAAGGAGAAGATCTGATTTGGTTTCTAATAACAGTTGTTATATTATGGGCATATGTTGGTTCACGGCTGTTTTCAGTAATTATGATTAACCCTTTAGCACAGGGGATAATGCAACACCCTACCGCTGTTAGGACTCCAGCCATAATTATAAGGGATATTAGAATGGAAGCTACAATTCCTTTCCTTTTCTGGAACCAATCTCTAGCCAATTAGTAAATGGGTTATTAATTTCAGCATTTCTGCCAATTTATTGGCTAGAGTTGTTAATCCTTGCAATGCTTTTGTGATTGTTCCATTTGGGGCAGTATTATTAGGGATGAAAGTGCAGCATTTCCACCCAGCACAATTCATATGTCCCCTTTCTCTGCTAGGACTATGTCTAGCACACATTTTTCCCAGGCCATTTGGCTGGGGCATTTAAATGGCTAGCCACTTCTGTGAGAGTGTCTGGAGTAGAGTTGATGAATCTTTCTCGATCATAATAAATGCAATTAACCCAATCCACATTTTTATTAATATTGGACCACCAGAAGAATGCTGATTTAAACTCTGCAGCTATTTGGTTTTGGCTGTTAAATTTATTAGGAACTCCTCTAGGGTCTCCTACTGAGTTAGTGTAAATGTTAGGTTTAAAATAATTTATTCAATATCCCTGACTTGGGTGGCCATGTGGATTCTTGGGGATCTTATGGAATGCCAGGGTGAATGGAATGGCCAACTGAACTAAGGCACAAATCCTGGTCCTGTTGGATGTAACAGGTCATGGAGATTCCTCTTCCCACAATTCCACCAGACATCAGCCCGGGGTATATGAAGAGCCGAGTAGTTGGCTATGTTTTACTTACCAGTCATGTTTAGGATGTGGGTACAAGTTGAGAGTTCTCCCATGTGCTTATTGAACTCTTCCCCCTGCCTAGAGAGGCAAGAGGAGTGGTTCATATTCCCTGTGGAAAACGAGAGGATTGCTTCAGGGATGAATCTTCACAAGGTGGGAAAAGCAATGTGTGGCAGGAAAAGCAGACTTTTGCAAGTCTCATTTCCACATGCATTCTAGTCCTGGTATAGAGCCAACACACAACACATTCCTTTGGAATTGGTATTCCATCCTAGGGGAAACGGAACCACCTGTGCCTGAGGCTGCCCAGCAGAGCTTGCATAAGTCATAACAGTTGCTTTTGTTGAGGGCTAGTCCCCAAAATTTGACCCATTCAACCCAGGCATTTACATCCCTGTATCTGGTCTCAATTTTTAAAGTTTACCTCAGGTCAGTTATGTTAATTATTTTACTCTCTTAGGGTTATTTCCTGGTGAGTTGAAGGAAGTGGTGGGACTGGGAGTTACAGTAACCCTGAGTGAGCTTGAGGTTGAGTTAATAGTTAACCATCCTGTGTGGTCCCTTCCTGAGATATCTATTCCTAAGCCATACCTCCAAGATTCCTGGTCTAAAAAATGTGGGTTGTTTATTGTGATTAATATAGGATTTTATTCTAAATTTTCACAGTTGGGTGGCCCTTATATAAATATATTTTATCCTTTAAACTTCTGTTTTTGGAAGAATGAATCACCCAGCCTCGACATTGATTGGTCCACCAGACCTCATTCCAGCTAGCAGAGGGCTTTTCCCAAGAGCACCTGTTTTAGGACATAGACATTTGTCTGCTTCATATTTTAGAATCTGGGAACCAACTCCCAGCTTTTTGATCTAATATACTCCTAAACTGATGTAGGGTGCTCACTGACAGAGCCTCACCAAAGGTCAGATTTTGATTCTCCTCTACCAGCAGGGCTGTGGCAGCTACTGCTTGCATACACTTGGACCATCCTTGAGAGCCAGGATCAAGAAGCTTGGAGATAAAAGCAACAGGTGGCCTCTTCTGCCCCTAGGTTTGAGAGAACACCCCAAATACCATACCCTGGTCTACTGTTAAACACAGATGAAACATTTTTTCTTAAGATGGGAGAGCCAGACTGGAGTTGTGATGAGGGCTAGCTTTAAATCCTCAATTGGCTTCATGGGGTCCCCTATGGGGATCATTGCAAGGGGTTAGGTTCCCCTAATAGTAACTTAAGATATAGAATATCTGTTTTTAGAGCATATAAGTTAATCCATAACCTACAATAATGAGTTAAACGTAAAAAATTTCAGCGTTCTCTCTTTGTCTTAGGCAAGGGAAGACCCACTATTCCAATATTCTTTCTGAGTTTATTCTCCACTTTCCTTCATTAATTCAGTGTCCTAAATATTTCTTTTCCTACAAATTGCAATTTTTTTTGGAGACTCACAATCCCATTTCCCCAGGAAATTAAGCAAGCTTATGGTGGCTCCTGATACCACAGCCCTCCTTTCCCCAGAAATTAGATTATTCACATATTTTAACCACTGAGTTTCTCCTGAAGGTTGGAATTCCTCTAGGACTTTTTCTAAGACTTGACCAAATAAGTTTGGGACTTCCATGAAACTCTGGCAGCACAGTCCATTGGTACTGTTGCTTTCTCCCAGTTATGACATTTTCCTATTTAAAGGCAAAGAGGTCCCAGCTATTTAAGTCTAGGGGATGTGCCCAGAATTCTTTTGGATCCACTACACCGAACCACTTATATTCATGGCATATTTTACTAAGGAGGTTGTAGGGGTTAAGCAACATACAATGGCGAGTTTGAATGATTTGATTTATAGCCCTCAGATTTTGCACTAATCTATATGACCCATCTGGTTTCTTGATTGGGAGAATTGGAGTGTTATCTGGTGACATATAGGGTTCCAATAATTCATCCTTAAGCAGTCCCTCTATTACTGGTTGGAGACCTTTCCTCCCATTAATGGGTATGGGATATTGCTTCCTGAAAACTATTTTTCCTGGTTGTTTAAGTTCAATTTGTAAAGGTGTGTTTTTAATTCTCCCCATTGCCTTCCTTAATCCACACAAGGGGATTAATTTTACTTTTTTCCTCCTCTGTTAGGAGGTCCATTATCACTTTTATTTGTCCTTCCTCTACTTCTAATCCTAAACCTAATCTAACAGTAAGGTCTCAACCAAGGAGGCTAGTTTCTGCTTTGGGAACATAGGAGTGACCTCTTAATTTGTTGTGATCCCAACCTAATTAACATTTTCTTAAATACAGGAACCTGAAATCCCTCTTCCTTTACCCCTGATACTGTTAACTTTTTCCTAGAGTGTTCTGTTCCAACCTTGAATGGTACATTAGGGAGAAGCAAGCCACTCCAGTGTCAATCAAAAATGTTATTTCTTCCCCTTCAGGTCCCACCCTCAAGTTTATCAAGGGTTCCTGGTGGGGCCTGCTCAGATAGAACCCCTGACCCCCCCATTCTCCATCAAAATTCATAAGGGAGATCACATTCTCTTCCTTTTTTTATTCCAGATATTTTCACTTAAAATGTCCTGATTTTCCAAATTTGTAACATCCACTTGCAGTCATAGGAGTTTTCCCCTGTATTTCCCTCCTGTTTCTTTGCTGAGATTTTGTATTCTCTCATCTTTTCTGAGAGGGTCTTGATTTAAACTTTCTGATTACTTCCTCTACAGTGGAAACCATGATCTTTGCCTTTTGTTTGTCTCTCTTCCTTTCTCCTTATAAAATCCTTCTGGGATTCCCTTAGTAATTCATCAATTGGTTTCTCATTCCATCTATCAATCTTTTGCAGTTTCTTGGTAATATCAGGCCAGTTGTTAGTTACAAAATTAAGCTTTAAAAGACCTTGCCCTACTGGGTCTTTTGGATCTAATCTTGAGTATTTTCTCATTTGATCCCTGAGCCTCTGCAGAAACCCAGAGGGAGTCTCCTCTTTTTCTTTTTGAATCTCAAATGCTTTAAAAACATTTTGTGTCCTAGGAGTGGACTCCTTAATTTCTCTAATTATTAGTTTCATAAAATCTTGCATTTGATCCCAATTCCTGGAGTCATTATTATCCCATTTGGGATCCTCATTTGGAAATTTTTGCTCAGCTGGGAGGATGCTCTCCCTCCCAGATGATCATGGCTGCCCTTCTAATCATTCCCCTCTTCCCCAGTAAGCAGAATATTCATTATTGATATTATTTCAGCCCAGGTATAAAAATTAGGTCCTAAGAATTGATCCAGCTGTTCTGCTAAACCAAGGAGATCTTTAAAAAGTGGCCTCATTTTCTTCTTAAAATTCCCAACCTCAGTACTTGTTAAAGGCACACTCACAAATCTAACTCCTCCCTGTCTCATAGGACTTCTCTAAGAGGGAACATGTTAGATATCTGCTGGTTAGAGGGAACACAGAAATTCTTAATGTCTGTCTTACATTGTTCTAATTCTTTCCTCAAGTTCAGATAATGATTTAAGGGAACACTTAACACTTCCTATAAGGCCCAGATTCCTCTTCCTCTGGCCTTTCTGTTGCCCCCAATATTCCTGTTTCTTATTTTGGGAGATGTATGGGAGGGAGGCAAGCATGTTAGGGGATCCCAGGACTTATTATTGGGCAAGGGCTCTTTACTATGCTCTTTCTCCTCCTTAAGGGGAAATATGGGCCCTAATTAATTCCCTGATTCAACAAAGAGCATAACCCATCTCTTCTTGTGAGGATGAAGTTTTATCATTTACATAGAGAATTAAAATAGAGGATTGGCACACCCAATCCTCCTTAGCCAAATGTAGGACAGAAGACCAAAGGCTTATGAATGGTAACTCTGAATCAGGTAAAACAGCAAAAATTTATCATCTTTTGCTTTTCCTTGTCCCTGGTTCAAGGGCTGTCCCTCTAAACCTTCAGAATTTTCCCCAACAGACTATCCAGGGGAATTTAAAAGGGAGTCCCTTTATCTCCTTCTTTCCTTTGTTCCCTAGGCCTAGAATTCTTGTTTCCCATTTTTGATTAGTCTCTGTGTTTGAGCTTTTCCCTGTGTACTCAGTCCCCCAACACTGGAGGTTTCTCCCCAGATAACTGCTTTGTCCATCTACAGCTATAATCCTAGCAGGAGAACAGAACCATGGATTGGTATTCCGTGCTCACTCTGTAAGTTGATATGTCTCTGTCACACATGCTCAACCTCCAAAAATACCCAGCCTCCAAGACAGCACTTACAGTCCAGTTTTCCTACTTTGGCTGATGCACGAGTTTGCCTGGTTGCCACGGTGCCTGTTTTTTCTCCTAGTGTTGTCTCCACTGCCTCCTAAATAACAATCTTGGGTTCATTTATGGCCATTGTTGGGAGCCTGGCCACTCAGTCAGAACGGGTCACCTAAAATCAAGGTAGGCATCTCTCCCCGCTCAGCTGGAGTCTCACTCCACATAAGCACAGAAATCCTGGATGGGTCCACAGGTTAAGAGAAACAAACTCACCTGTCCAAACACAAAGAATGGACTCTGAGATATAAAGGACAGCAGAAGCGAGAATTTTAATTGCAGTCTTGAAAGATCATGGGTCTGATGAGCAGGCATACCCAGCACAGTTATCCCAAGCAATTTATTCCCCAGTGCACAGGTTCCTCCCCAAGTTCCTCATAGGCTGAGTACTATGGGGTCATGATCTTCCCAGATATCACCTATTGGTTGTTAGGTAGGAGGTTTTAGGTGTCTTCTTTAGGATCGTCTCACTGTATTTTGTTGCAACCCACAATGCATTGCAATTATAGTCAGCTTAGGGACTTTTCAAGTATTTGACTTATGACCTAGATAGTCAGGCAAGCTAATAAAAATAGAAAAAGTGAGCTATTTTGCAAGCTAGTAAACTTTTATTTTAGACTAAAGTTTTTGGTTTGGGCGAGGGCAACTAATGGGAGCCCTGACAAGCAAGCACCAGCTATCAAAGCAGGGGCCTAGTATATTCTGTCCTTTTGTAGTTTGTGGACCAAAACCAATTCAAGTCATTTTGTTCTGCAAATAGACCATCATATACATTATTTCCTTTAAGATACAATATTATGGTATCCTAATAAAGTGACATACTATGCTTCTGAGTCATGTAGCTATTCTGCAAGACAACTTTGTTAGTGGAATACAAAAAAAAATATGTATTTTTCACAGGTCAGCTAGAGAGCTCCTTATCTGTGGGTGGGCTGGAAGTTGGCTGACCCATGCTGGGCTTGGTTAGCGTTTGCTTCCTTTAAGGTTAAGGTCAAACTATCATAGTCTGTTTCATGTTTCCTTTTTTGGACCCCAGGCTGCAGAAGAAGGACTGATAGTAATAATATCAGAAGAAACTAGTGCAAAAAGGATGAAAACACCGAAAACCAGAATGCTACTCTTCCTCCAAGGGATCACAACTCCTCACCAGCAAGGGAACAAGGCTGGATTGAGAATGAGTCTGATGAATCGACAGAAACAGGCTTCAGACACTGGGTAATAAGAAACTTCTCTGATCCAGAAGAATATGTTCTAACTTAATGCAAAGAAACTAAGAACCGTGAAAATGGTTGGATGAAATGGTAACAAGAATAAACAGCTTAGGAACATAAATGAATTGATGGAGCTGAAAAACACAACATGAGAACTTCATGAAGCATATGCAAGTTTCAGAGCCGAATTGACCAAGCAAAAGGAAGGATAGCAGAGGTCCAAGATCAACTCAATGAAATAAAATGAGAAGGCAAGATTAGAGAAAAATGGGTAAAAAGAAATGAACAAAGTCTCCAAGAAATATGGGACTATGTGAAAAGAATTAATGTACGTTTGATAGTGTACCTGAATGTGACAGAGACAATGAATCCAAGCTGGAAAACACTCTTCAGGATATTAACCAGGAAAACTTCCCCAACCTAGCAAGACAGGCCAATATTCAAGTCCAGGGAATACAAAGAGCACCACAAAGATATTCCTCAAGAAGAGCAACCCCAAGGCACATAATCATCAGTCACCAGGGTTGAAATGGAGAAAACGCTAAAGGCAGTCAGAGAGAAAGGTCTGGTTACCCACAAAGGAAAGCCCATCAGACTCACAGCAGATCTCTCAGCAGAAACCCAACAAGCCAGAAGAGAGTTGGGGGCCAATATTCAACATCTTTAAAGAAAAGAACTTTCAACCCAGAATTTCATATCCAGCCAAACTATGCTTCATAAGCAAAGGAGAAATAAAATCCTTTACAAACAAGCAATTACTCAAGAAATTTCATCACCACCAGGCCGGCTTTACCAGAGCTCCTGAAAGAAGCACTAAACAAGGGAACAACCAGTACCATCCACTCCAAAAACACACCAAATGGTAAAGAGCATGGACACAATGAAGAAACTGCATCAACTAACAGGCAAAATAGCCAGCTAGCATCAAAATGGCAGGATCAGATTCACACATAACAATATTAAACCAAAATGTAAATGGTCTAAATGCCCCAATCAAAAGACACAGACTGGCAAATTGGATTAAAAAGCCAAAACCCATTGGTGTGCTGTATCCAGGAAACCCATCTCACATGCAAGGATACACAAAGGCTCAAAATAAAGGGATGGAGGAAGATTTACCAAGCCAATGAAGAGCAAAAATAAGCAGGAGTTGCAATTCTCATCTCTGATAAAATAGACTTCAAAGCAACAAAGATCAAAAGAGACAAAGAAGGACATTACATAATGGTAAAAGGATCAATGCAATGAGAAGAGCTAACAATCCTAAATATATACACACCCAATACAGGAGTATCCAGATAGGTACATAAACCAAGTTCTTAATGACTTACAAAAAGACTTAGACTCCCATGCAATAATAATAGGAGACTTTAACACTTCACTGTCAATATTAGACAGATCAATGAGACAGAAAATTAACAAGGATATCCAGGACTTGAATTCAGACCTCAACCAAGCAAACCTAATAGACATTTACAGAACTCTCCACCTCAAATCCACAGAATATACATTCTTCTCAGCACCACATCAAACCTACTCTAAAATTGACCACATAATCGATAGTAAATCACTCCTTAGCAAATGCAAAAGAGCAGAAATCATAACAAACAATCTCTCAGACCACAGTGCAATCAAGTTAGAACTCAGAATTCATAAACTAACTCAGAACTGCTCAGCTTCATGGAAACTGAACAACTGGCTCTTGAATGTTGACTAGATAAAGAATGAAATAAAGGCAGAAATAAAGATGTTCTTAGAAACCAATGAGAATGAAGATAAAACATACTAGAATCTCTGGGACACATTTAAAGCAGATTCTAGAGGAAAATATATAGCAGTAAGTGCTCACATGAGAAGCAAGGAAAGATCTAAAATTGACACCCTATCATCAAAATTGAAAGAGCTAGAGGAGCAAGATCAAAAAAACTCAAAAGCTAACAGAAGACAATGACTAAGATCAGAGAAGAACTGGAGACAGAGACACAAAACCCATCAAAGTATCAATAAACCCAGGACTGGTTTTTTGAAAAGATCAACAAAATAGACCTCTAGCCAGATTAATAAAAAAGAAAAGAGAGAAGAATCAATTAGATGCAATGAAAAATGATAAAGGAAATATCACTACAGATTCCACAGAAATACAAACCATCATCAGAGATTATTACAAAGAATTCTATGCACATAACCTAGTAAACCTGGAAGAAATGGATAAAATCCTGGACACTTGCATGCTACCAAGTCTAAACCAGGAAGAAGTCGAAACCCTGAATAGACCAAGATTAAGGGCTGAAGTAGAGGCAGCAATTCATAGCCTACCAATCAAAAAAAGCACAGGTCCAGATGGGTTCACAGCCAAATTCTACCAGACATACAAAGAGGAGCTGGTACCACTCCTTCTGAAACTATTCCAAACAATTCAAAAAGAAGGAATCCTTCCCAAATCATTTAATGAGACCAATATCATCCTGATACCAAAACCCAGGAGAGACTCAACAAGAAAAGAAAACTTCAGACCAATATCTATGATGAACATAGATGTAAAAATCTTCAGTAAAATACTGGCAAACCGATTGCAACAGCACATCAAAAAGCTGATCCACCATGATCAAGTAGGATTCATCCTGGGGATGCAAGGCTGGTTCAACATACACAAGTCTATAAACATAATTCACCACATAAAAAGAACTAAAGACAAAAAACACATGATTATCTCAACAGATGCAGAAAAGGCCTTTGATAAAATTCAACAACGCTTTATACTAAAAACCCTCAATAAACTAGGTATTGATGGAATGTATCTCAAAATAATAAAAGCTATTTATGACAAACCCACAGCCAATATCATACTGAATGGGCAAAAACTGGAAGCAGTCCCTTTTAAATCTGGCACTAGATAAGGATGCCCTCTCTCACCACTTTAATTCAATATAGTAATGGAAGTTCTAGCCAGAGCAATCAGGCAAGAAAAAGAAACAAAGCATATTCAATTAGTAAAGGAGGAAGCCAAGTTGTCTCTATTTGCAGAAGACATGATTGTATATTTAGAAAATCCCATTGTCTCAGCCCAAAAACTCCTGAAACTGATAAGCAACTTCAGCAAGTCTCAAGATATAAAATCAGTGTGCAAAAATCACAAGCATTCCTATACACCAATTACAGACTTAAAGATAGCCAAATGAAGAATGAACTGCCATTCAGAATTGCTACAAAGAGAATAAAATACCTAGGAATACAAATAACAAATAATGTGAAGGACCTCTTCAAGGAGCACTACAAACCACTGCTCAATGAAGTAAGAGAGGACAAAAACAGATGGAGAAACATTCCCTGCTCATGGTTAGGGAGAATCAATGTCATGAAAATGGCCATACTGTCTAAAGTAGTTTACAAATTAAATGCTATCCCCATCAAGCTACCAATTACCTTCTTCACAGAACTATAAAAAAAAAAACACCTTAAACTTCATAAGGAACCAAAAGACAGCCCACAGAGCCAAGTCAATTCTAAGCAAAAAGAACAAAGCTGGAGGCATCACGCTACCTGATTCAACCTATACTACAAGGATACAGTAATCAAAACAGCATGGTACTGGTACCAAAACTAAGATATAGGCCAATGGAACAGAACAGAGGGCTCAGAGGCAATGCCACCCATCGACAGCCATCTCATCTTTCATAAACCTGACAGAAACAAGCAGTGGGGAAAGCATCCCCTGTTTAATGAATGGTGTTTGGAAAACTGGCTATATGCAGAAAGCAGAAACTGGACCTCTTCCTGACACCTTACACTAAAATTAACTCCAGATGGATTAAAGACTTAAACATAAGACCTAACACCATAAAAGCCCTACAAGAAAACCTAGGCAAAACCATTCAGGACATAAGCATAGGCAAGGACTTCATGACCAAAACACCAAAAGCATTGACAACAAAAGCCAAAACAGAGAAACAGCACCTGATCAAACTCCACAGCTTCTGTACAGCAGAAAAAAAAAACAGTCGTTAGAGTGAATCAGTAACCAATAGAATGGGAAAAAATTTTTGCAATCCACCTATCTGACAAAGGGCTAATATCCAGAATCTACAAAGAACTAAAACAGATTTACAAGAAAAAAACAAGCTCATTCAAAAGTAGGCAAAGGATATGAACAGACACTTTACAAAAGGAGACCTATATGAGGCCAACAAACATATGAAAAAATGCTCATTATTACTGGTCGTTAGAGAAATGCAAATCAAAACTACATTGAGATATCATCTCACACCAGTTAGAATGGCGATCATTAAAAAATCTGGAGACAACAGATGCTGGAGAGGATGTGGAGAAATAGTAACACTTTTACACTGTTGGTGGGAGTGTAAATTAGTTCAACCATTGTGGAACACAGTGTGGTAATTCCTTAAGGACCTAGAAATAGAAATTTCATTTGACCCAGCAATCCCATTACTGGGTATATATCCAAAGGACTATAAATCATTCTATTATAAGGACGCATGCACATATTTGTTCGTTGCAGCACTGTTTACAATAGCAATGACCTGAAACCAACCCAAATGCCCATTGATGATAGACTGGACAGGGAAAATGTGGCACATATACACCATGGAATACTATGCAGCCATAAAAAATGATGAGTTCATGTCCTTTGTAGGATGAACCTGGAAACCATCATTCTCAGCAAACTGACACAATAACAGAAAATGAAACACCGCATGTTCTCACTCATATGCAGGTGTTGAACAATGAAAACACATGGACACAGGGAGGGGAGCTTCACACACTTGGGTCTATGGGGGGAACTAGGAGAGGGACAGTGGGGGGTGGGAAGTTGGGGAGGGATAACATGGGGAGAAATGCCAGATATAGGTGATGGGGAGAAGGGCAGCAAACCATACTGCCATGTGTGTAGCTATGCAACAATCTTACATGTTCTTCACATGTACCCCAAAACCTAAAATGCAATAAAAAAGCAGAAATACATGAGAACATGCAGAAAAAGGAAGGTGCTTTAAAAGACCTTGGCTTGGAACTAGTATTTTAAATTCTGCCCCCATTTAAATTGCCAATGGAAATTATATCACCAAACCCAAAGTCAGAGGGCCAGGGCACACATCCTGCCATCTCTACCATCCAGAGGTAATGTCAAATGTGTAAGGACTAGAGGGGTAAAGAATGTGGGTAATAATTTAGGCAGTGTGAGAATGGACTATTCTTTATACAAGTGGGGTAAAGAATAGTCCATTCTCTACACTGCCTAAATAACTGCTTGAGACTGAGTAATTTATAAAGGAAAGAGGTTTAATTGACTCACAGTTCTGCAGGACTGGGTAGGCCTTAGAAAACTTGCAATCATAGTGGGTGGGGAAGCAAACATAACTTTCTTATCTTAGTGGCAGGAAGGGGAAGAAGTACCAAGCAAAGGGGGAAATTTTTTATAAAATCATCAGATCTCATGAGAGCTCACTTCCTATCATGAGAACAGCTTAAGGGGTAACTATCTCATAATTCAATTAATTACCTCAGGGTACCTCCCAGTACGCATGGGGATTATGGAACCACAATTCAATTCAACTCAATTCCCATCAAAATATCACAATCATTCTTCACAGAAGTAGAAAAGACATTTCTAAAATTCATATGAAACCAAAAAAGAGCCCACATAGGGAAAGCAAGACTAAGCAATAAGAACAAATCTGGAGGAATCACATTACCTGACGTCAAACTATATGAAAGGACATAGTCACAAAAACAGCATGGTACTGGTATAAAAATAGGCACATAAACCAATGGAACAGAAAAGAGAATCCAGAAACAAACCTAAGTACTTACAGCCAACTGATCTTTTTTTTTTCAGAAGCAATTGTCTTTATTCAACATTATATAAAGCACTCATCTAAATTTTGCCCAGAAAAGTGCAGTTGTACAGAAAGCTAATGTCATTGTTTCCAGGAAAATAATCATAAAACAGGATTATCCTACTCAGCCTATGTATTGTCATAATTATTGTTTTGTTAATAAATAGTTGCAGCAAGATAAATGAGATTATCAGCAGTCATCTGACCTGGGACAGCGGGGGTGGGGGATGGAGCTGGGGAGGGATAGCCTGGGGAGAAATGCCAAATGTGGGTGAAGGGGAGGAGGGCAGCAAAACACACTGCCATGTGTGTACCTGTGCAACTATCTTGCATGTTCTGCACATGTACCCCAAAACCTAAAATGCAATAAAAAAAACATTTAAAAGGATAGATATGAATGCAGGGCCAACTGATCTTTAACAAAGAAAACAAAACATAAATTGGGGAAAGGACACCCTTTCAACAAATGGTGATAAGATAATTGGCAAGCCACATGTAGAAGAGTGAAACTGGTCTTCATCTCTCACCCTATACAAAAATCAACTCAAGATGAATCAAGAACTTAAATCGAATACCTGAAACCATAAAAACTCTAGACAACAGCAGAAAAACAATTTTAGACATTGGCTTAAGCAAAGACTTTATGACCAAGAACCCAAAAGCAAATGCAACAAAATGATAATAAATATGTGAGAGTTAATTAAACTAAAAGGTTTCAGCACAGAAAAAGAAACAATCAGAAGTGAAAACTGACAACCCACAGAGTGAGGTAAAAATCTTCACAATCTATACATCTTGGTCTAAGATCCAGTATCTACAAGAAACAAACAAATTAGCAAGAAAACAAACGATATCATCAAAAAATGGCCTAGGGACATGAGTAGACAATTTTTCAAAAGAAGATATATAAATGGGAAACAAACATATGAAAAAATGTGCAACATCACTATTGATTAGGGAAATGCAAATAAAAACCATGATGCCCTACCACCTTACTTCTGCAAGAATAGCCATAATCAAAACATCAAAAAATAATAGGCACTGGCATAGACGCAGTGAAAAGGAAACACTTTTACATGGCTGCTGGGAATGCAAACTAGTAAAATCACTATGTAAAACAGGGTAGAAATTTTTTAAACAACTAAAAGTAGAACTACCATTTGATCCAGCAATCCCACTAATGGGTATTTACCCAGAGGAAAAGAAATCATTATATGAAAAGGATACTTGCACATGCCTGTTTAAAGCAAGATAATTTGTGATTGCAAAAATATGGCACCAGCCCAAGTGCCCATCAATCAATGAGTAAAAAGATTGTGATACACACACACATACACGTGATCTCTGAAAATATATGTGCACACATATATATCTATACACATATATCTATCTATATAGATAATAAATATGTGAGATATCTATCTAGATAGATAGATAGATAGATAGATAGATAGACAGACCATGGAATAATCAGCCATCAAATGAATGAAACAGTGGCATTCACAACAACCTGGATAGAATTGGAGGCCATTATTCTAAGTGAAGCAACTCAAGAATGGAAAACCAAACATATGTTCTCAATTATAAGTGGGAGCTAAGCTATGATCATGCAAGGCATAAGGATGATACAATGAACTTTGGAGATTTAGGGGAAACAATGGGAGGTGAATCAGGGATAAAAGACTACAAATTGGGTACAGTATATACTGCTCAGGTGATGGGTTCACCAAAATCTTAGAAATCACCTCTAAAGATGTTACTTTTGTAACCAAACTCCTCCTGTTTTCCAAAACCCTAGGGAAATAAACAAAATTAAATTTTAAAAATAAATAAAAAATGAATTACCAAGAAAGAAAAAATAATACACAAACAGCCTATAGAATGAGAGAAAATATTTGTAAACTCTGCACCAAAAAAGGGTTGAATATGGAATCTACAAAAAACAGACAAAAAAATCTCATTAAAAAATGGGCAAAGGACATGAAGAAACACTTCTCAAAAGGAGACATACACATAGCCAACAAACATATGAAAAAAATGCTCAACATTAGTAATAAAGAAATGCAGATCACAATCACGGTGTGATATCATCTTATACCAGTCAGAATGGTTATTACGATAAAGTAAAAAATGGCAAATGTTGGCAAGGTTGTGGAGAAAAGTGACTGCTTATAAAATAATTTTTTTCTCCCAAAATACATGTGCATGCATAAGTTCATTGTAGCACATTTCTCAAAGCAAGACAGGATATCAACCTAAATGTCTATCCATAATTGACTGGAGAAAGACAATGTAGTACATATATATCATGGAATACTAAACCACCATAAAAATGAAATTATGATATTGCAGAAACATGGATGCCACTGGAGGCCACAATTCTACACAAATTAATACAGAAACAGAATACAAAACAGCACATATACTCACTTGTAAGTCAGAGCTAAACATTGAGTACAAATTGACAATAGATGAGATCCATAGTCACTGGGGCCTATTTTAAGTGGGAGAACAAGAGGAGGGTAACAATTGAAAAACTTCCTGTCAGATACTATGCTCACTACCTATGTGATTAAAGTATTTGTACACCAAACACCATGAGAAACAATTTACTCATGTAACAAACCTGCACATATACCCAGTAAACTTAACATGAAAGTTGAAAAAAATTATTTCTGTCAATTCATCTAAATTTGAGAATCTTTTATTGGCCAAAGAGGCTTGAGAAACATTTATTTTATAAACCAACATAGTCTGATCTCTCTGTAATCCTTCCTTCAGTTTCGTTGTAAATAGGACAGCTCTTTTCTGCATTCATCATTTTCTTGTTTTATTTCATCAAATACAGCTTTAAAAAAGCTACCTCAAACTTCAAACATATTGCTTGAAAATTATTTTACCCAGTTTTACAAGGTCATGTGCAACAAGGTACAATATTACAAGGTACATTCTACTTTATTAATTAACAGTGTTACCAAGCATTTCACACTTACCTAGCAGAGGTCCACATTTAGCCAACCTCCTAATAGTTCTGCAACCCAATATTACATAATTTAAGGTTTTGTTAGATTTAAAGCCAAAATATGTCCTATGGCTAAGTCCAAATTCAAGGAATGGGGAAGCATGTTTCTCTACAATGAGGCATTAGCAAGGGTATGAATGCAGGGAGGGGTGAAGAATTGGGACCAATCATTAAACACATCATCAGTGGAAAGAAATCAACCATAAGTACATACACTGACACAGTTGCATTACTGCCTTATAATGTTAAATGGAAGAAGCAAATCACAGAATATTTATCACACATTTACATTTATATAAAATTTAAAATATCCAGAATTGACCAAGGCATGCTTTAAAAAATTTATATTGGTGCTGTATGAAAAGAATTTTAGGAATTCTTTACCAACTTTTGGATAGGTTTTAACTCTGGGGATAGAAGAGCAATGGGAGGACTTAATGGAAGAAACAATTCTAGGACTCTGGTAATTTTTTTTTAACTGGTGAAGCCTTGGTTAGTACATAGGTTTCATTTTATTATTTTTGTTTCATCTATTTCTCTAAATTATATAAACAGGTTGTTTTATGTAATATATAGGCTACATATACATGTATTAAAAATGTAGGTCTTAATCTACTTAGATTTGAGAAAATATAAATCAAAATGTATATAGTGAATGAGCTGGTTAATTATATTGTTCCCCACAAGAAAGAAAGATGAAGAATTTGAACAGGGTGGACAGAATGGTGGATAAGGCCAAGAGCATAGACAAACTACATCAAATTCATGTTTCTCTTGCTCACTAGATTTTTCCTATGCCCAACAATGCACATTGGTATGATTTTTATTCCTATTACAGATATAAACATTAAAAAGTTAGTATTACTCTGTAATTAAGGGATATTGACACTGAAACATGAGAAAAATTGATCACCCAAGTCAACAAAGGAAAAAGAGAAAGATAAACAGGCTTATGGAACATTGTGGAAAATTAAATCTAGAAGCTCACCAATTTGTTTCAGCTTACTCATGGCACACTACCTAAAACTGAGGGATAGTTTAATACTTCAGAAAGAAAGAAATATTTGAGAAAATATTAGATTTAGGAGACTGGCTTTGAAAAAAAAAGGTTTTTATTAAAAGCTGTTTCATAATCGAAAGAATTATGTGCATGAAAATCAATATGCTAACATGCTCATAATTTATAATTCAAAGTATACTACTCTTAAATTTTCAACTATTAAATACTTAATTGATTGGTCTGAATTATAGTTATTTCAAACTAAACACTTAGACAATCAACTTTTGCAATTAGCAGCAGATACTTTTATAAATTTGAATATTCAAATATATAAATACATTTCATATGTATTTCTATTTTATACATATATAACCCATAGGTTTAAAAATTTAAATTTTGAAATTAAGTCCCAGTTTCAAGTAACATAAGAAAGAAAAAAAATGCCTTTTGTAAAGCAAAGGCTCATCAAAAATTGCTGCCATGTTCAGGAATGCATACTTGATTAGGAGTTATGCCTGTATTTTTAGGACACAAAGACTTAATTATTAAAGCACTGTTCACAAAGACTATATGAAAATAAATGTGACCATTTATGCTTTCTTTTCATTCTAAAGAGTCTTACAAAATAAACCTGTTGTCTCTAGGTTTCCATTTAACCCCTGTTATGTGTCTTGCAATCAGCTAAAGAAGATTCAATAAATGCTCTTAATCAGGCTTTTGGTGGCTTATCTATTGAATTAATTTGCATCTATATCTATTCATCTTTGAAGTCCTGTTGAATCAAATGGCTCTATTTAAAAAAGCATGAGGGATTTCAACATTCAAATCACAACGGTTTTTCTCATTAACCTAACAGAATGCTTGAAAAACAAATTTAAATTAATTTTGCAAAAATCTCTTTGATCCTATCATTAGAAATAACACTTTTAAGGATACCTTTTGAAATCAGATTTTTACAAGTGAGTGATAATATTTTAGGAATGTAATGATAATTAGTATAGTTCTTGTGAGTCACTCTATTTTCTCTTAAAAGTTATATTTTGAAGAAAAAAGTGTTAAAGTAATCATAGGGAAGGAGATGCATTGAACACAATGAAAAGACAGCAAAGGGAGAGGATAGCAATGGAGGTTCAAGCTCACCTATGCAAAAGCTCTGAATTTGAAGCTGTTTTTTTCACTTTCATTCATCTCCTGATAAAATTCAGGACAAGTAACCCCAAATATGACATCTTTGCATTTGCGAAAACAACAGAAATGGGATGTTCGCACTGTGACCTTCCACCTTTCTTTCTTGAAGCGGGTCATAAAGCCCTCATGTGAGGGGTGCCTACTATGCACTGGGAGGAAAGGAACATCCATATCTCTGAAGATAGTGTATTAGTTCATTCCCATACTGTTATAAAATAATACCCAAGACTGAATAATTTAAAAATGAAAAAGGGTTGACTTACAGTTCCACATGGCTTGGAAGGCCTCAGGAAACTAAAATCAATATGCTTACATGGCAGAAGGTGAAAGGGAAGAAAGGCACTGCCTCCAAAGGCAGCAGAAAGGAGAGGTGCTAAGCAAAGGGGGAAAAGACCATTTTAAAACCATGAGATCTTTTAAGAACTCATTATTATGAAAAAGCGTGTTAGGTAACCACCCCTATGATTCAATTATCTCCCACTGAGTCCCTCCCATGACACATGGGGATTATGGGAACTAGAACTTAAGATGTGATTTGGGTGGGGACACAGCCAAACCATATCATTCCACTCAGCAGCTCCCAAATATCGTGCCAAAGTTACTTCAACATTTTGGGATATCTGTATAGCAGTATCCCACTACTCCTGATATCAATTTATTAGTCTATTTTCATGCTACTTTTAAAAAATACCCAAGACTTGGTAACTTATAAAGAAAAAAGGCTTAATTGATTCACAGCTCCACGTGGCTGGGAAGGCCTCGGGAAACTTACAATCATGGTGGAAGGTGGATGTACCTTCTTCACAGATCAGCAGCAAAGAGAAGTTCTGGGCAAAGGAAAACTGTCAGATCTTGTGAGAATTCACTACTCCTTTCCATACTACTGCAGCTAATGCTCTCTTGAAAACACCACCTCCCAGCAGGATTCTAACCAGCAAAAAAAGAGAACATTAAACCACCAAAGCTAAGAATTCTCACAGGGTTCAGTTTACCCTCCTGCCACTGCCACCAGTATAGGTGCTGGTATCCACAGCAGAGAGACCCATAGATGGTTCCCATCACAAGACTGCAGACAACCCCCAGTGCCAGCACAAAGCCTGATAGACTTGCTGGATAGCTAGAACCAGAAGAGAGATAACAATCTCTATAGCTCAGCTGTCAGGAAGCCACATCCATAGGAAAAAGGACCAAGGTCTACATCAAAGTAACACCCTGTGGGACAAAAGAATCTGAACAGCAGCCTTCAGCCCTATACCTTCGCTCTGACAGAGCCAACCCAAATGAGAAGGAACCAGAAAACCAACTCTGGTAATATAACAAAACAAGAATCATTAACACACCAAAAAAAAATTGCACTAGTTTATCAGCAATGGATCCAAACCAAGAAGAAATCCCCAGTTTGCCTGAAAAAGAATTCAGAAGCTGCTTTGTTAAGCTAATCAGGTAGACACCAGAGAAAGGCAAAGCCCAAAGCAAGTAAATCCAAAAAAAGAAAAATAATACAAGAAGTGAAAGGGAAAATATTCAAGGAAATAGATAGCATAAAGAAAAAAAGATCAAAATGTCATAAAACATTGGATACACTTATAAAAATGCAAAATGCTCTGCAAAATCTCAGCAATAGAATTCAACAAATAGAAAAAAGAAATTTCAAGCTTGAAGACAAGTTCTTTAAATTAAACAAATACAACAAAGACAAAGAAAAAAGAATAACAAAATATGAAGAAAGCCTCCAATAAGTGTGGGACTATGTTAAATGACCAAACCTAAGAATAATTGGTATTCCTGAGGAAGAAGATACATCTGAAAGTTTGGAAAACATATTTGGGGAATAACTGAGAAAAACTTCCCCAGATTTTCTAGAGACCTAGACATCCAAAGACAAGTAGCACAAAGAACACCTGGGAAATTCTTTGCCAAAAAAAAAAAGATTATTGTCTAGGCATATTGTTATCAGGTTATCTATAGTTAACCTAAAGAAAATAATCTTAAGAACTGGGAGAAAGAAGCATCAGGTAACCAATAAAAGAAATAATAGTAGTTTTCTCCATAGAAATTCCAAAGCTAGAGGCTCTAGCTTGAAGGGATTGAGGCTAGAAAGGATGAGAGCCCAATCTTTAGGGTTCCTCAAACAAAACAATTACCAGACAAGAATTTGTATCCAGTGAAACTAAGCATCATATATGAAGAAAAGATACAGTCTTTTTCGGACAAGCAAATGCTGAGAGAATTTGCCACTATCAAGCCACCACTGTAAGGACTACTAAAAGGAGCTCTAAATCTTGAAATGAAACCTGGAAACACATCAAAACAGAAGCTTTCTAAAACATAAACCTCACAGGACCTATGAAATAAACAAACAAAAATATATACAGGCAACAAAACCACTATTAATGAAATGATACTCCACATCTCAATACTAACATGAAATGTAACTGGCCAAAATGCTTCATTTAAAAGAAACAGAACTATAGAATGGATAAGAATTCACAAACCAACTACCGGCTACCTTCAAGGGACTCACCTAACATGTAATGACTCATGTAAAGTTAAAATAAAGGGGAAGAAAAAGGAATTTCAAGAAAATGAGCAGGGGTAGCTATTTTTATATCAGACAAAACAAACTTTAAAGCAACAGCAGTTAAAAAACACAAAGAGTGACATTATATAATGGTAAAAGGCCTTATTCAACAGGAAAATATTACAATTCTAAACATATATACACCTAACAGTGGAACTTCTGAATTTATAAAACAATGACTAATAGACCTAAGAAATGAGATAGGCAGCAACACAATAATAATGAGAGACTTCAGTACTCCACAGAGAGCACTATACAGGTCATCAAGACAGAAAGTCAATTAAGAAACAATGGATTTAAAATATACCTTGGAACAAATGGACTTAAGAGATATACACAGAACATTCCATTAAACAACCACAGAATATATGCGCTATTCAACACCTCATGGAACTTTCTCCAAGATAGATCACATTATAGGCCACAAAAAAAACCTCATTGAATTTAAGAAAACTAAAATTATATCAAGAAACCTCTCTGACCACAGTGGATAAAAACTAAAAATCAACTTTAAAGTTACCCACAAAACCATGCAAATACATGGAAATTAAATAACCTTTTCCTCAAGAATGAAATCAAGATAAAAATTTAAAACTTCTTCAAACTGAACAACAATACTGATACAATCTATCAAAACCTCTGGGATACAGTAAAGGTGGTACTAAGAGGAAACTTCATAGCCCTAAACACCTACATCAAAAGACTAAAAAAGCACAAAATGACATTTAAGGAACTAGAGAAACAAGAACAAACCAAACCTAAGAATAGAAGAAATAACCAAGAACAGAGCAGAACTAAATGAAATTGAAACAAAAAATAAAATACAAATTATAAATGAACGAAAAATCTGTGTCTTTGAAAAGATAAATAAAATTCATAAATCATTAGCAAGATTAACCAAAAGAAGAGAGAAAATCTAAATAACCTCAATAAGAAACAAATAGGAGCTATTACAACTGACACCACAGAAATATAAAGGATCATTTAAGGCTATTATGACCACATTTCTGCACATAAACTTGAAACCTAAAAGAGAGATAAATTCTTGAAAAAATACAACTCTCCTTGCTTAAATCAGAAAAAATTAGATACCCTAAACAGACCAATAACAAGCAACAAGATTGAAATAGTAATTTAAAAATTACCAACAACAAAAAATGTCCAGGATCAGATGGATTAATAGCAGAATTCTACCAGACATTCGGAGAATTGTTACCAATCCAATCCAATTGACGCTATCCCACAAAATAGAGAAAAAGGTAACGTTCCCTAATTCGTTCCATGAAGCCAGAATCACCCTAATACTCAAATCAGGAAAGGACATAATCAAAAAAATTATGGACCCATATCCATGATGAACATGGATGCTAAAATCCGTGATACAATACTAGCTAACTGAATCCAACCACGTATCAAAAACATAATCCATGGTAATCAAGAGGGTTTCACACCAGGGATGCAGGGATGATTCACATATGAAAGTCAATAAATGCAGTACAACAGATAAACAGAATTAAAAACAATAATCACATGATCATCTTAGTAGATGCAGAAAAAGCATTCGACAAAATCCAGTGTCATTTTATGATTTAAACTGTCAGCAAAATCAGCAAGCAAGGGACATACCTCATTGTAATAAAAGCCATCTATGACAAACCCACATCCAACATTATACTGAACAAGGAAAAGTTGAAAGCATCCCCTGAGAACTGGAACAAGACAAAGATAGTCATTTTCACCTTCAATTCAACATAGCACTGTAAGTCCTAGCCAGAGCAATCAGACAAGAGAAAGAAAGGACATCCAAATCAGTAAAGAGGAAGTCAAATTCTCACTGTTTGTTGACAATATGAGTGTTTACCTCAAAAACCCTAAAGACTCCTCTAGAAAGCTCTGAGAACTGATAAAAGAATTAAGCAACAAAGTTTCCAGATAAAAGATTAATGTACACAAATGTATGTAGTAACTCTTTTACACACCAACAGTGACCAAGCTTCGAGTTAAATCAAGAACACAGCCCTTTAAAATAGCTGCAAAAATATAAAATATTTAGGAATATACCTAACCAAGGAGGCGAAAGACCTCTACAAAGAAAACAACTAAATACTGCTGAAAGAAATCATGGATGACACAAACAAATGAAAACACATCCCATTGTCATGGATATGTAGAAATATTGTGAAAATGACCATATTGCCAAAAGCAATCTACAAATTCAATGTAATACCCCTCAAAATTCCACCATCATTCTTCACAGAATTAGAAAAAAAAAATCCTAAAATTCATGGAACCAAAAAGCCCACAAAGCCAAAGCAAGATTAAGCAAAATGTACAAATCTTGAGGCATCACACTACCTGATTTCAAACTACAATCTAAGGCAACAGTCACCAAAACAGTATGGTACTGTTATAAAAATAGGCACAAAGACCAATGGAAAAGAATAGAGAATCCAGAAATAAACCCAAATACACAAATACTTGCAGCCAACTGATCTTCAACAAAGGAAACAAAAATATAAAGTGAGGAAAGGAAACCCTTTTCAACAAATGATGCTGTGATAATTGGCTAGCCATATATAGGAGAATGAAACTGGATCTGCATCTCTCACCTTATACAAAAATCAACTTGATGGATTAATGACTTAAATCTAAGACCTAAAACCATAAAAATTCTAAAAGATAACATCAGAAATACCCTTCTAGACATTGGCTTAGGCAAGAATTTTATGACCAAGAACCCAAAAGCAAATCCATTAAAAACAGAGATAAATAGCTGATACTTAATTAAAATAAAGAGCTTTTGCAAAGCAAAAGGAACAGTCTCCAGAATAAGTGCAAAAACTATGAAGTGGGAGAAAATGTTAACAATCTATACATCTGACAAAGGTCTAATACTCAGAATCTACAATAAATACAAATCAGCAAAAAAATTTAAAAAAAACATAAAAAAATGGGCTAAGTACATGAATAGACAATTCTCAAAAGAAGATATACAAATGGTCAAGAAACATGAAAAAAATGTTCAACACCACTAATAATCAGAGAAATGCAAATTGAAACCACAATGTGATACCACCCTACTTCTGCAACAATGGCTATAAGTAAGAAATCAAAAAAACAATAGCTGTTGGCCTGAATGCAGTGATCAGGGAACACTTCTACACTGTTTGTGGGAATGTAAATCAGTATAGCCACTATGTAAAACAATGTGGAGATTCCTTAAAGAACTAAAAGTAGAACTACCATTTGAACCAGCAATCCCACTACTGGGTTTCTACCCAGAGGACAAGAAGTCATTATACAAAAAAGATACTTGCACTTGTATGTTTATAGCAGCACAATTTGCAATTGCAAAATCATGGAACCACCCAAATGCCCATCAATCAACAAGTGGATGAACAAACTGTGATACATATATATCACAGTATATATATATATACACACACACACACACACACACACACACACAAAATGGAATACTACTCAGTCATAAAAAAGAATAAATTAAGAGGATTCAAGATGGCTGAATAGAAACAGCTCTGGAGTGCAGTTCCCAGCAAGAATAACACAGAGGGTAAGTGATCACTGCATTTCCAAACAAGTTTTCACTGCCCACAGACCAGGAGATTCCCAGGCTAAAAAGCACCACAAGTTTCCAGCATGTCTACTTCAGCCAGTGCTGCAAGTTGGCACACAGAAATTCACACAAATCTGGGCAGCTATTTCAACTGGCACCTGGAATGCCTGGGAGACAGAACCACCCATTCAACTGAAAGGGAGGGGGCTGAGATAGGGAGCCAGATGATCTGGTCCAGTGGGTCCCACCCCAACAAAACAATCTGAAATGCTCTGGATTGAGAGTTTTGCAGCAAGTGCCGCTGGACCCAGGACAGCCCAGCTTGGTGGAGGGAAGGGCATCCACCACTACTGAGGCAGTTCTAACTGTACCTGTGTAAACAACACCACACGGAAGTTCACACAGCAGCTGGGCAGAGCCTGTGGAAGCTCAGCAATGCCTCTCCTGGACGACCTGTGAGTAGACTATCTCCATGTTTGGCAGGGCATCTGTGAAAAAAGGCAGCAGCACATCAGGAACTTATAAATAAAGCCCCACCTTCCTAGGACAGAGCACATGGGAAAAGAGGAGTTTATGAGTTCCACTGCAGCAGACTTAAACATACGTGCCCAGCAGCTCTTTACAGAACAACAGAGCTCCCAGCAAAGCACTTGGGCTGCTATAAGAAACATACTGTCTCCTCAAGCAGCTCCCTTACCCCCATATATCCAAAGAGACAACTCATAAAGGAGAGCTCAGGCCAACATCTGGCAGGTACCCTTCTGGGACCAAGATAACAGAAGAAGAAACCGTCAGCAACCCTTACTGTTCTGCAGCCACCTTGGGTGATCCCCAGACAAGCAGGGTCTGGAGTGGACCTCCAGCTGTCCTGTGGCAGAGGGGCCTGACTGTTAGAAGGAAAACTAAGAAACAGAAAGAAATAGCTTCAACATCAACAAAAAGGACGTCCACTCAGAGACCCCATCCAAAAGTCACCAACTACCAAGAACACAGATAGATAAAGCCACAAAGATGGGAAGAAACCAGCCCAAAAAGGATGAAAACACCAAAATCCAGAATGCCTCTCCTCATCCAAGGGATCACAACTCCTCACCAGCAAGGGAACAAAGCTGGATGGAGAATTTGTCTAATGAATTGACAGAAACAGGCTTCAGAAGGTGGGTAATAAGAAACTTCTCTGAGCTAAAAGAACATGTTCTAACCTAATGCAAAGAAACTAAGAACCTTGAAAAAATGTTATATAAAATGTTAACTAGAATAAACAGCTTAGAGAAGAATATAAATGATTAGATGAAGCTGAAAAATACAGCATGAGAAATTCACAAAGCATACACAAGTGTCAATAGCTGAATTGACCAAGCAAAAGAAAGGATATCAGAGACTGAAGATCAACTTAATGAAATAAAAGAAGACAAGAATAGAGAAAAAAGAGTGAAAAGAAATGAACAAAGCCTCCAAGAAATATGGGATTATGTGAAAAGACCTAATGTTCCATATGTCTACCTGAATGTGATGGAAAGAATGAATCCAAGCTGGAAAACACTCTTCAGGATATTATCCAGGACAACTTCCCATATCTAGCAAGACAGTCCAACATTCAAGTCCAGGAAATACAGAGAACACCACAAAGATACTTCTCAAGAAGAGCAACCCGAAGGCACATAATCATCAGACTTACCAGGGTTGAAATGAAGGAAAAAATGCCAAGGGCAGCCAGAGAGAAAGGTCGGGTTATCCACAAAGGGAAGACCATCAGACTTACAGCTGATCTCTCTGCAGAAACCCTACAAGGCAGAAGAGAGTGGGGGCCGATATTCAACATCCTTAAAGAAAAGAACTTTAAACCTAGAATGCTATGTCCAGCCAAACTAAGCTTCATAAGTGAAGAAGAAAGAAAATCTTTTATGGACAAGCAATTGCTGAGACATTTTGTCACCACCAGGCCTGCCTTATAAGAGCTCCTGAAAGAAGCACTAAACAAGAAAAGGAACACTAGAACCAGTCACTCCAAAAATGTACCAAATGCTAAAGACCATTGACACAATGAAGAAAATGCATCAACTAATGGGCAAAACATCTAGCTAGCATCAAAATGACAGAATCAAATTCACACATAACAATATTAACCCTAAATGTAAATGCACTAAATGCCCTAATCAAAAGACACAGACTGACAAATTGGATAAAAAGTCAAGACCCAATCAGTGTGCTGTATTCAGGAAACCCATCTCACCTGCAAGGACACACATAGGCTCAAAATAAAGGGATGTAGAAAGATATACCAAGCAAATGGAGAGCAAAAAAAAGCAGCAGTTCAAGCCTAGTATCTGATAAAACGGACTTTAAACCAAAAAGATCAAAAGAGACAAAGAAGGGCATTACATAATGGTAAAAAGGAACAATGCATCAAGAAGAGCTAACAATCATAAATACTTATGCACCCAATATAGGAGCAACCAGATACATAAAGCAAGTTCTTAAAGACCTACAAGGAGATTTAGACTCCCACATAATAATAGTGGGAGACTTGAACACTCCACTGTCAATATTAGATCAATGAGATGGAAAATTAACAATCATATCCAGGGCTTGAACTCAGATCTGGACCAAGCAGACCTAATAGACATCTACAGAACTCTCCACCCTAAATTCACAGAATATATATTTTTCTTAGAACCACATCACACTTACTCTAAAATTGACCACATAATTGGAAGGAAATCACGCCTCAGCAAATACAAAATAACAGAAATCATAACAAACTGTCTCCCAGACCACAGGACATTCAAATTAGAACTGAAGATTAAGAGACTCTCAGAACCACACAACTTCATGAAAACAGAACAACTGGCTCTTAAATGTCAACTGGATAAACAATGAAATGAAGGCAGAAATAAAGATGTTCTTCGACAGCAACAAGTATGAAGACACAATATACCAGAATCTCTGGGACACATATAAAGCAGTGTCTAGATAGCAATAAATGCCCACATCAGAAGAAGATCTACAATCAACATTCTATTGTCAAAATTGAAAGAGCTAGAGGAGCAAGTTAAAAAACAACTCAAAATCTAGCAGAAGACAAGAATAACTAAGGTCAGAGCAGAATTGAAGGAGAAAGAGACACAAAAACCCCTTCAAAAAATCAGTAAGTCCAGGAGCTGGTTTTTTGAAAAGATCAACAAAATAGACTGTTAGCCAGATTAATGAAAAGAGAGAAAAATCAAATAAATGCAATAAAAACTGATAAAGTGGATATCACCACTGATTCCACAGAAATACAAACTACCATCAGAGATTACTACGAACAACTCTATGCACATAAACCAGTAAACCTGGAAGAAATGAATAAATTCCTGCACACTTGCACCCTCCCAAGCCTAAACCAGGAAGAAGTTGAAACCTTGAACAGACCAATAACAAGGGCTGAAATTGAGGCAGCAATTAATAGCCTAACAACCAAAAGAAGTCCAGGTCCAGATGGGTTCACAGCCGAATTATACCAGATGTACAAAGAGGAGCTGGTACCATTCCTTCTGAAAGGATTCCAAACAATCCAAAAAGAGGGAATCCTTCTCAAATCATTTTGTGAGACCAACATCATCCTGAGGCCAAGACCTTGCAGAGACTTAACAGAAAATGAAAACTTCAGGACAATATCCATGATGAACAGAGATGCAAAAATCTTTAATAAAATACTGGCAAACTGATTGCAGCAGCATATCACAAAGCATCATGATCAAGTAGGCTTCATCCTGGGGATGCTAGGCTGGTTCAACATACACAATATAAATGTAATCCACCACATAAACAGAACCAAAGATGAAACCCATGTGATTATCTCAATAGATGCTGAGAAGGCCTTTGACAAAATTCAACAACGCTTTATGCTAAAAACTCTCAATAAAGTAGGTATCGAAGGAACATATCTCAGAATAATAAAAGCTATTTATGACAAACCCACAGCCAATATACTGAATGGGCAAAAACTGGAAGCATTCCCTTTGAAATCTGTCACTAGACAAGGATGCCATCTTTCACCACTCCTATTCAATATAGTATTGGAAGTTCTAGCCAGTGCAATTAGGCAAGAAAATAAAGAGTATTCAGTTAGGAAAGGAGGAAGTCAAATTTTCTCTATTTGCAGATGACATGATTTTATATTTAGAAGACCCGTCGTCTCAGCCCCAAAATTCCTCAAACTGATAAGCAACTTCAGCAAAGTCTCTGGATACAAAATCAATGTGCAGAAATCACAGGTATTCCTACATACCAATAACAGACAAACAGAGAGCCAAATCACAAGTGAAATCCCATTCACAATTGCTACAAAGAGAATAAAGTACCTAGGAATACAACTAACAAAGGATGTAAAGGACCTCTTCAAGGAAAACTACAATCCACTGCTCAAGGAAATAAGAGAGAAAACAAATAGATGGAAAAACACTCCATTTTCATGGTTAGGAAGAATCAATAGTGTGAAAATGGCCATACTGCCCAAAGTAATTTATAAATTCAACACTATCCCCATCAAGCTAACAATGATCTTCTTCACGGAACTGGAAAAAGCCACCTTAAACTTCGTATGGAACCAAAAGAGAGCCCACATAGCCAAGACAATCCTAAGCAGAAAGAACGAAGCCAGAGACATCACATTACCTGACTTCAAACTATACTAAGAGACTACTGTAATCAAAACAGCATGATACTTGTACCAAAACAGAGACATTGAGCAATGGAACAGAAAGGAGCCCTCAGAGGTGATGCCACACATCTACAACCATCTGATCTTTGACAAACCTGACAAAAACAAGCAATGGTGAAAAGATTCCCTATTTAATATATGATGTTGGGAAAACTGGCTAGCCATAAGCAGAAAGCAGCAATTGGACCCCATTCTGATACCTTACACTAAAATTTACTCCAGATGGACTAAAGACTTAAACATAAGACCTAATACCATAAAAACCCTAGAAGAAAACCTAGGCAAAACCATTCAGGACATAGGCATAGACAACGACTTGACTAAAACACCAAAAGCATTGGCAACAAAAGCCAAAATATGCAAATGGGACCTAATTAAACTCCAGAGCTTCTGTCCAGCAAAAGAAACAATCATTAAAGTTAACCAGCAACCAACAGAATGTAAAAAATTTTTGCAATCTACCCATCTGACAAAGGGCTAATACCCAGAATCTACAAAGAACTAAAACAGATTTATAAGAAAAAAAAAAAACATTCAAAAGTGGGCAAAGGATATAAACAGACACTTTTCAAAAGAACACATATGAGGCCAACAAACATATGAAAAAATGCTCATCATCACTTGTCATTAGAGAAATGCTAATTAAAACCATATTGAGATACCATCTTATGCCAGATAGAATGGCGATCACTTAAAAATCTGGAGACAACAGATGCTGGAGAGGATGTGGAGATATAGGAACACTTTTACATTGTTGGTGGGAATGTAAATTAGTTCAACCATTGTGGAAGACAGTGTGGTGATTCCTCAAAAACTTAGAAATAGAAATTCCATTTGATCCAGCAATCCCATTACTGGGCATATATCCAAAGGATTAGAAATCATTCTATTATAAAGACACATGTACACATATGTTCATTGCAGCACTGTTTACAATAGCAAAGACCTGGAACCAACCCAAATTCCCATTGATGATAGACTGGATTAGGAAAATGTGGCACATATAAACCATGGAATATGATGCAGCCACAAAAAATGATGAGTTCGTGTCCTTTATAGGGACATGGATGAATCTGGAAACCATCATTCTTAGAAAACAGACACAAGAACAGAAAATCAAACACCACAGGTTCTCACTCATAGGCGGGTGTTGAACAGTGGGAACACATGGACACAGGGAGGGGAGCATCCCACACTGGGGTCTACTGGAGGGGGCCAGGAGAGAGACAGTTGTGGGCGGGGAGGTTGGGGAGGATAACATGGGGAGAAATACCAGTTATAGGTGATTGGGGGATGGAGGCAGCAAACCACATTGCCATATATGTACCTATGCAACTATCCTGCATGATCTGCACATGTATCCCAGAACCTAAAGTACAATTAAAAAAAGAAAATGAAAAAAAAAGAATGAATTAATGGCATTCACAGTGACCTGGATGAGATTGGAGATTGTTACTGTAAGTGAAGTAACTCAGGAATGGAAAACCAAACATCATACATTCTCACTGATATGTGGGAGCTAAGCTATAAGGACACAAAAGCAGAAGAACTATACAACGGACTTTGGGGACTTGGATGTAAGATGGGAGTGGGGTAAGAAATCAAAAATAAAGTACCATGAGAAACTATCTAAATGGTTTCAAAAACATGTTAGTGATGCAGACCAGGTAGAAGGTGATTTCGGTGTTCTGGTGAAAGAAACATACCTTGATCTTTAAGGTGGTGACAATAGCAGTGGAAACAAATAACTATTAAATTAGATTAAAAAAAGAAATGGAATTGGGAGATGGATGTAGTTAAGATATTAAAATGAAATAAGCACCAAGAATGACCCCAAATTTCCTCTAAACATAAATAGTAATGATATTTAAGGAGATGAGAAAAACAGAAAAACAATTAATATGAAAGAAAATCAAGAGTTTGGTTTTAGATGTGTTACATTTAAAAGTGTTGAAAGGGCCAGGCATGGTGGCCTATGACTACAATCCCAGGACTTTGGGAGACCCAGACAAGAGGACTGCTTGAGGCCAGGTGTTCAATGCCAGCCTCACCAATATAGCAAGACTGTCAAGGAAGGAAGGGAAGGAAAGGAAAGAGGGAGGGACAGAGGGAGATCTTGAAAGGCATTCCACTCTAAGTAAAAAATAGATAGGTAAACATGAGTATGGAACTGAAAAAAGTGGTCTACTCTGGAGATATACATTTAATGTGCAGTGACTTAATGATGTCATTTAAATAACCTAAGAAGGGATTGCAGAGAGTAACGAGGGATCTCAGAACAATGAGGACTTCTAAGACTTGGACTTTAGATAGAAGAAGAGGACCTAGACAAGGACACTGAACAAGAGTTGCTAGAGGATCAGGAAAATGTTTCATCAATATGTCAAGAGGAAAGAGTGCAGTTAGTCAGCAGCATCTCTAAGGAAAATATAATCGTTAACCACCAAATATTCTTACAATTGGACAATGGCTAGAATCAGGATATGGGCAGAACTACAAGAATGTAGGCTATGTCAAAACATCACAGAGCCTCTGGATATGGCAGCAGGACTCAGGCAACATGTAGGAATATGATGTCAAGCAACTTTAAAGGCAAGGCAGAAATATAAACTTAAAAGTTAAAGGTCTTATGAAATATGAGGATTTGTTTAGAATTGTGAGTGTCCCAGTATAATATTCCATTCTCTTGCTGTGTTTAATATAAAGTGAGACAATAGACAGAAGAGACCTAGATTGGATGGTAGGGTAATAAAAGGCATCTTACTAGTCATACACAAAATTAGAGAGTCTTCACCATTTAATTACAGAAATAACTATAGGCTTTCCATATCAGAGATCAACCCATACAAGACTAACAGCATAGAAAACTAGAACTAACAATATAGAGAATTTTAAATTCACCCTCTCAGAAATTACTCCAACTTCTCTTGGAAAGTAGCGCAGGTTGTAAAAGGCTAGAGATTAGGAGTGCTTAAAATAATCTCATCTTGTGGAAACCAGAGGAGATAGCCTGGGAAGAAACATCCCCCTCACATCCCAACAGACATGCTTGTTGATAATGTGATAAATATCAAGTTGTTGGTCAGGAAATAAAGAATGGAGCTAATAGAATTGAAGTACAGGACAAAGAATCGATTCTCTAGGATGACTACAGGCTGAATAACAACACAGTTACTGGGCAAATGTTCTTAAAATTCACCATCAATAGTGACAGGATTGAACCTGAAACTTGAGAAATATTTGACCTATGATGGGGCTTGAAGTAGCTACAACTCTGAATACAAAATAAATAAATAAATAAATAAATGGGCCATGTACATAGACCATGGCCATGGATAAGAAGGCACTATAGAATACAGATAACTAACTGGAAGTCAGCCCTCTTACAGAAGAAGAAAAGGAAAAAATATATACTCTAGGTGATATAAAGGGAAACTTATAATGCTAGAGAAATGACAAACTCTGTTTCTAGGTTACATACGGGTAAAGACATAGGTGATGTTGACTTTGATTCCACATAAATTTATCGCAAGCCATACAAGACAAATTTTCATAGACAGGTCAAGGAGAAATGGCAATACTTAATTTTTCATTTATAAAGTATACAGTGTAGTCATCAGAATGTTTTAGTTTAAAATGTCAAAATCCTAACTCAAACTAGACACTCAACTTGGGGTCTCATAGGAGAAACTTTTAAAAGAAAATTGATTGTTATTAACTGGGAAATACAGGTGTGGTTTGGGTCTCAGGGCTGAGAGGGATACAAATTATAAATTCACCTCTCTCTCTCTCTCTCTCTCTCTCTCTCCCTCTCTCCCTCTCTCCCTCTCTCCCTCTCTCCCTCCCTCCCTCCCTCCCACTCTCCCCCCATTTCTCTTTGTGTGTTTGAGAGCGAGAGTTTGATGTTTTCTCACTTCTCTGTTTTCACACATATTTCCTTCTCACTCTATATACACTTGATACAAAGCTTTGTGCATATTTCTCTATGAACTAATTCCAGGGAAATGGCCAGAGACTGCTGTAGGCAAGGCCACCACTGAGTGGCTTTCTTGAAACTTTTGTGTGAAATTGGAAATGAAACTGTCTAGATAAACACGTTATAAAATCATACACACTTAAAATAGACTCAGCCATATGAGCTGGACTCATCAGAAAAAAATGTGCCTCTTCCTCTGTCTGGTGGAAGCAGGCCTGTGGCCTGTGTCAGGGCACATGGTTTGACAAGTGACATTTAGGCTGAATTTCATCTCCCAGTCACTAACTTTTATCTGCCTTTTTGCAGCCAGCAGGAGTCCCTGGTGCCAGACTTACATTATTCCATGAAAACAACTCACAGAAACAGAAAATTGCCTCTCAAAACGCACATATGTATAACCCCAAGAAAGACTCACTGGCTGCATCAATGTGGTCATAGATTTGGATGCTTTGACCAGCCAGCACTTGCAGAAACACATGGCAAGTGGGGTGGGCATCTGCCAAAAGGAAAAGGTATTGTTCCCATAAGAAGGAAGAAGGGCTGCTGAGTAAAATAAAGGGACAAATGTCCCCTTCTTTCCAAATACTCTCACTATCAAACACACAAACAAAAACGCCTATCTTGACTGTCACACTTCTGCTATCCAGGCACTACCCTTTTCCTCTTACCTCCTTCACATGCAGATTTCTGAATAAAACAGTTCCTAAAACTGCTGTATCCACTTTTTCTTTCACTTCTTCTTCAGGGCAATCTGATCCTTCTCAAATCATTCTACCAAAACAGTGCTTGCTAAGGTTACACACCACTTTCTTGTTAAATGGAAGAAATATACATATATATATTTAGTTTCTAACTTGACATCTTAGCAGAATTTGACTTCACAGATCATGTCTCTCCTTTCTTGAAGAAGTCCTCCACTGACAAAAGTTACTCCACAGTGTCTCGATCTTTCTGCCAGCTCTGGCCAATTTCTTTTCAGTGCTTTTTGCATGTTCGTTCTTTTTATTCCAACTATTAGATACTGGAGCAGCATCAATTTTGGTGCTTGGTCTACTTCTCCTTGTTCCTCATTTCATATTCTTTCCCTAAGCAATCTCATTCATGGTTATATCTCAAAATATACAGAGATGGCTGAAAATCTGTACCTACATCTAAAGCATCCCCTCTAAGCTATCATGACATCAGACTGCCATGTTGAAAATTGCTTTTGGATATCTTAGAGGCACTTTTAATTAAATATGTTCCTAGTTAAAAATGTTATTTTTTCCTCTTTCTTTTATCAAGCATATCTGCATGCATTTACACAGTTCTCTTTCAGTTGAACCAGTCTCAGGGTGTAATATCACTGCCATGTTCTGGATATATGTGTCCCCTCAAAATTCATATGTTGAAATTCTAACGCTCAAGGTGGTAGTATTAGGAGGTAGGGGTTTGGGTAGGTGATTAGGTCATGAGAGCCAGCTCTCATGATGACATTAGTATCCTTATAAAAAAAGACCAAGAGAGCTCTCTCTCCCCTTCTGCCATGTGAGGATGTAGTAAAAAGACTGCCATCTATGAATCAGAAAACAAGCCCTGACCAGACACGAAATCTGCCCAACACCTTGACCTGAAACGTCCTAGTTTCCATAATCATATGACATAAAACTTCTGTTGTTTATATGTCTCCCAATCTATGACATTTTGTTATAGTAGCCCAAACGGACTAAGACAATCACTATCCATCATGACTCAATGATCGCTAACTCCTCTCTTACTCATCATGTTCAGTGTATATTTAGGTCCTGTAGAATTTACTACTTAGGTAATTTTTAAGTTCTTTAATATCATTTCACCTTTATTGTTACTATACAAAGCAGCTTCACCTTCACACCTGGACCTCCACCTTGGCCCAGGAGCCAGTTTCCTGTCTAGCATCTTCTACTCTGTCCTCCAGTTTCACTTTTCCAATGTAGCCAAAGTAATTTTTCTGAAGATTAACTCAGATCAATCAAAATCTCAGATAGTGCTTAAAATGTCCCACACTGTCTGATCCTACCTATATCCATGATTTAATGTTTTGCCACATCTATCACTTGGTGTTTCTATTCCAGAGTCACAGCACTTCTGTTTTTAGCATGTACCCTTACCTCACGTAATAGAATCTTTGCACGTACTTCATACGTTTCATTATAAAAGCATGCTTCTCCCCATTTTCATGTAGCAACCTTGGATTCCACAGATTTCTATTCAATTTTCAGTTCCTCAGGAATGTATTATCTGACTTTTTAACTGGGTAAAATATTCTTAATATCCCCTCTCAAAGATTTCTGTTCCTCTTATTCACGATCCTCATTAATTTGTAATTTTGAATTTAATGTTTCTTGGATAAATTACCAATATTCAAATAATTTCTTCACTACCATAATCCAGCATACAAAATAAACCATGCTCAATTTTTGAAGAGTAGACTTGTCCAAGACTCTACCAATCACTGCACCTAATTGAGAGCTGAGGTCTATGAGTTATGATTATTCTCATTGCTTAGATTCAGGGGGGGCTTCTTATAATCCAGTAACATATTCCTGAATGCTGTAGTGTGTATTTTAATGAAGCCAGTATCATTGGTGGCATAATAATTTCATTTTGGTTAGGGGTGGTTAAAGCAAACATATTCTAGTTGCTAGTCCAGACCCAAACAATATACTGCTTATCAAAACAGTATACTTACTTTAAATGAATTCCTACTTTTCTGACAATGGAATTATTTCCTTGGCCAGATGTTAGCAAATATTGTAATATCATACAAATCCCCGTTTTCACACTCCAAGACTGAAGCATCCATTTATCTAGGTGCAGATGGTATTGTCACTCAAGACTCTCAGATGGATCCATTTCTGCGAGTTGCTTTGGGTGAAGAAAGCTACTTTACTCAAGATTACTCTCACGTATTCTGATAATGATGCAGACATAATAGGATGTTTCATAAAACTTGAAAAAATGGTGAACCTCAATTAGTAATTTGATGTAAAGAGCAATTGATAGAACTACCATGGCAAATCATGGTGAGAAAGATCAGAAGTCCCAGATAGTTGAGCATGCTAGAGTGAGCATTCTAGGTAAGGCTGATAAACCCACTGCTGCCTCTGTCCCATGAGAGAACCTACAGGACACACTGCTTACTGACATAATAAATATGCACTGGGGTAAAGGGTCCTAGCATCATTAAGAAGCTCATTGCTGTCGGCCTCATATAGTACAGTGCTGACAGCAAGAGATACTATATGGCACTGTTTTCTTTGGTAGTAATGGTTATAACAAGATCTCAAACACAGAAGTGAGATGGCAGAAATTAGCTGTCCAAAACATGCTGAGTTCCATTAGCATAATTACTTATAAGGTCAGAATATCAGGCCTCTTATGACTATCTAAAGTCTACAGATTTTCTTGAAAAAAAAATAAAGTTTTAAAAATATTTTCATCTTATTCAATATTAAAGTTAGTATGAATTTGTATAGTTCACTTTAGCTTGCAACACCATAGACTTCCTCTATTCCAAAAAATCAGATGTTTTGAATAATTGATGTTATTTTTCCATTATAGACTACCATAATTCCCATTATTCAAGGGTTACATGTATTTCTACTTTCTATCTTTAATTTGATTCAAAAACTGAATTCCTTAGTTTTCTTTTATTTCCTGTTATATGGTACTTAAGATTTCTACCAGATACGTTTTACTGCTGTTGCCTTCTTCAGCCCATTTCCTCGAGACTTGCGAAATACCTGCAAATATATATATTTTATAATTTGTCTTTCCATTCTTAGTCACTACCTGTCAAAATATCTTATACTCAATAGACAAACTATGTTTTTGTATAATAATTGATCATTATTCTATAGGAACCAAAATCTATGCTTCTTAAATGTCAAGCTTAGATCCCAGACTTTAAGACAAATTGACAAATACTCATTTAGTTTTTTTAAAAAAAGAAAGCAGCCTTTACATACAGGGTAAATTGGCTTCAACCTGAGTAACACAACTACCCTTAGAAAGATGTGGTCTTCGAATCAACCCACGAGTTGAAATTTATAATCTAGATAAATATCAAAGTGTGCTTATTACTTTTTAGTATAAACCATTGTTCTTTAAATTGTCTTTTATGGCCTGAGATGGCACTGTGCAATCAAATTTCCAATTACCTAGAGAATCTAAGGCAGGGTGATTACTTGATTTAGGAGCTGTTGTTTATAGCTTCCTTGTTGATTTTATCAACCAGGACTGTCCTTCTTTTTCTAGTGGAAATAAAAATGAACATATATTACATACTTACTTGAGTCTAAAAAAGAGTAGGATGTCAGTACACCAGATATGAAGAGGCTATATATGCACATACACACACACAAGAGAGAGAGACAGGGAGAGATAGAGAGAGATAAAACGTCTAGTTACTGGCTTGTCCAATAGCTATATTTACTGAATATTTTGGTCATCCCATTTTATGAGACATTTAAATGCCCTGAGAGAATCATGGAAATAAGATATTACTTTTCTGAGGTTAATCAAACCTCAGTGAGTTAATAGGAAATTTGAAGAACTTGTTATAAAATTTTCCACTCTTATGAAGTACCTATGAACTTATGGAAAAAAACATAATTGTCTTAGAAATGTAGCTAGCATCGAAATATCCTTTGATATACTTGTTTAATATGTACATAGCCCTTCTGCTGTTCTCACCTCATTAAAAGCTACCAAAAGGCCAGTCGCAGTGGCTCATGCCTGTAATCCCAGCACTTTGAGAGGCTGAGGTGGGCAGATCACAGGAGTTCAGGAGTTCACGACCAGCCTGGCCAATATAGTGAAACCTCGTCTCTACTACAAATACAAAAATTAGCCAGGCTTGGTGGTGTACGCCTTTAATAACAGCTATTAGGAAGGCTGAGGCAGGAGAATTGCTTGAGCCTGTGAGGTGGAGGTTGTAGTGAGCTGAGATCCCACCACTGTACTCCAGCCTGGGCGACAGTAAGACTCCATCTCAAAATAAATAAATAAATTAATTAATTAATTAAAGCAAAAACAAAAAAAACACCAAAAATAGTAACAAATATCAAGATCCACCATTTTGTGTAAAACTAACTTATATGTTGCTGTTTATTCATGAAATACTTTTAAGCAACCTTCAATTCGGTTTTAAATGACTTAGTACTGAACTGCACTAATTATACTTTTGGATCATCAGTAAAGAAGAAAATATGTTCAGAGAATAAGATACACATTTATACCATTTATACTTTGTACTGATTGACAATATGATTTCCAGCTTCTCTAACCTATATAATAATACATTGAAAACAATTCTATTGAAAAAAAATAGATGTGATCAATTAAAATTACATTAATAATGTTATTCGCCATCAGATATTAATTCCAAGCAGTTATTTAGCAGAATCAGCACTTTATCTTAATGGGGGAAAATAGTCTTTTAATTATATAGTTCGGTCTGTTGAACATTTGACTTATTGTTTCTTTTAGATTACAATGGCATTCAATCAATTATTTCTAGAATAATTTGAAGCTAAAAAATAATTATAGAGGCAAAGAGAAATAATGTGTATTGCTTGATATTTAAAACTCAAAAATGAACACTAATTCAATGTCATTGAGAAGATTAAATTCTAATGTATGTCTTTTAAATTGATACTTTTCATCAATGTCCTATAGCTAGTTATTAGTTTCATTTTGCTGAAACACTAACAACATCAGCTTTTTGTATTTTACAAGGAAAGTAAGTACAGAATATGGTGTTTCATTATGCAATTATGAACTTTAACTGACTTAGAAAAATATAAAAACAATTACAATTCAAATCAACATATGTTGTATTAGGTGCACATTTATGTATATTCAATAAAATTATTACATAGGGACATAAAGGAAAATTTTATGAATATGATTTAATGCCCTCTTTAAAATCAGAGGCCCTAATAACATTGAGGAAATTAATTTTGCCTTGCCATCAAAACCTTGTAAAATTGAAATGTCTTTATTCCTGAACTATTTTCCTATAAAAATGTAATGGAAAGTCAAAAATAAATCTTTCTTTAAGATGTTAAGGTAGTTTTGAGGCAAATGGAGCAGGTAAGCAGAAGTGCTGTAGTTTATATTCTTAATAGCTTTACACAAATGTATTCATACTGCTTTGATCATCCTATTTACATAGTGTTTGTTAAAGACAAAGAATCTACTCCTCTTGACCTTAACCTTTAGTTAAGTAGGCAACTAATGCCATCTTAATTCATGTTTAAATCTTCCAACAATTATTCAGTAGTCCGGGACAGATTTTATGCACCAAGGGAAACTTAAGCAATAGTTGCTTACTTGAAATCTAATTAAGTCTCCAGTGCATTTATGGTGAACTTGTTGTTTTACAGTGGTTGAATATGCATAATTATCAAAGTCCTTGTATAAGAAATATGTGTACATTTTAAAGAAAGTGTTTAATAATAAACCATAAGATGTTTCAAATATTCTGGTTCTGAACGTTTTGGAGCAGAAAAAGTATCTCATAATCTCCCATCCTCTCTTCTTTATTTACCCTTACCAATCCACAAGCAAGAAAATAGTCATGGTTGCATTCAATGCTAATTTGTAATTGTTGTTTTATTCAGTAAAATTAGTTCTTATGTAATTCTAAGTACACATACAAACAATTATTCGGAATTAATTTTTAGCTTTCTGACCTGCTCAAGAGCATAATACTTGTCAAACATGTAATTCACATGAAACTGTTTTGTCATACTACAAAATATGTGTACACATTTAAACACACTCTATTCCTACCATTATAAATATGAACATTTTAATCTGTAACACACACAACCTGATCTCTAACATAGTTTGTGATGCTTCGTAAACCAATAGACTCACCAGCTTGTCTCAAGTTTTATATATTCCAGAAATGCTTTCCTGTGTCAAGTCACACATATGTTTGTCTAGATCTTTCAAAGAAAATAAACTCCAGTCTACTCAAAAAAATTAGTGTGTGGCTGAAGCAAATGAAGAGGTTTAGTTCTTAGAGTGTCAAATCTCAAACTTAATTTTCTAAAATACCTACTTGGTATACTAACTGGAAGAGTTACCTTCAGTAAGCGACTTAACCTCTTCAAGAGTTAACCTCATCAACTTTCTCAACATGAAGGAAATAATACATTGTAATATGCAAAATGTCTTATATCTAGAACACACTCAATTGGCCTCTTTCTGTTAATACAAGTACAATAAGAAAATTACTCTAGATTGTCATGCACGACTGACAGTATGAACTGGAGTTCTGAACTGACATATACCCAGCAAAGGTTTAAAAAAACAAGAAAGAAAAAAAATTGCACAATTAATATTTTATAAATAAATAAGAATTTAAGAAGGAGAAATAATATTCTGGCAATAAGTAACAGTGTTTAATAAACAGCAAGTACACCACAACCTTGCCAGAAAAAAAAGTTAATTAGGACCAGATTTTTATAAAATTTCATTCTTTCAGATTACTAAGTGGACATATTTCTATAAACTTGGAATATTTTGTATATATTTTATGATAAAACCAGTTCATCCTTATTGAGTCTTATAGGTTTATTGGAATGTTATCTTCCTCAGAAAGTATAGGTCTTGAAATACTGATCATTTTATTAATAATAATGCATTTTCTGAATTTCCCTAAAAACCAACATATTTACAATTAGCTGAACAACTTAAGGGTGTTTTGAAATATAAATACCATTGAAATATGGACTGATCATGAATAATCCCTATTATAATATTTTGTATAGTATTCCACATAGAAAGAGTACAAAGAAATCTATATAGGTAAATTACATATTTAATCTAGTGCTGAAAGCTCTGATCCACTGAATGTAAAATTTTAGGTAAAGAATTCGAACCACATTGTATTAAAAATATGTTTAAACATGCCATATTTTCATTTGCACCAACAAACACTTTTCATGTCTTCAGAAATGTCGAAGAATATTTGTATTTGTAAGCAATCTATGAAAGATAATTATTGACTTCAAAAATAATTTGTAAAAATGTATTAAATTAAAACACCAAATTGTGAGGGGATAAGTAGCTAAGGGACAATGAAAATATTCTCTTTTATAGTATTGGAAGAGAGACAATACTGAAATAGAGATGAGATGCATAATTTTTTAAACTGTGGCCTCATTTTTAATTGTCTACTTTTTGCTAAATACATATGGTTAAAGGTGCTGAGTTAGACTAGAAATGTAAATTCAAAAATGGCATTATTTCACTTTGAGAACAAATTAATTCTCATTGCTAGACAGGTGTTATTTATGATCTAATATAATTGTATATCATTACTCATGTAGGTATACTAGACAGTAACTAGAGCAGAAATATATTTACATTATTCCTGCAATCTATGAAAGTTGGGATATTAATGATTCATTAAAATACTGTTTTCAGGGCAGCTTTACAGATTACCTGGGCCAGCAGGTGTGACATGAAATTTCTTTTCACATCTCTGGGTAGAAGACCTCATGTAAATTATCCATTCTTTTATATGGCTTTGGAATATTACATATTTAGCTCTTATTTCTTTTTAAACCCCACTGATATTTAAAAGTGGGTTTAAAAGACAATGAGATTAGAGACACTTGTTATTTTTCTCTTTCTTGGAAAATGAGTTGTAAGCACTCATAGAGAAAAAAATGGATTTGAGGGAATCAAATGGTAAAAAAGAATTAGTAGTAGAACTTATGCAGGAACAGAGAAGTTAACCAGATAGAATATGCTTCTCTGTCTAGTGTAAGAAGTAAAGAAATAAAATAGAATTATGGCCTTCTTTAGCTGGATAAAATATCTACCACTACTTTCATAGGAAGATATGCTTGTTATTATAGGGCTGTGAATTTACAACCAAAAACAAAGAAAGAAACCAACAAAATGTTATATAAACGGACTGTAGTATCATTTTGGACCAGATGCAATTATGGAAGTCTTAGAAGATGCAATTTTACATGTCTATCAGAGATAAACCTGTAAATGCCTAAGAAAAATATTCTTCAGAACATAGATAGTTATCACAACTATAGGTTCCACAAGGGTAGTAAAACATCAGGTTTGAAATGTAAAATACCCAAGTCATAAGGTAAATAAAAAGACAGGTTTCATTCAGAGGTACCTATTTAATTAGCAAACAACTCCTTGCTTCATATTCAATCAGATATACACTTTGGGGATGATATGGAGATTGGACTATAAGCAAGAAAAAGCAAGATACCAGTATAAGAAATTACTCCAGTTACAAATTCAAATATACCTGTGCTTAGAAAAATTTGAAGATTAAAATATAGATATTTCTCATATTCATAATTTTTAGAGAAAGAATAATTTATTCAAGACTTAAAGAAAAATGAGAATATACAACAAGATCTCAAGTTCTTTTGCTTTTAGAAAACTTTTTGTGGGTAACCTAACAGATATAGTTGCTATTACAACGATTTTAATAGATAAAACAAAAAAATGAATTGTCAAGCAGTAAAATTGCTTGAGGCAAAAGTATTTGGGGTTTGTTTTTGTTTTGTCCTCTCTATTTCTGCCTGTTCTAATAAACTATTCTTGAATCCCAAGACATTGAAAGTATAATATTCATTTTTCAACATAATGAAACCAAATAATTTCTCATCTTGAATGTACCATATTATATTACTTTTACTATAAATTCTCTAACTCCTGATTAAGGTTCCCAAAGCTATAGCAATGCAAGTGTCTTCATTCTAGATGAATAATGTCAAGCTCAGTAAAAGTTATTAAGCTCCGGTATCTGCAGAATATTATGGCACCTGTTTTATATTGTACACATCAAGAGAATACTCCAAGGAGAATAAAGGCTAATATAATCATTATTAAATGTTTATTAGTCACAGTTCAAAATTTCATTAATTGTATTACCGGAGAGAACTATTTCCCAAGCACAAACACTGAAGTTTTATAATTAAAATTTTGAATGTCAATATCCTTCTAGTTCATGGTAGCGGGTATTAACTGCTTGTGTGGTAATGAAAGCTTATTGCCATTTAATTTTTCTATGTATCACATAAACAAATTTTTAATACCTTTCCTTTCAAATTTATCCAATTGAATACTTTAAAACTATTGTTTTCTTATTAAGATAGCAAAAACAAACTAGAGGAAGAATAAAATACAAGATATATAAATTAAGTAAAATGAAGCACATTGAAGATCTTATACTGTAAGTTAGAAAAAAAATTGTTTGCATTATTTTCTTATTAGAACAGTACTTAATGACAATAGAAGAAAATAAGAGATATAAAATGTTTTGTCTACAATATCATTGACCTAAACACCTACAAATATCACCATAATATACCGAAATTAATTTGCAAAACCTCAACATCATAATAGACCAATATGGCCTTAAATTAACTTGAAGAAAGGAGAAAATTAAAAAAATAATAAACGTCCCAGGACTGCCTATTAGTTGTGCCTTCATAATTCTATTTATGAACATGTGGTACTTTGGTGAGCAGACTTCTTTCTTCTTTTTGAGCCAGAGTCTCACTCTGTCACCCAAGGCTGGAGTGCAGTGGCACAATCTCTGCTCACTGCAACCTACACCTCCCAGGTTCAAGCAATTCTCCTACCTGAGCCTCAGTAGCTGGGATTACAGGCACCCACAGCCACAACCAATAAATTTTGTATTTTTAGAAGAGACAGGGTTTTGCCATGTTGGTCAGGCTGTTCTTAAACTCTTGACCTAAGGTGATGCCCTGGCCTGGGCCTCCAAAAGTGCTGAGATTACACATGTGAGCCACTGTGCCTGGCTGAGATTTTCAATTGCTGATAATGTTCCACCATCAGTACTAGTTTGAGCTACAAATGTAACTCACCTAACAATTTCGAAGATTAGTTTTGTTGTTAGGGATTTTCTTTTAACAAAGAAAAATGTCAATATAGCTCATATCACATTATCCTGTTACTTATAATGGATGGATCAGGGTGAATAAATTTCTAAGGTATGTTGTATAAATGCTAAAGCAGGTGATAAGCTGCAAGGCTTATCAAGAACACTGACTTTATTCAAAGATACATTAATGCTGTAAATTCAATACAAATAGCCATTTTCTCATTTTTAATGTCTGGGAACAACTATTCTATTTTTTTTAATTTTTATTGCATTTTAGTTTTGGGGTACATGTGCAGAACATGCAAGATAGTTGCATAGGTACACACGTGGCAGTGTGTTTTGCTGCCTTCTGCCCCTTCACCCATATTTGGCATTTCTCCCCATGCCATCCCTCCCTGCTCCCCCCCCCCGCTGACCCTCCCCTATTTCCCCCAATAAACCTCAGTGTGTGGTACTCCCTTCCCTGTGTCCATGTGTTCTCATTGTGGGAACAACTATTCTACTATTTAAAGAAACTCCAAACTTTTCTCCTACAAGAAATTCCATGTCATGAGAAAACAGGTTAAACATTACACGTCTATTTCCAATTATTTGTCTTGAAAAGTATTTTCATTTTTCTGAAATGAATAAAATATAAATAAAAATAATATAAATATATTTACAAACATACAACTTATAATCACCAACAAGCAGAGCTCTACACAGATTTGATGGTTCTAAAATTATAAAATTTGAAAGAACTTATGTATTAAAAAGAATACAAACATAGGAATAAAAAAAATAGGTTCAGGCCTGGCGCAGTGGCTCACACCTGTAATCCCAGCACTTTGAGAAGCTGAGGCAGGCAGATAATGAGGTCAAGAGATCGAGACCATCCTGGCCAACATGGCGCAACCACATCACTACTAAAAATACAAAAATTATGCAGGCATGGTGGCATGTATCTGTAGTCCCAGCTACTTAGGATACTGAGGCAGGAAATCACTTGAACCTAGGAGGCAGAGGTTGCAGTGAGCCTAGGTCACGCCACTGCACTCCAGCCTGGCAACAGAGCGAGACTCTGTCACGGAAAAAAAGAAAAAGTGTATTTTTTGTGTGTGTGTGTGTGTATGAAAAGTAAATATTTCTTTAAAATTACCAAAATAATCACAATGAATTTCAAATTTTAAAGTACTACATAATATTACTAATAAGAAAAATGACATATTTTTATTTTCCTTCTGATATACAAGTATACTTTATATTAGTTCATTCTCACACTGCTATGAAGAAATACCTGAGTCTGGATAATTTATAAAAGAAAGAGGTTTAATTTACTCACAGTACCACAGGGCTGGGGAAGCCTTAGGAAAACTTACAGATATCAAGGAAAGAAAAGAAAACATGTCCTTTATATGGTGGCAGCAAAGAGAAGTGCAGAGTGAAGTGGAGGAAAGCCCTTATAAAACCATCAGATCTTGTCAGAACTCACTCACTATCATGAAAACATCATGGAAGTAACTGCCTCCATAATTACCTCCCACAGGGACTCTCCCATGACAGATGAGGCTGATGGCAACTACAATTCAAGATGATATTTGGACTGGGGCCACAACCAAACCCTATAATTCTGCCTCTAGCCGCTCCCAAATCTCATATTCTCACATTTCAAAACACAATCATGCCTTTCCAACAGTCACTCAATGTCTGAACTCACTTCAGCATTAATTGAAAAGATCAAGTCCAAGGTTTCATTTGAGACAAGGCAAGTGTCTTCTGCCCATGAGCTGGTAAAACTGAAAGCAAGTTAGTTACTTCCTAGATAAAATGAGGGTATAGGTATTGGGCAAATACACCCACTCCAATTGGGAGAAATTGACCAAAACAGAGGGGCTGCAGGCCCCATACTAGTTCAGAATCTAATAGGGCAGTCATTAAATCTTAAAGTTCCAAAATGACCTTCTTAAACCCCATGTCTCACATCCAGGGCACACTGATGCCAGAGGTTGGCTTCCACAGCTTTCAGCAGCTCTACCCTGTGGCTTTGCAGGATACAGCCAAATCTCCTGGCTGCTTTCACAGGCCGGCATTGAGTGCAGCTTATTCAGGAACACAGTGCTAGTGGTCAGTGGCCCTACCATTCTGGGGTCAGGAGGATGGTGGCCCTCTTCTCACAGCTTCACTAGGCAGTGCCCCAGTGAGGACCCTGTGTGGGTGCACCAACCCCACATTTCCCTTCTGCACTGTCCTGGCAGATGTTCTCCATGAGGGTTCTGTCTTCGCAGCAAATTTCTGCCTGGACATCCAGGAATTTACATTGCATCTTCTGATATCTAGGTGGAGGTTCCCAAACCTCCTAAATTCTTGTCTTCTGTGTATCTTCAGGACTAATACCATCTAGAAGCTGCCAAGAGATGGAGCTTGTACCCTCTGAAACAATGGCATGAGCTGTACCTTGGCCCCTTTTAGCCATGGCTGGACCTGAAGCAACTGGTATACATGGCACCATGTCCTGAAGCTGCACAGAGCAGGAGTCCCTGGGCCCAGTCCATCAAAGCATTTTTCCATCCTAGGCCTCCAGAGTTGTTATGGGAGGGGCTGCTATGAAGTCTCTGACATGTGTCGAAGGCATTTTTGTTTTCTGTTGTCTTGGTGATTAACATTTGATTCCTCATTACTTAGGCAAATTTCTTAAATTTCTCCTCAGAAAATGAGTTTTTCTTTTCTCTCAGATCATCAGGCTGAAATTTTTCCAAACTTTTACGCTCTGCTTCCTCTTGAAGGCTGTGCCACTTAAAAATTTCTTCCACCAGATACACTAAATAATCTCTCTCAAGTTTAAAGTTCCTCAAATCTCTAGGGCAGTGGTAAAATGCTGCCAGTCTCTGCATAGCAATAGTGACTTTTACTTGATTTCTCAACAAGTTTCTCATCTCCATCTGAGATTATATTAGCCTGTACTTCATTGTCCATATCACTTTCAGCATTTTGGTCAAAGCCATTCAACAAGTCTCAAGAAAGTTCCAATTTTTCCCACATCTTTCTGTCTTCTGAGCCCTGAAAGTCTCTAGGGAGTTTCAAAATTTCCCAGATATTCCTGCCTTTTTCTAAGCCCTCCAAACTGTTCCAACCTCTGCCTGTTACCAAGTTCTGAAATAGCTTCCACATTTGGAGTTACCTTTAAAGTAGCAACTGATTCATGGTACCAACTTTCTGTATTCATCTGTTCTCATGCTACTATGAGGAAATACCTGAGACTGGGTAATTTATAAAGGAAAGAGCCTTAATTGACTCACAATTCTGCAGGACTGGGGAGGCCTCAAGAAACTTAAAATCATGGCAGAAGAGGAAGCAAACACTTCCTTCTTCACATGGCAGGAGCAAAGAGAAGTGCAAAGTGAAGGGGGTGGGTGTAAGCCCCTGAGAGATGAGACTTGAGGGGGACACAGCCAAACCATATCATACTTCATTTTTCTGTACTTTATTGCATAACACAAATATTGATTTTTAATAAACAAAGTTTTATGGCAAGCTGTATCAAGCAAGTCCATTGACTCCATTTTTCCAATAGCATGTGCTGACTTCATGTCTCTGTATCACATTTTAGTAATTTTCATATTTCAAAATTCTTATCATTATACCTGTTACGATAATCTTTGATCATGAGCTTTCATATTACTATTGTAATTGATGCAAATGATGCTCATTAAGACTGCCAACTTATTAAGTATTGTGTGTGTTCTGACTGCTCCACTGACCAGTTTTCTCCCCAGCCCCTTTCCTAAGGCCTCTCTATTGTCTGAGACACCATACTAAAATTAGGCCAATTAAGAACCCTACAAGGACCTCCAAGTGCTCAAGTAAAAGGAAGAGTCAGGAGTCACACATCTTTCACTTTAAATCAAAAGCCAGAAACAATTATGTTTTTTAAAGAACACATGTCAAAAGCCAAGACAGCAAAAGTAAGCACCTTGCAAGAAACAGCCAAGTTGTAAATACAAAGAGAAATATTTTTCAAAATGTTACCCCTCATTGACAACGCATCTGGTCACCTAAGGGCTCTCATGAAGATGTACAATAAGGTTAATATTTTCATGCCTGCTAACATGACATCTATTCTGCAAATCATGGATCAAGGAGTAATTTTGACTTCCATATCTCATTTTAAAAGAATACCATTGCATAGCTGCCATGAAAAGCAATTCCTCTGATGAACCTTTGCAAAGTAAATTGACAATCTCTGGAAAGAATTTCCACTCTAGAAGCCATTAAGAAGATGTGTGATTCATGGGAGGATATCAATATAAAAACATTCACAGGAGTTTGGGAGAAGTTGATGTCAACTCTCATGGAATGACTTTGAGGAGTTAAGACTTCAGTGGAGTAAGTAACTACAGATGTGGTGGAAAGTTTAGCAAGAGAACTGAAGATAATGATAATGTCATATAAAGTTTTATGACAAATGTCATATCTTCACTTCTGTGTAATGCTGTTTATATCACTTGAGCTGCATAATTAAGCTAAAGTTGTCATATCTTTTAATTTTTAATATGCATGTTTTAACTTGTATTTTATATATTAATCCTTTATTATTTATATGTATTACAAATATTTCTTTTCTAATTTTCAGTACCATTTGCATAATTTTTTAAACTTCAATGCCACTTGTACATAATCAAATATACAAGTATACATTTATACCTTGTATGACCATGGAATTTGTTATTTATATACTTTTGATATAGTTAAAAGATAAATTATTTAATCTATAATTTTTATAATCTATCTTGTTTAAAATCTTTTTCTATCCTATGGTTATAATTATATTCTCTATTTTCATTATTAAAGATACTGTTTCTAAGGCCATAGTGTTCTTCTGTATTTTCTTCAGAATATATTTAGTTTTGTATTAGGACCTGATTTATTTATTGACATGAGCTAAAGTTCATATTTTACCATGAATAATCCACCATCACATAATATTTATTAATTAGTCAATTACCCATTGATTTGCAGTGTTATCTTTATAATACATCATGAATCCAGGTAAATGTATGTATCATTTTCTTTTATCTCTACTTGATTTTATTCATTGTTTTATACACTATTGCAAAAATAAAAACCTCTCACACAGTATACCTTTATAATAAGCTTTGTTATTTGATGAAATGTTCCCATCTTTCAAAATCATCTTGAATGTTATGAACCCATTACTCTAGAAAAGATTTGTATTTGCTTTTAAGAGAATAAGCTGATTTGTTATTCACCTTATTCACTTAAAATAAACCTGTGAAATGTGTTTTTAATCATTATAGTTTTAAACTACACATTCAAATCTGTAAATATGAATACTATACTCAATTGTCCAGAGAAGATGATAATTATGGTTATTTTTTTCTAATGTTGGCATGGAGTTGGATATTTTTATTTTGGAATCAATAGTTCCATAAGTAGGATCTTTCCCCCTAATTTCATTGAGTGCGATTCATTTTAACATTTTAATTTTAACTAGGTATTTCCAATTCTGCTTTCCACTAAGTTGCTTGGGTAAACATTTGCCTCTGATGCCAGCAATTCTTTTTATTTTTATAATTTCTACTTCTCTGATGATCATTACACCCTCGTTTGAGAGGTATCCACCTTATACCCAGAGGAAAGAAATGTCCTTATCTCTTAAGACAAAGAAAGTAATCTGAACATATAGACCTGGCTAAACTCTTCCCAGTTTATTAGATCATGCCCCTTTGTCCAATCATACTGCTCCCACCTATGACATCATTAAAAATAGCATAAATACAAACAGCTTTCTCTGTTTCGTTGGGTCTTGATTTCTGAAAGCTCCTGTGTCATGTGAAACATAAATTTTACACTTTTCTTTTGTAAATCTGTCTTGTTTTAGGGGACTCAGCCATGTTGGGGAAAAGATATTTATTTTCAACCCCTACAGAAGCATGAGTCTGCTGCCATCAAGCCTAATGCTAAAACTGCTATGTGATTCCAGTGTAGCCCCAGGTTTGATTTCATGATTCCTTTTATTGTTCTTGTTATTATTGTGTTATTTGCTTTTTTTTTTTGGTCTTGGTTTTATAATTTTTGCAAATACATCAATGACACAAAATATATATTTTATAGTATTTCCCAGATCTAGGTAAATTCCATCAGTAGATTTCACAATTTTTTATCTGTTATTGTACCAGATAAGAGGAGGTATTTTTTAATTAACCTGGATATGCCTTTTATAAGATATGTCTAATTTAGTGACACTCCCATTTCCTATTTGCTTATTTTTAGTGCAAGAATACCAGGGACAAAAGTTTCCACAAGAGTACAGGAAAATAAAAGCTTAGTTCTTACTACGTTTTATCAAAATTATAAAGATATTCGGTCGTTTGAGGAGAGAGAATTCAATTTTCAATTCCTTTGGTGAGGAAAATTAGTTATATTTTCTGGTTGCAAATCTGCTCAGTGATGAAGGGAAAATATTTAAATAAAAAAGCAAAGTTTTTAGATGGATTTTATTAAAATATTCAACTTGATATTACCCTTTATGCAAAGTAATATGTATGTACTTTTAAGTGCAAAGTAAAAATATTTTTCTCTAAATTGACTTATAAGTTATATTTTAAAAGCACACAGATCAATGATGTATCTGAAATTTTGCTCATCTTCATGAGAAGTCATATGTGTTTACATGGAAATATTTGTAAGCAATCGGAAAAGTTTTAAATAGCAACAAGAAAATGCAAATGAATAACTTCATTTTCTTAATGAACTCACTAGTTAGTTGAAATAAAAAAGGCACATAAAACTTCTCTGACCCATCATAATACATGGCATAAGGGCACAGCACTAATGCTATAAAAATTAGATGATATAAGCAGTGATTCATTTAGAAAATGTAAAATGCTCAACAGAAAATATAACATTTGAAATAAGACTTAAATGAAAAGTTAAAGGAAAGGAAGGCTTTAACAGTCAACAATTTAAAATAATAGGAAACAGTTACTGGTACTTATTCTTTATCAAATAACATTTTATGTTCCTCGTATTCCCTGAGTGGCTTCTTTCTGACAATATAAAAAGTTAAACATAATCTAACCTAAAAGACTAGTTTTAATCTTAACCCTTTAAATATCTGTGATAGTTAGTTTTATGTGTCAAATTAACTGGTCTCAGGATGCCCAGATAACTAATTAACTTTTTTTTCTCAGTTACGTCTGTAAAAGTGTTTCCATAAAAGCCTGGCATTTGAATTGGAGACTGAGTACAGTGGATTGCACTCCTCAATGTGAGTGGAAAGCAGTCAACCCACTGAGGACATAACTAGAAAGAGAAAGGGAAAATTCACCCCCTCTGCCTAACTGGTAAGCTGGGAAATGAATTTCCCTGTCACTCAATGTTCTTGGTTCTTAGGCCTTCAGAACTGGACTGGAACATACACCATCAGCTCCCTGGTTCCAAGTCTTCAGCCTACACCACTGGCTCTCCTGGGTCTCCAGCTTTCTGATGTCAGATTTTGAGACATCTAGGCTTCCAAAATCAGGAATCAACACTTTATAATAAATCAGTTTTATACTCATGCATAAAACCTCCAATCAATCCTATTACTTTGGTGAACCTGACTGATAAAACATCTGAGGAAGCTAAACCATAGAGAGGTCAGATAACCTTCTCAATAGCACATTCAAGATTATTAGCAGAGTTGTATTCAAACTCAAACAACTTTTGTCTACCATCTGAGTATGACCTCTATGTTACGCTAATAGGTTTAAGCAGGACAAACATTTTTCACAAGTTGAAAAATGGGAGTAAGCATTCTACCGAGAAGAAACAGCATGACAGCATGAGAAAGAGTACCAGACAATTAGAGCACAGATATTCTAGTGAGGCTAGTGAACTGGGCCCAGGGTAGAAAGAAAGTCATCTTATAACTTTTCCTACAGTGCTCACAGAAAGAATGAGCTAATTATGTGGATGTGATCACTTTTATTTTGCCGTAATTGGTCAGATAGTATTCCTCCCAACCTCAAACAGTTGCTTTGAACAATGTTTTATCATCATAGTCATGAGCAGGACTTTACTAAATATTTCTTTCCATATAAACAGAAATGACCCAGCCTGGAAAAATATTTACTTAGCCTTTCCCATTTGTAAGAATGAAAGAAGTTGGGATTGGTACTTTAGTGATAAGTTTAGAATAGTTAATGTAAACTTTCTATTAATATAGAAAATAGAATCTTCAGGCACAAGATGGAATCCATGGCATAATTTTTATGTGAAGAAAATTTATAATTAAAATACACATATATATTATATAAAATAATTGTCTTTCAAGTTAATATGCTACTTTTTCCTTACATAGTAATAAGACATCAAAAAATTATTTAAAAATACATAAATTACATCTAGAGTAACCAATGTGCATTTACTCTATGCTTAACAGTTTTATAAAAATAAGAAGACAGGATTATAGAAACTCAGTAGTGTTCATGGTTTCAGAGTAGAGCGAATGACTTCAGAATCAAGTGAATAAGTTTTAAATGTCATGGATTATTGAATACTACAATGACAACAAGATATTAATTAAACAATATGCATCTGCCTGAAAATTAAATTTCAAAATTTGAGATAATAAAATATTCTTGTTCCAGTAATCTTCAAAGATTTTCTCTATTCTCCAAAATGTAGCTATTTCAGATCATAATGATAATTTTAAAAATAAGATATATATATTACAGCTACAAAGAATAACTTAAGTCTGGTAAATATTGAAATATCCCTACAAATTACAAACTCATGCTTCTTTTATTATTTCCTAGAAGAAGTTTGAATATATTTGGCATTTGCCCAATTAAATATAAAATATTATATTAAAGTATTCATTACATCCTTAAGAGTTATATAAAAATTTCTGTAGATGAATAAAAACAGAAAATCATTTTTATCTTCAAACATCCCTCAATTTAAGTAATAGATGTATATCTGCAATTTAAATGCTAATATAAGATTAATGCCAATACAAGATTAAAAGGATATACATATACAGAATTAAAGTTAATAATCCTAACTTAACTGAAAACAGGCTTAATAAATCTTCAGAGAAATATTTTTTATTTTTGTTGTTTTGTTTCTTATCTATATAGGCATGAATTAATAACTAGAAAGTTTTTATTACCTATTTTTCTTGAAGAGAATTTAGTTATGTGCCCTTAAAGTTAATGATAAGTATCACCTTATATTTGCTTTAAAATTGGCTAGTGAGATTAAAACACATGATCTCCTTGGAGCCTCACAATAGCCAGGATATGAGGCAGGCAAATAATTATTAATGCAATTATACAACAAGAGAATTCATGGCTCAGAGAAAATGATACCTTGCAAAATGTGGAGTAACTAAAATGAGTTCATGGGTTTTCTGATTCTTAAACTAATCTTTTTTGTCCTCACATTGCATCTTCTTCTGGGTATAGCTTGGGAAATCAAGTCATCCGTGGAACATGAGGAGTCTTGTTTTTCATGCACCTCTAAAACCCACAAAACTAGGAAAAAAGACTATAGAAGTTTAGTAAAGTTACCCTAAATCACTATTGCACCTGCTTCAGAGGTTTGTATTGCATGAAGGTTTAAGTTACCTTTCAGGAGTATCTCACTTCTCGTTGTAAAATTCTTCAGACTAAAATAAAAAGAAAATTATAAAGATTCACTAATATCAGAGGATCACCCAATACAGTCTCTAATGAGGCTCAGCAAAGACTCACAGTGTTCTTAACAAATTAAGAGGAAGAATTATTTAGTTCAGGGACAGGAGGATATGCCTAACACTTCCCAGTTATGTATATTTGTATGTTCATTAGAACCACCTACACTTTTTCCAGCCCACAGAAAACACTACTCAACATCCATCACCTTCTTTACATATTTATTACTCTTAGAACTTATCGTCATCTTCAAACATATTGCATATTTCATCATTTATTCTATTTATGATCTATTATCCTTATCTGAATATAAGCTCTCCAAGGGCCAGGTTTTGGAGTGTTTTTCCCTTGTTGCATTCCCTGACTCTAAAACAGTACTTCCACATGGTATTTCATAAATATTTATTAAATAAATGAATAAATCATTCATCAACTTTTAAAAGTCTCATTCGGTAGTGTAAAATTTTTAAATAATTTATTACTTTATAAAAAGATGTAATGATTTCCTACTGTGTTCCTGGCACAGTACTGTATGTGATGAGCCATGCCCCTGTCCAGGGAGTTTTTAGTCTTGTGGGGAAACCGCATGTCAGGCCAATTATACTTGTGACCACCGATGACAGTAAAACAGAGGGCATACTTTTTTTCTCATGGGAGCATCAAGAAGTCTTTACACAGGAAGCAAAACTCATGCAGAGACTTCAAGAATTATTAATGTTGAAAGGTTGAAAAATAGGAAGTTTGGGTTCAGGAATAGGATCAACATGTGTGAAGGTGTTGAAGCAGAAATAAGCTAGTTGTGATTAAGAATAAAGTAATTTTAACTGAATATCCACATGCAAAATACTGAAACTGTACCTCATCTCATACACAAAAGTCAAGTCAAAATGGATTAAAGACTTAAACATAACACATGAAACTGCAAAATTACTTGTCAAAAACATGAGAAGAATCCTACTTGACACTGGTCTGGGCAATGATTTTTTTTGGATAATACATCAAAGGCACAGGCAACAAAAGCAAAAACAGACAAATAGGATTCTAACAAACTAACAAGCTGCAGTACAGCAAAGGAGACAATCAACAGAGTAAAGAGACAACCTGAGGTATGGCATAAAACATTTGTAAACCATGTATCTAATGAGGAGTTATTATCCAAAATATATAATGAAATCAAACAACTAAACCAAAAAAAAAATACATGATCTTACGGAAACAAGGGCAAAGGACCCGAGTAGACATTTCCCAAAAGAAAACATATGAAACGCCAATAGGTGAACGAAGAGGGGCTCAATATCACCAGTCATCAGGGAAATGCATATTAAACCAGATGGTGACATCACTTCACACTCATAATAATAGCTTTCAATCAAAAAAGACAGAAGATAAGTGTTGGCATAGATGTGGAGAGATGCTATGTACACTGTCAGTGGGAGTGTAAAGTAGTACGGCCACTTAGAAATTAGTATGGAGGCACCTCAGAAAATTAACTACCATGTAATGCAGCAGCCCCACTATGGCATGTAGATTCAAAGTAGATGAAATTAGTAATGTTGAAGAGATACCTGCAACCTCATGTTTATTTCAGCATTATTCACAATAACCAAGATATGGAAATAACCTAAATACTCATCAACAAATGAATCAATAAAAATAATGTGGTATATATACACTACAGAATACCACTAAGATTTTAAAAAGAAGGAAATCTTATTATGTCCAACAACATGCATGAGTCTGGAGGATATTATGCTTAATGAGATAAGCTAGGCATAGGAATACTGCTTGATCTCTTATATGAGGAATCTAAAGACAATGGAAATCATAGAAGCAGAGAGTACATTGGTGGTTGTACTCAAGAGAGCAGTGAAACAGGGTTGATAAATGGAGAGATGTTGGCTATGCCGTACAAAGTTTCAATCAGACAAAAGAAATAAATTCTGGAAATCTATTGCACAGCATGATGATTGTAATAATAATGTAAAAATTACTGAGTATTTTTAAAAACCTCAAAAAATAATCATGTGAGGTGATGGATATGTTAATTGGGTTGATTTGATCATTTCACAATGCATACATGTATCAAAACTTAGATACACCATAAATATGTTTGATTTTGTATTTTTCAATTAAGGAAAAAATAGTTTTTGTGTAACTCTAGTCTAGTGACAGAGGAAAATATACAAAGAAATGTGGTGTGACCTGAAACCTGTCATGTAGAACTTTGTACATTTTAATGGGTATTTTTATCTTTTATTAGTACAACAGAAAATAATGGGAGAGCTTTAAGGAAGAGATGTGATAGTGATCAGATTTATATTTTACAAGATCATTCTTTTGTAGTGAAGAGGATATAAATAATGGATTAGTGTAAGATAAAATTAGATTCAGAGATTTTTTATAAGGTTATTTTATTAATTCAAGAAAATAAATAATAATGGTGTAGCTACATTTCTAGCAGGTGGAAGAAGATTGAGCAGATTAATTTATTCATTCACTCATCATTTATTCAAAAGTTGGTTTGGGAGAGGCTACTGATTTACATGTATTGTAGACACTGAGCAATCAGAGCTAAACAAAACCCTCATGGGGCTTAAGTTTACTAGGAAAATAAAAAATGTTTTAAAACATTGGTTAATTAAGAGATTATAGCAATAGGGATCGGCTTTAGGTTAAGCTGTGAAAGTTGGCTTCTCCGAGAAAGTGACATTTTACTCGCTATCTGAAAATCAAAGTGAGTCAATTCAAGCAAACAACAGGGAACAGAGATTACCTGGTAAAGTGAAAATGGGCAGAGAAAATCTTTGGTTAAGGACATAGTGAGTTAAAAAAGTCTAATCTTACAGCTCCAATGTCAAGTTAAGAAGCATAAATTTCAATGCAGACACGATTAGAAGCCATTCATAATTTAAGTTGTATAAGTGAAATATATACTTAACATAGAAGTGAAATATATACAAATATAACTAAAATAATCCTATTTATGTTCAGGTCATGGGATTACTCACATGAAAATGTTCTACAGTTGAGAAAATGTGGGGACAATTTTGTCTTGTTTTATTCCATGCTGCTAATGGAGTGGGCTAATTATAATAATTTATTAATTTCTATCTAGTTCAATTTATAACATTTTCTTCGTGATTGCTGTTTTTCCTGTTTTTAAGCTAATATTGTATGTATGCATGTATTTAGATCACGTCTTGTACAAACCCACCAAAAAGGGAAGAAAATAATACTTCTAGTACTATAATCTTGGTAACAAGGTTAATGACCTCATAATGATAGCTATAAAAAAGTAGGAAAGATACCAAGTCCTTCTCCTCCTCTTTCCTTAGAAGCATGTCCCAAAAAGCTACCTGGGCTTTTTCAGCCTTTCTCAGTTTCCAGAAAGTGAGTGGGTGGCACAGCTACTTTTGTCTCTTTCTGCCTACAGGAGTTTCTTGCTCTGGTCTCCTAGAGGATGCATCCAAGAACATGCTTCTCACTCTGGGTAGACTTTGTGTGGTGGCATTTAACTTCTAAATGGTATGAAGGCTTCTTTGGAAAAAGTGTCTTCAAGGTCTTTGGGAGGTTGCTTATATTTACAGGTCTATTTTGCCACTTCTACATCACATTCTCTAAAATTCTTCCTTAGTAATAATGCTGATATTTTACTCATCATCTCTCTAAATCTCTTATTTGGTTCAAAACTGGTGTAGAGAAATTTTATGTGGTTTTACCTATGCTTCCCAATCCAAAACGTGTGATTTTCTGCCAACATATGAAAGGTAAAACAATGATACACACACACAAAAAAATTGTCTTGATAAAGCAAGTTGTGAATACTGTCAAAGTTATGGCATGTAATTAATGGTAAACATTACTAAATCAGCTATAAATGGATAAACTAGTGTTTGGATTAACTAAATGCTCCAAAATATACAGGCAGCATAAACGACAGTGTTTTTGAGTAAAGAAGTTTTTTTAGGCCCAAAAGTGCCACCAAATATGAAAACAAAACAAAATTATGACAGCAAATAAAGCTCTTCTGAGAAAGTTTTAAGGAAAGACTAAGCATCAGATATGAGTCATCTATTCCCAATTTTATATAATAGGGTTTTATATTTATTTACTATACTCATTCATTCATTCTTGTAATGATGTCAATTGAAAATTTTTATCTAATTCTTTCAATATGTGGATTAAAGATAAATGTCATTTAGGTTTGTCATAAAATATTACTTTTTCTAAAAATAATATGATACTTATATACCTTAAAATAAATTATCTTCCATAAACTACCAACCATATTATTGCTAGAACTATTCCTTTAGTAATGATTAATAATTGCCAATCACCTCATTGCCAGGTATTAGGCTAAATGCTTTACATATGTCATCTCATCTATCCCACACAAATCAAGTTGTTATTATCTTAGTATTCATTATATAAAGGAGAAAGCTTATATGTAATAAAGTTAAAATAGCCTTCACAATATCATAGATTCTATATGAGATTATACTTCAATTTCAACATAAGTAAAATAATCCAGGCCTAAGAGCCTGATTATCATCCTATCTACTATACTCAAAACTATAGATCATTTTGTATAAATAATACTAATATCAACTTTATAGCATTTTCTTTATAATATCTGTATGATCAAAAATGATGTAAATAATCTTTTGAGTTTCCAATAAACTGACTAAAATACTCCTAAAATAGAATACTACAAACATCTTATTGTCAAAACTAGTTTTACATTCTACAATTATTAGAAAAAGGACATAGTTTTACTGAAACTTTACTATGTCATATTTTAAAAGAGAAATATTGAATCTCAGAAACTTTGACAGCAATCATCATAATCTAAGATATGTAAAGCATAATGAAATCTGTTATTCAATTTTAATCCTGAAAAACATCCTCAAGTGATGGTGGAAAGTTATAGAATTTCTAGGAAATCATCTAGTTTGCTATGTTACTCTCCACTCTTCAATCAAAAACAGGTTTCACAAACTTGATGAAGAAGTATTAATGGGTTATTTTGCTTCAAATAGAATCTTGGCCCTGTAGAACAACTTTTAACATTTTTTAAATTGCATATACAGTGATATAAACCATGTTTTCAAGAAACAATTTGAAAATTTGTTGGTGAAACAATTATTGGACTTTTTCTAAGCATAATATATTTTTCAGCTTCCTGAATCATTCCATGCTTTGACTTAGTCAATGTGGATGGATTATAGATGTCTTGCCAAAACTTTGTCCTCCAATGTGGAAAACTTGATTGTGACTTTACTAGCAGACTTACCTAATGCACACAATGTGTCCAAAGTGAGGCTATAAGAAAGTGTAAAGCAAAAATAAAAAACTGATGGAAAACATGGACATAACAGCTTGTTTTAATCAACTCATAAAAATAAAATTATAAACAGGAGTGAAAATATTTATCCAAACACTGAGCAGTGCAAAATAAAAATAAAGTAGAAATAGATCACATTTAGCATACATAAATACTAATCATGCTCAGTGTTGGCAGAGACAGAGTGAGATGAATATATTTTGGCAGTGGGAATTGGTACTTAGGAAAATTACTTGGAAGTTTGTAGCAACAATTTCTAAAATGTGAGTTTTTTGTTTCTAAACCAGTAATCTCAATTCCTGAAGACATAATTTGTAGGATGGTTGAGGAAATATCTCAATATCTTGACAAAGGTGCTCTTACCAATGTTACATATAAAGTGAAATATTGTAAATAACCTTTTGAGGTTCAACAATAGAAGATAACATAAGATAAAAGGTAAGAGTTTGAGTAATACTTGTAAATACTTAGAGGTGGTGCTCCTATAATGTGAAATGGTAAATATAGAGATACAAAATTGTATATGTATCTACTTTTTTAAAAGTTACCAGGGCCGGGTGGGGTGGCTCACGCCTATATTCCCAACACTTTGGGAGGTTTAGGCGAGCGTATCACAAGGCCAGGAGATCAAGATCATCCTGGCCAACATGATGAAACCCCGTCTCTACTAAAAATACAAAAAATAACTGGGTATAATGGTGTGTGCTTGTAGTTTCAGCTACTCAAGAGGCTGAGGCAGGAGAATCACTTGAACCCAGGAAGCAGAGGCTGCAGTGAGCTGAGGCCATGCCACCCCACTCCAGCCTGACAGGGTGAGACTCTATCTCAAAAAAAAAAAAGTTATCAGAAAATGTTGGCTATAAAAATACTAAAATATTAGTAATAATTGCTTCTGGATAATAAGATTATATGTACTTTTTATCCTTACATTTTCTGTGTATTCAAACCTTTTCAAAGTAAGAACAAGTCACTTTTATATTACAATAAAAGAAAAATTAAAAATATACACATATACACACAATTATTTTTAGCTAGAGAAATTCAGGGACAACTAAACTTTAAAACACCCAAAATAATATTTTCTGTAAGTTATCGACATTCTTTGATTGGTATAATACAGATTTGCATATTTTTCATAACATTTATACATTTTTCTTGTATTTCCCTTATTTCTGGACTATAATGAACTATACTTAATACACTATAAACATGTTGAGCATGGTGACAACAACCTCTATGAGCTATCTGCTCTCATTATGTTCTCAGCCAATAATTGTTATATTGAAATTTAGAGTTAAATATTTTGGCTACAGTCCTAATTCTGAATACATTTCAATAGATGTTTGAGCAGCACATATTCTCTGTTCTGCAATTTCTAGCCCTTCACTTTGATAACTTGCAAAAGGAAACACTGCCAGGTTTAATTATTTCTTTCCCATTGTGGAGAACATTTTCTTCAGGCATATCAACCATAAAAATATTACCATCTTTCTGAGAGATTCATTGAACTGGTAGAGTTTCAGATGTCATAATAGCATATATCTTCCTCTGAAGGCTATGTTGAATTGTGCACAAAATCTTGAATCTTCACAATTCTTTTGCCCAGTAGAGGGAATTTGGGGACAGTGGTGTACATAAATGTATATTAATTATTCCATACTAATGTCAAAGAGGACAGTTCTACATTGAAAAGGGTATTTGGGCTGAGTTTGATTTTAATTCTTTTTAATAGATTCTCATTGATCTGGTTCTGAAGCAATTACTTGACAAGGACATAGAAAACTATAAAAGGGAAGCTCAGCTAATGACAGTATAAAGACAGTTCTGTTAAGTGGTCAGAAATATGATCAAGGGCAATTTGAGTTGCTTTAATCACTCTGTATGGGTTTCTGAATTGTATTAATGATGGTTACATTCTTGTGTTATTAAGCTTCATTTTATACAGGCAAGTGCATGCCAAGAATGTCGTATACTTAAGTAAAAATATTAAGTGTATAAGAATTATATTTTTGACTTGTACTTATATTATGTATAATATAAGAAACAAAACTCATGTAAAATAATACAGATTATTTTTATCAGTGACCGATCAAAATAAAATAGATTAAGCCCAATAACATTATTAAATATCTGGCATTTTTATTTTGAACATTCTGACTTAAACATAAAAGCTTTCTAATATGGCTTTATATTTTATTAGTCAAAATAACTCATTTCTAGCTGCTGTGAAGAACAGCCAAAATATTTTAGTGGATTAATACAATAAAAGCTTATTTCTCACTTACATCATAGTAGGGATATAGTATGTTTAAAGTGATACTTTTCTACAAGAAGGATCCAGAGATCCAAGCTACCTGCATCTTGTAGCTGCATCATCCCCAGGGCTGATGCAGAATTTTTCACTGGATCCCCTGAATACACTGGCAATGATAGCCTCTGACAGATAATAAAGAATATATTACAGCCAAGTTGATGTATGTAAATCTCTTCTACCCACAGTTCGTTGACCAAATTACACAGTAAGTAACAAACCACAAGAGGACTGCAATTTTTTGAAGTACTGTTTCCAGATACCCATGATGAAAAAATGGGGGTTGTGAGAAATCACCCAATCTTTGTCACATATATTATCTGTTTGGACAACCCTTTAATAGTAGATAAAAGGAAATTACAAAACATGGATAACAAGTTTGAAGAACAGAATATTAATTTACAATATAATAAATTAAAATGTAGACTTCTATTTTTTTTTACTTTTTAGAGCATAAAATTGTAAAAACAAAGCTATTCTTTCAGATACCAAGTAACATATTCCTCTGAAAAATTTTTAAACTTTAAATTTTAATGAGTGTTGTATGTTTTGTTCTGTTATTTATCCTTGATTTAAATTTTGACTCATTATATGGCTCAAATGAGATGTATAGAAAAGACACCTTCAATTCATATGAGAAATTCCTCAAATCTCTTTACACTGATTTCTGAAATAAGTACCATCAGATTCCTGGAGACCTAATGCTGATTTTTATTGATGGCTACCATCAAGAAATTAGCTAACAATACATTATAAGTTTCATTTTGAAAATAATAGAAAGTCAAAGAATGAGCATTCTGGTGTCATATTGTTACATAATGCTAAAATAATTCCAAGAATATATCCTTGGAACATTTTGTAAATATCAATTGCTTTGCAACTAAATGCAGAAAAGGTAGCAAATTATCTTTAGAGAAAAATAATCTTAGTATTTTCTTTTTCTAAGCTCCACATTTATTTACTATTCAAGGAATTTCATTAGAATGTATACTAGGTAGTTTCTTAATACAGGTATATTATTTGATATATTTTCTATCGTTATTAATAAAATTATTTTATTCTTTTTCTACCCTCCAAACTAAACAAATTTTTATTTAAATAACAGCAAACTTTTTGAAGACAACATAAAACAGATACACTTTCATTCTTTGCTGATGGCCTTCTGGTGCAATAACCTGGAAGAGTAACAACATGCAGAAAAATGTCATAAAACCTTGCATACTTATGGACTCAATCATTCTGTATCTAGGAGTGGTTTAAGCCAATACTTCAGCAGGATAGAAAGCTATTTGTGCTTAGATGTTCATTACAGCATTGATTGTAATAATAAAATATTGGGAGCAGTCTCTCCCCACCTTTAAGTAGGCTCCTATGTCTGTTTTTGCCTTATTTGTGCCTATTGGTACTTTCACTCTTCCTTTTAGTATTTGTATATTCTGTATTGAAACATCTATGGATATATTCATGCTTGAAGCTTTTCTTTCTCTTTCCGGCTTTAGAGTTTGTCTGTCTATGTTGAAAATGCTGGTTCCAAACCTAGGTCTGTTGCCATAAACAAGTTTAATCTCTTCACCTGTAAAACTGGTATAATAATGGTATCTAGCTATAGGATTTTTTAAAACTTTTATTTTGTATTCAGTGGTATATGTGCAGTTTTGTTATATAGGTAAATTACATATCACAGTGGTTTGGTGTCCAAATTATTTTGCCATCCAGGTAGTAAGCATAATACCCAGCAGGTAGTTTTTTGATCCTAACCATCTTACCTTTATTCACCTTCAAGGAATCTCCTGTGTCTCGTTTCCTTATTTGTTTTCATATGTATGTACTTTCACCCTTCTTTTGAGTATTTGTATATATTTGGTTATCTATGGATATAATGATTTTCTTTCTCTTTTGTCAGGTTATTCTATGGATTTATTCGAAGCACACTGTTTATGTTCATGGAAATTTCTTTTTCAATGCTTTTTTATCAGTGATCATGTAACAACAATTTTCAATTTTAAGGAAAAATTTTCTCTGTATAAATTAAAATAAATTTACTTAATTGATTATTGTGAGTAAAAAGTAGGAAACTATTAATGAAACTACAGATGGCTTCAAATTTATTTCTCAAAGTAACCCAAATTTGATTTATTTATTGAATTCTGAGTAAAGAGACTTGTGGTATTCTCCTTTCAATATTTTATAAAATGCTTTACTCTCTCCGGACATTTTTGTGTTATTTCCTTTCCAAGTGTGATTTGCCACTGGTGGTATAAAGGAGTGTAATCACTTGGGTTGAATGTGACTTAATTTGAATAGTATGCATAAAAGGTTCAAATAAAAGTATCCTCTCATTGAAACAACATTTAAATAAAATTAGAGAAATATGGCTTGGGGGATAATTATTGCCATATGAATGACATTGAATAAAGAATGTGAGAAGGAATCTGTTTGTCAGCCTGACTCATAATTTCAATACTGGGCATTAACATTCATTGGAATTGTGTTACTAAGTGACAAGGGATGAATTGAAAGCATTTACATTTTAGTAAATAGTATCAATTAATTGACAACATTAATAAACATAAGAAAAACGGGAATTGCTGAATTCCAGAAAATATTTTGATGCTTCCTTTGGGGTTCATCTATTAAAAAATATAAAAATGCTCTGTAACTTTGTTCATTTGAATAAAGCAGGGAACTGATTTCCATCAAATAAGTTGGTTGAAATGAAATACTTAATTTGGAGAATTGAAGTATCAACAACATAGTGAAGCACTACCAGAGAAGAAAAATACCTTAAATGACAATTGGTAGCTGTAAGTTATAACAGAAAATAAATATCTGATTAATCTCATAGTTTTCATTATAAAACATGTTAATAAAAACAACACGAAAAATGCAAATAGTTTATCACAAAGGAACAACTTCATAGGTGTATCAGTCTGTTTTGTTATGCTATGAGATAACCCTAGAACCGCCATAGTTTTAAACAATACATATTGAATCTACATATCTATCACAGATTTTCAGATCTTTAGGGGGTTCTTGCTTATCATAGTCATTTACAACCCAAGACTGATAAAGGAGACACTGAGGTTGATAGTTATTTATAGGGCAAAATAGAGAACTTAAAGATGTCATTCTAGAAAATATTTGACTTAGAGATGACAGACAACCAGAACTAACATCATGTGTTTCCCACACCCACTCACCTATCAAGTGGCCAGAATGTATAAATCTACTATGAAGTTAAGAGCTGAAATATTCCTTGAATAATACTAGCTACTACCACAACTAGCTATTACAACAACTACTGTTACAGGGAAGGGGTCCCTACCCAGATCCCAAGAGAGGGTTCTTGGATCTCATGCAAGAAAGAATTCAGGGTGAGTTCACAGTGCACAATAAAAGCAAGTTTATTAAGAAAGTAAAGTAGTAAAAATACTGCTACTTTGTACATACAGAGAGTGGGACATCCCTGAAAGCATGAGGAGGAATGCATCTACTCTAGGTACAATGCTCATTTATACAGGATAAAAAGATCATGGGAAGGTGTGCCCTGCTACAAGGGTTTGTGAAAAAGAATTAATTTTCTTAATTACCATATTTTGCAAGAATCAATATTAGTATCTTTAAAGCAAAATCAGGAATGCCTTCATTCTCCAGATATTGGGATATTTGGACACTCCCAAGTCTGGATTTGTTTAGTAAACATTATTAATTTGTTCCCTTAACCATAAACATCTAGAAGCTAGGAATGCCTAACTTTGGGGGAATGTAGCCCAGCAAGTCCCAGCTTCATTTCCTGGCCTTCATCAAAATGGAATAGCTTTGGTTTGAATGTCTCTGACACTATTACTCCTTGAATAAGTACTAGCTTACATCAATCTGCTCCTGTGTTACAATGTTGATTCATACAAGTTGGTGGATATGAAAATCTGGAACCGCACATTAGGCCAAATAAATCATCCCAGAGAGATACTGGTGAAAACCTCCTTGTGGAATTTAAAGATAGATATAAAAAGAGATCGTAAATATGGGTATATAATCTCATAATATAGTTGTATATAATTGACAACTACTTAGGATATTGCTGTTATATTGTTTTTCCTGAGTGTTCAATATATTGTACTGTTATAGTTTCATATTTCCTCACAAGTCTTAACTAGTTCATTTGGGCATATAATAATTTACAAAATAAAGTGAAAAGTTTGTTCTTCTGAGTTGAACTAGGAATATTAGCAATTATGGTCACGCAAAGCTTGTATGTCCCAGCATATAGTAAGTGCTTCATAAATTGTACCTCTTGTTTAAATCTCAATATTCTTTCCAACAGAAAAGCAAAATGACACAGTTTGACACATAATCAACATCACACATCACTATCACATATACAGGTAGTTTGTTTAAGGAAGTAATCTTAAGAAAGAAGAATAGGAAACTGGGTAAATAAACAATTATTAAGCTGACCACCAAAAGAGCAACTGGGGGGTCAATTCCACTAGAACCCACAAGGACCTGTGTAGAAGGTGGCACAGATTGTCTCCCGAGGGATGTTTGGAAGGAAATCTACAAAATCCCTGTCTTTCTAGGTCAAAAGTTGCCCTGTGATGTATTACTAGCTTTCACTTTCAGGTTTGATCATGCATGGTTCCTGTGCGAGTTCCCATAGTGTCTCCAATAGAAAGGTCCTGGACAGAAAGAAAACATAGTAGTTTTGAGAGGAGCTGCAGTCAGTTTACATCTCCTCCAAGCTGCTATCCTAAAAAAACTGATTGATGTAAAAGGTTTTCTCAATGATCTGAGGCAGGACACAGAAGTGTCTAGTTAAAGTCATAGTTATTATCAGCTATTGTAAGCCATATATTCAGCTCCTTCAAGCCTACTTTAAATTTCCAAATGTGAGTTTCTTCCAGTACGTGTTTTAAAATAAGCTACCATATCACATTAATTTTGAATGATCCATTTAGATGTTGCTTCTCAATTTTATATTTCCCTTTTCTAAATATTTTTTCTACCTTTGCCTTCATTGGTGCTCTTGAAACTTCTAGACACCATTTCCTCATTAGTTACTGTTCCTTTACTGCAAGTTAATGAGCTTCTTGTAAAAAAAGCTACTTTCCTTGCCTTCTCTGTCTTTATTCTCCACAATACTAACAGACAGCTATATCAAACTTAACTGAGGTATTGGAGGTAATTTTTTAACACAACATAGGAGTAGACATTTTACAGCTGTATGCTAAATACAATGTTTTCCAAGTCTAAAAAAAAAAAACAGTCAGTTACTTTTGATAGGTTACAATTGCCAGATTATGAATGGTGCTAACCAGGCTTCCTTATCCTGAATTTCTACCTTTTCCCAAACTCTATTTATTCTGTTCATTCACTTTAATTTTTTCACTACCAGTTTTGATTCTGATTGCCCCAATATCCAAGTTCTTAATAAAATCTTCATACACTCAATACTAAAATGCACTTAATTAGCATATTTCCCTAAATTAGCTGCATTCGATTTTGATAACATCCCCAAAATCTTCAGTGATGGAACCTGATACCCCAAATATATTTAGGAGGCAAACATCCTTCAAATAAAACACACACACACACACACACACACACACACACACACACACACACACAGGCATTGGACTGCTGCCCAGGACTGAGTGATGTAAATTAATAGAAGATAAATATTTTCTTAACTAGTAAATATTTTCTTAACTAGTAACTAGTAAGCTAGAGGGGCCTAGCTTACAAGGCCCCTCTTTCATCAATAGTCCTTTCCTTAATTATTAGTTTAGTCTTTTTATTTCCTTTATTTCCTGTTTTCCAATTATATTCCTGTTGGTATGTTCCAAATGATAAAAAGACCTATAATTGTAGGTAAAAATAATAGCCTCCATTCAGCTACACAAAGATCTAGCCAAAGACTAAATATTACTTCCTGGAAACATTTCAACAAATTCTTTGCTGAGGATTCTTATCCTAATCTGTTTATAAGGGTAAATAATTTTTCTAGTTACATCATATTTTCTGTTGAATATTTTAATAATTGTTCTATATATTATTGTACCTAGAATGCATACTAACTCCATCTTGTGTGCTAAAATGCTTGTGCCTCATGTTCATATTCCCAACATCATCTTGTACCAGGCTGCCCTAACTCAGCAATCTCCCAGTCTAATGACCTTTTTCTGACTCTTGAACTCTGACTTGGATCACGTCTGGGTGTTTGAAAGGACTTCCCTTACAACCTGCAAAGTTTTTGTACCAGTTATTGCATAATTGATGTTTCATAAGAGAATCATTAGGCTTCCTGTTTAATAAGAAGCCTTCCCTAGACAAAAAGCAAACAACCAACAAACAAGAAATATAACTATTAACTCTCTTTCTCCAATATGATTACGGTCTTATTTTCTTCATCACTTATAAGTATCTAATATACTTATTATCTAATATCATATACTTCATTACTTACTATTATTGAATGTGCTGTTTTTATTATTATTAATGGCTATACTTTCATATTGTTTTCTGCTCCTACACTGTAAGCTCCATTAGCTCAGAGGTTATCTCCTTCTTCTTCCTTGTCCAACACTGACGAGAGATTGCATAAGGATTATTAAATAATAAACACTGTTGTTACCATAAATATTGGTATTTCATATTAAAATAGTTATGGAATTTTAGAATTCATATATAAATTCTATTTAATTAAAATATTGCTATATTTATGTGAGATGAATTTGGGCACATAATAATTTTAAACAGAGTACATTTTAAAAGTTAGAATTTGGTAGAACAGGATTTTACATGAATCACTGACCAAATTTTTTTCTCATAACAAGTTAAATAATAAGCGTTTTATACTGTATCTTTTATTCCAGTGACATTAAATTTTTAATTCATATCAGTGATCAAGGAAGGTCTCTTGAAGAACCTGGTTTGTGATACCTTCTGATTCTTCTTAACTTGTGGAATTTTTAAGATTGTGCTTTTCCTTTATAGAAAAAAATCCATGGCCTAGGAACCTTATAAGACTTCTCTTGCAATAAATACAGGGTACAGGATTTGAACTGCATGATTTCTAAGTGTCCTTTTATTTTCTAAATTATTTGTACAGATCTATTATTTTTCACTATCTAGCATGTAACATACCTAGTGGTAGTGTTACCAAATTAAAAAGGCCATTCTTTTATATGGATATGCACCCTTAGATGTGTGTAAGAAAACAATGCAATTTGTGATTCTCAAAACTTTTATAAAATTGCCATCACTGATGTCTTTGTTGTTATTTCCTGTATTTCCCTTTTCTATTTCTCACGACAACTGACTCTGAAATGTTTACTTTTCCTTATATGCCTAGATGATCAGCATCACTTATTTGGTTAAAGTCTGTGAAGTCATACGGTCAATACTAGACATTAGAATTTATACAATTGAGAACATCGTTTGCTAACGTGAAATGATTTCTTTCTGTGACTTTTAAAGTGGTCTAATGTGAGCCACTATTATTGTTGACCTTTACTATCTCAAAGTATTAAAATCAGTAATTTTTTTTTCTTTTTTTCTTTTTCTTTTTTTTTTTTTGAGATGGAGTTTCGCTCTTGATACCCAGGCTGGAGTGCAATGGCGCGATCTCGGCTCACCACAACCTCCGCCTCCTGGGTTCAGGCAATTCTCCTGCCTCAGCCTCCTGAGTAGCTGGAATTACAGACACGGGCCACCCTGCCCAGCCAATTTTTTTTGTATTTAGTAGAGACGGGGTGTCACCATGTTGACCAGGATGGTCTCAATCTCCTGACCTCGTGATCCACCTGCCTTGGCCTCCCAAACTGCTGGGATTACAGGCTTGAGCCACCTCGCCCAATCAAAATCAGTAATTTTTAAATTTTAATTCCAGAAAAGTAGTTACTCTTAATCAACACTCATATGACAATCGTGTATGTGTGTGTGTGTGTGTGTGTGTGTGTGTGTGTGAATAAGAGAGGCAATGGAGTTCAAATAATTACTAAAGATGCAGATCATTTATAACCATTTTAAAGAAACTACACTGAGTTTCTTTAAACTATACATACCACAAAATTCACCAATTTTAAGTGTAAAATTCAGTGCTTATAAGTAAATATACAGAACCATGCAATCATGGCCAAATCCAGTTTTAGACTTTATGGTCAATCCCTATTGCCATCACTACCCTCAGGATACTAATTTGCTTTCTGCCTCTATAATATTGCCTTTCCACATGAATGCTTGTTTTTAATTTTAATCCTGGCTTTCTAGATGTCACCTCTGTGTCAGCAGAGCACAGGTGTCAGTCAATGATTGATATGAGATTGTTCTTTAAAAAGGCTTCTTTCTACCTATTACTAATGGATCTATTAAAGATTAGGTAATACTTTCAGTTCTTCGGCATTTTATTTTTTTAATAGAAATCAGTCCCAGGTATTTCTTTTTACTAGGCCTTCTTCACTTCTCCTCTGTTGCTGTGGTCTGAATATTTGTGTCACCCAAAAATTCATATGCTGAAAACCTAATCACAAATGTGATGCTATTAAGAGGTAGGGCCTTTAGAAGGTGATCATGAGGGTGCAGATCATGAGGGTGCAGCCCTCATGAATGGGATCAGTCTCCATATAAAGGAAGCTCCAAAGAGCTACCTTGACTCCTCTGCCATGTGAGACACCTTTATGAACCAGTATGTGGTCCCTCACCAGCTATCAAATCCACTGGTGCCTTAGTCTTTGATTTCCCAGCTTCCATAACTGTGAGAAATAAATTTCTATTGTTTATAAGTAGCCCAGTTTATGATATTTTGTTATGGCAGTCCAAACACACTAAGACCTCTGTACAAGAAAAAGCCTCTGATGTTGTGATTGATCACAGCCTTGAGCATATATGCAGCATTCCAGACCCCCAGGTAAATGAGTACTTATCAAGGCCCACTTTAGTGATCTCATCCTCCAGCTCTTTCTGTTAAATATCTGACTAGTTTGCTGGTTTGTTACTTATTCCAACAGGTATGGCAACCACAGATTATCTGTGAATTGGTATTTGGCAATTATTTACCACTAAATTGACAGTTTTTTCAACATCACTTTAAGATGGAAATTTTATGTATACTGCTCCAGATTAAGTCAGCTCCAGAAGCTAAACTTCTGTTTTTTTATGGCTTTTCCTACCCTGGTGAAACTACCATACTGATAAAGCTGGGAGGAATGAGCTTGCCAGGAGTTAAACACCACAGATGTTACTATTCTTAATAGAGGTTTAGCAGTTTTACTTGAACCGTGGCTTCTCAATTTGTTGCATGCCCTGGATGATTTCCAGAATTCAATGCTGTTCAATATCATCATTGATTTTTTAGGGGAAGAGGATTTACTGAGAATGTTATTTTACAATTTCAGAAGTCCTAATCTCTTTTACACATTTCAAAAAAATCCTTTAGATGATTTTAATATACCAGCTAAAGTTACACAATAATATGTAAAGAACAAAATATTTAACAAGTTAAATAAAGAACTTAGGCACCATCTTCAACACACTATTCTGTACTCACACATGGCACTTTTTTAAAAGAACAAATAATGTTAATAACTAATGCAAATATTTCAATTTTAAGTCTTATTCTACTAATTTTTTTGAAAATGTAGGATATATATTAAAAAATAATATACTTTCAAACCAGTGGGCTTTCAAATGATAGATAATTATTTTTATTTTTTAATAATTATTTTTGTTTTTATAAAATCTTGTTAATTATGACTAACATTTTTCTACTGGATTAATTTCCTTTATTTAGTAAGTAGCTTATTTTAACATTAAACTAGTTTTCTACAAAATATTGCTTTTATTTTGGTAACTTCCTTTGTCAGAAAGCTGAAAATCAGAGAATATGACTATCATTGGTGAAGTGAGAATGCATGACATAAAGTCAAATGAAAGGGAGATGGGATAGTTAATTTTATGTGTCAAGTTGTCTAGATTATAGCAATCAGTTGTTTAGTCAAATACTAGTCTTGATGTTTCTGTAAAGGCATTTATTTAGATATGATTAATATTTAGAGTGAGTTTAAGTAAAAGCAATTATCCTCCATAAACTAGACAGGCCTTATCCAATCAGTCGAAGACAATAAAAACAAAGAATGAAGTTTTCTAAAGAAAAGAAATTCAGCTTCTACATTGCAACATAGAAATTCTGCCTGAATTAATAGTTTCAGTCTCAAAATTGAACTGAAAAAAAACTGAATTAGTGGTTTCAGCCTCAAAACTACAATTCTTTCCTGAATCCCCAGGCTGCCAGTTTGTCTTATAAATTTTGAACTTGTCAGGTCCCACAATTGGTAATAAGCAAGAATAAATTGTGCAAAGAAAAAAATACTTTCTGCAATACTTAAATTATGCCAAGGCAGGATTTTTCAAGTACAGATTTCTGAAAGGGAGGGGGCTATTACCTGAAGGGAGCAGCACCAAGCCTACCTGTATGTAGCTTTAACAACTATGAGGTAGAATTAACAACTGTGAGATAGAGGGCAGTCCAAATAGAGAAGACAAGGATGAAATTAGATAAGATAAGATGCCACCATTCTTTCAGTGATCACCTAATGGCAGCATCACAGGCCTGTTTCACTGGTCAATAACAAAAATATAAAAGAAAAAATGTGAGAAATACTAAACGGAAGAGAGAGACAGCATCCAAGCTCTGTTTCTTATTTCTCCATGTCAGGGTGTAAAGACAATCAGTCCAAAGAGAGGAAATGAAAGGATAAGAATGAAAGAAAAAGTGAGTGGGCCAATATCTCCTTGAAATAAGTCAAATATATCACTATAGGTTCCTTTAAGCCTCCAGTCTAATTTAAAGAAAAGAACAAATCCCAAAAACACATCTCAAAGGTAAAAACAAACATCATTGCAAGAGGTATGGTCAGTATACAGTAAGGAATCTATAAAAAAAATTAGGAAAAAGCCCTCTAGCTTTAAGAGGTGTCCACAGAAAAAGAAAATCGATTTCTTCGATTTTCCCAATTAACCATCTTCTGAATCCACGAGCCTCATAACTATAAAATATTTATCAATTTTTAAACATATAAAAACACAAAAATCAGAACTTTTGCTTAGTTTCTAGTATTATACTCACCTCAGTTTTCATGCTATGTAACATATCATTATTTAAAATGCAATATTTTCAAATAATGGAAGGTAATTTTTTCCTACACTGAATACAAGGAATTTTAAGATTTTTTATCATCATAATAAATGATCTGTAGTAAAATAATAATCATTGTAATATATTCTAATAAGTGACCATTTCTCTTCTAAAATATATTTAGAAATTATATGCAATGATGAAAGTGATATTCTTTCATGCATTCAACAAATATATACCAGCTACAATGTGTTAGCACTTCTATACCCTGGAGAATATATATCACTGAAAAATAATTATTTTTGTCTCTGTTTAAATATGATTTTCTCCCATTACAAGGTGGCTTCTGTCTACACTAACAATGACTAGGCTGGCCTTGTGACTTGCTGTGACAATAGAATAAAGTCAAAGTGACACTATCTGTTTTCAAGTTGAGGCAGTTTATTACTTTACACCTTTGGAAACCAGCTGTCATTTAAAATGCTTGCCACCATGCTGGAGAGAGAAACCAGGCCGATACAGAGAGGCCCTGTAATAAGAGGGAAATAAGAGACTAGAAAGAGCAATAAGTCCAAGATATTATCTGTAATATCTAGACAAAGATGGCCTAGAAAACATTAAACTTAGTAGGAAAAAAAAGAGAAGAGAACAACATATGAAAGGCTGTAGAACAGCTCAGATTGGAAGAGAACATTTTCCAATGGACTGAAATTCATTTCCTATGATTGTTTTGAAGAATTTACTACTAACAATAATTCCATTATACATAACCTCAGAAAAGAGATGATGAAACAGTAGAACAAGATGATAAAGAAGTTGAACTAGAGAAGCAGAACAAAACAGAGCTACTGCTTACTATCTTAATGAATTTGATAAGTACCAAATTCATCTAGAAAGTAAGCAGTAGCTCAGTTAACAATGCTATCTAATATGCATTGAGTAACCACTATATGAAAGAAATTCTTATGATTCTATTACTTATGTTACTTCTTTCCATCCTCATAACTTTAAGAGGAAGAAAATACCAGTTTGTTCAGTTTAAAAATAATACAACTTACGACACAGTTCAGGTAAGTGATTTGACTAAGTAACAGAAATCAGCTAAGTAATTTACTCCATTCAAACTGTCAAGCTAGAATGCATGTCATAGCAGTGTCTCCAGTGCCCCTGCCTTTTTTTTTCAGTCTGACAATATTACAGCTACTTATTCCCTCCTTTGGTTACTATTTCCATGGAATATCTTTTCTATTTTTTTTTAATTTCCAACGTATTCATAGTCTTGAACTTAAAGCAAGTCTGAAAACAGTATATAGTTGGATTGTGATTTTATACATTATTTTGTCAATCTGTCTTTTAATTTAACAGTTTACTTGCATTTAAAGTAATTACTGATAAGGATAGATTTGTCATTTTGCTATTTGTTTTCTATATACTTTATAGCTTTTGTTAATCTTCATTTTCTGCATCACTGACTCATATTTAGTTAATTTTTGGTAGTGACACAGTGACACATGGTACTTTTCTTCTTATCTTCTTTTCTGTATATTCTAAAACTATTTTCTTTGTGATTACCACAGGCATTACATTTAACATCATATAGCACTCTAATTTGAATGCACACAAGCTTAACTTAAAGAGGAAAAAGAAATGTGCTTATTTACAACTGCAACACAAACCCGTTCAGTTATTGATGTCACAAAACTTGATTTGTACATTATGTGTCCAAAATATAAACTAACAGTTGTTTTTTAATGTATTGCTCTATTAAATTATGTAGAAAATAAAATATTAAGTTACCAAGTAAAGTTCCAGTAATACGAAATTTTAGACTAATACTTTAAAAAATCTATTAGTTTCTTAAATCACATTGAAAACGAGAAGGGAAGTTACAAACTATTGTTACAATAATACTAGGTTTTTTAATTGTTCACTTATATTTCCTGAGGTCTCTGTTTCTTGATATGGCATCAGGTTACTATCTAGTGCCCTTTCATGTCAATCTGAAAGACTCCATTTAGAATTTATTATAGGGTATATCTGGTGATAATGAATTCCCTCAGCTTTTGTTTACCTGGCAATGTCTTAATTTCTCACTTTCTTTTGAAGAAAATTTTGAAGGAAAATGTTGCTAAACATATTTTGTTGACAGCTATTGTTTGTTTTTATCATTTTGAATGTATCTACTTCCTGCCTACTGATTTCCAGTTTCTGAAGAGAAATCTGCTGATAACATTATTAGACATCCTTTGCATGCAGTGAGTAACTTCATTATTGCTACTTTAAAGATTTTATCTTTGTCTTTCAAGATTTTATTTAATGTGTCTTGGTGGTGGCCTCTGAGTTTATTCTGAATAAAGTTTAGTAAATTTTCTGGCTGTTTGTATTCACAGTTTTTGTCATATTTGGGATGTTTTGGGCTATTCTTTTTTCAAATAATCTCTCTCTCCCTTTCTCTTTCTGTGTTTTTATGGGATTCCCACAATATGTATGTTGGTCTACTTGATGGTATCCACAGTTCCCTCAGGCTCTGTTCACTTATCTTCAATTATCTCTTTTCTGTTTATGAGACTTTCAGTTGCCCAACTTCTAATTTGCTGATTCTTTTTATCTGACTGATCAAATTTTCCTTTGACATTATCTAGTAAATTTTTATTTTCAATTGTTATACGTTCCAGTTCTGGGATTTATTTTTGCTTTAAGTTTTTGATCAGCTTTTTGATATTTCTATTTTACTCATACATTATTTTCCTGCCCTACTTCATATCTTATTTTATTTATTCAAATTTCTTCAAGGCAGTTGTTTCAAAGTCTTTATCTAGTAGGTCTGTCATCTTCCTTTGTCAGGGACAGTTCCTGTGGATTTATTTTTTACTTCAAGTGGACCATACTTCCTTATTTTCTTATATTATTTGTGATTACTTTATTGCAAACTGGATTTTTGAATATAATAATATAATAACTCAACTATCACCTTCCCCCTAAGATATTTTACTTTTGGTATTTGTCTTTGTCTTGTTTTTGATGATTATCAACTGTCTTTAAGCTCCACATCAGCTTGAGGTGTAAACTTGAGATATCCTCATGTCTTCTATGCTTTTCCCTGGGTATGCACAGTGACTTTCTAATTTTCCCCACATATGTAGGAGTTTTGGGGGAATGTTTTGTTTATTTTGTTATTTATTTTTTAGTATTCTAGTCTTTAATATCAGGATTCCAAAAGGGTAGGAGAAAGAAAAATGAAGGGGAGAAAAGATTTTCAGCTCCTTAGATCTCCTGGAAGTTGATTTAGGCAGAAAGAAAGGGACTTGCAACAATGACTACTAACCTCTATGTCTGCACCTGTAATCAGAAGCAGCAATAAGCAAGTGGAACACCGACCTAGGTATTTGCAAGACAGAGCCCTTATTTTCCACTCTGATTCTGCATGATTCAGGCAAACTGCTCTAGGAACATGTACACAGTCATCTAACCCAGTGCTGACACATGGAGAATGGCTGCTCTATGCTAAGATCCAAAATGTACTGAAATTAAATGTAATTTACTAAGTCGAAACTTTTTGTTGGAAGTTAAAAGCCTTTAATAGAATTCAAAATTCCAGAATCATTACATCAGACAAACTTTCAGTGCATGTGGGGAGACAGTTTCCTGGTACTTTCTACTCCATCACCTTCTCAGAGTCCTCTCAGAATAGCTTACTTTTACAGTAGTTCATTATCTGGAAAACTATTGTAAAAGTGGTCTTCTTTGATTCTTCTCTAGATTAAGTGGTTCTGAAAATGTATTTGCCCTATTCTACATATCTCTTAAAATTAAAATTATTTTTCACTTTGTAAATGCATTCCTTATTTCAATTGCATGTCTCCTCATACGTTTCGGCTTTTTCAAAAGCCAGTATTATGTATTATATTTTTTAAAAAACATGTAAATTAAGAAACAAAAGAGGGTGTTTTGGTTTTAAAAACACTGAGTAATATACTGATTTTTTATCACCTTTGCACTGAATAAAGAACATTATTATTCTTAGGAAAAAGTGTAAGAAGTCACAAATCTTTCTATAAGGTTTGTAATGACAAGAATACATGAATATGATTTTTCAAAATTTATATTTTATTTGGATTAAGGAACAGAAGAAACTTTTCTGCAGATTCTGGAGGGAAAAAAAGAACTTATAAATCAAAAATCACATATACTTTAAAAATAAATTGATTTCAACACTATTAGTTACGACCAATAATAAAAATACATTAAATTGTGTAACGAAAAGGAATCTGTTTCATATAAAAGCAAGTTAATACATATTATGTACTGGCATGATAAAGCAAGTTTACTAACCAATAGTAAATAATCTGAATATCATTTCTTGATCTGGTCCCTGTTTCTCCAGGTGCATTTCTCAAACTCTCTCTTAGGTTTGAATTCTTTCAGTTCCACTGAGTTAAGGATTCTGTCAGAACTGAATGTTTACATAGTTCATCAACTCTCTGGAAAGCCCTCTCCAAATCTATACTGTATATAAAACCTCATTTTCCCCACTTGCCTTGGTCTACTTGGGTACATTAACAAAAATATAACAAACCCAGTGGCTTAAACAACAGACATTTAATTTCTCACAGATTCAGAGCTAAAAGATCAGAATCAAGGTCCCATTAGGATTGATTTCTGGTGTGGTCACTCTTTCTAACCTGCAGATGGCAACCTTATTGCTACATTCTCACATGGCCTCTCTTCTTTTTATTTTATTTTTTAAACTTTTATTGCATTTTAGGTTTTGGTACATGTGCATAACATGCAAGATAGTTGCATAAGTACACACGTGGCAGTGTGTTTTGCTGCCTTCTGTTCCTTCACCCATATTTGGCATTTCTCCCCATGCCATCCCTCCCCCGCTCCCCCCCCCACTGTCCCTCCCCTATTTCCCCCAGTAGACCTCAGTGTGTGGTACTCCCTTCCCTGTGTCCATGTGTTCTCATTGTTCATCACCCGCCTATGAGTGAGTATATACAGTGTTTCCTTTTCTGTTCTTGTGTCAACTTGCTTCTGTGCATGCTCATGTCTGGAGAGAGAGAGCTGTCTAGTATGTGTTTCTTTTCTTACAAGGACAACACTCCTATTCAAGAACAACAATCCTATTGGATTCAACCCCATCATAACCTAATCTAAGTTTAATATCCTTTTTACTGCCTTTTCTCCAATTCTCTAGTGATATTGGGGGCTATGGGCTTCAAATAAATGAATTTTGAGGGAAACAATTCACTCCATAGTACCACTTACATCCTTTAGTCCTCAGATTAAATATAATTTTTAAGACTTACATTATTTTTAACAAGGTCTTATTGAACGTGAACTTTTAAACATTTATTGACTTGTAATAAACTAGATTTTTATTTCAGAGACAGAATCTTGCCACTGCAGACTTGAACTCCTGGGCTCAAGTGATTCTTTCACGTTAACCTGCTGTGTAGCTAGAACTACAGGCCCATGCCAGGCTTATTATTTAACTTTTTTTTTTCTTTTTTTAAGAAAAGGGGTCTTAGCCAAGTCAATTCTAAGCAAAAAGAACAAAACTGGAGGCATCACACTACCTGACTTCAAACTATACTACAAGGCTACAGTAATCAAAACATCATGGCACTGGCACCAAAACAGAGATATAGACCAATAGAACAAAACAGAGGCCTTGGAGGCAATGCCACACATCTGCAACCATCTGAGCTTTCATAAACCTGACAGAAGCAAGCAATGGGGAAAGGATTCCCTGTTTCATAAATGGTGTTGGGAAACCTGGCTAGCCATGTGCAGAAAGCAGAAACTGGACCCCTTACTGATATCTTACACTAAAATTAACCAGATGAATTAAAGATTTATATATAAGACCTAACACCATAAAAACCCTACAAGAAAACCTAGGCAAAACCATTCAGCACATAGGCATAGGCAAGGACTTCATGACTAAAACACCAACAATATTGGCAACAAAAGCCAAAATAGACAAATGGGACCTAATCAAATTCCACAGCTTCTACATAGCAAAGGAAACAGTCATTAGAGTGAACTGGCAACCAACAGAATGTGAAAAATTTTTGCAATCTACCCATCTGACAAAGGGCTGATATCCAGAATCTACAAAGAACTAAAACAGATTTACAAGAAAAAAACAAATAAGCCCATTCAGAAGTGGGTGAAGAATATCAACAGACACATTACAAAAGAAGACATACATGAGGCCAACAAACATATGAAAAAATATTCATCATCACTGGTCATTAGAGAAATGCAAATCAAAATCATTGAGATACCATCTCACGTCAGTTAGAATGGCGATCATCAAAAAATCTGGAGACAACAGATGCTGGAGAGGATGTAGAGAAATAGGAACACTTTTACACTGTTGGTGGGAGTGTAAATTAGTTCGACTCTGGTGGAAGACAGTGTGGCGATTCTCAAGGACCTAGAAATAGAAATTCCATTTGACCCAGCAATCCCATTACTGGGTATATATCCAAAGAATTATAAATTCTTCTATTATAAGACACATGAACATGAATGTTCATTGCAGCACTGTTTACAATAGTGAAGACTTGGAACCAACCCAAATGTCCATTGATGATAGACTGGACAGGGGAAATGTGGCACATACACACCATGGAATACTATGCAGCCATAAAAAATGATGAATTCATGTCCTTTGTAGGGTTATAGATGAACCTGGAAATCTTAATTCTCAGCAAACTGACACAAAAACAGCAAATCAAATACCGCATGTTCTCACTCATAGGCGGGTATTGAACAGTGAGAACACATGGACACAAGGAGAGGAGCATCACACTGGGGTCTGTGGGGGGAAACTAGGGGAGTGACAGCAGGAGGTGGGGAGTTGGAGAGGGATAACATTCGGAGAAATGGCAGATATAGGTGATGGGGAGGAAGGCAGCAAACCACTGCCATGTGGGTACCTCTGCAACAATCTTACATGTTCTTCACATGTATCCCAAAACCTAAAATGTAATAAAATATATATATTAAAAAGAAAAGAACAGGGATCTTATTATGTTGCCTAGTTTGGTCCCAGACTTCTGGTCTCAAGTAATCTTTCTACTTCGGCCTGTCAAAGTGCTGAGATTACAGGGTCACACACACAACTCATGCCTGTAAACCCAGCATTTTGGGAGGCCAAGGTGAGTAGATCACTTGAGGTCAGTAGTACAAAACCAGCCTGGCAAACATAGTGAAACCCTGTCTCTACTGAAAAACAAAAATTAGTTGGGCATGGTGGTACATGCCTGTAATCCGAGCTACTTGGGAGGCTGAGACAGGAGAATCACTGGAACGCGGGAGGTGGAAGGGCAGTGGTGCCATCTCTGCTCACTACACTCTAGCCTGGCAACAGAGAGAGACTTCATCTCAAAAAAAAAATAGGGAGGGATGCCGGTGTTACAGGTTTGAGCCGCTATGACAGGCCTAGACTAGCTTTTTAATGTTTATTTTTCTACTAGAAATTTTACTCTAAGAAGGGTGGAATATGCCTATTTGTATTCACTGCTGGAGCACCAGCTCTTAAACCAGGACCTGTGTATGGTAAGTGACCAGTGAATAGTTTATCTAGTAAGTTAAATTGAACTGACTGTGTGACTATAAATAAGAGAAAAAGCAAAATTATTTTCAGTAATACGAATATAAGAATATTTCACATATTTATTTTTTTAAGGGAAATATTCAATTCCTATTTTATCATGCACCCCATAACTAAATAAATGTTTTAAAACATTTAATATATAAAAAAATTTTCTGAATTTTCAGTGGAAAATCTCTTTTTAAATAATTTTAACTCACTGGGAATAAAAATTTAATATAGTAATATATTTCTGAATGTTACTATATTATGATAACTATAAGACTGAAGTTTTGTCAATGATAAGAGAAAATATTTTCAGTAATTTATTTTTCATTCTGAGACCAGCATTGGAAGAAAAATTAAGGTAGGGCGTCTTATTTCGGAACTAACATAGTTGTATACAATTAAAAGCATTACTTATTTTTACCATTTTATTTCCATTTTTAATAGCTGATAATGCCAGTGGCAATCTTTTAAAAGATTAAAGCTTTTATTTTCCTCCTTTTAATGTAGAAAGAACAGGTCTTTTGTTTTGATCATCTTTGTCACCCTGGTGTTTGAGTCTATAACTGGCACTTGTAAATGATCAGTAAATATTAGTCTCTTATTTAAAAAAGGGTGAATGAGTGAAGTTAATACAGGAACAGCTGAAATATTTAATGTACATATTCAAATAATTTTTGAAATTTCTACTTATACATCCCTGTCACCTATTATTTGAAACTATGACAATGTAGTAGTTAATATGCAAGGCTGGCACAACAAATGAACAAAAGCTGCCAGATTCTTGTGTAGTTTCTCTCTTTGAATCAGGGGTAGCCCTATGTTAATGGGTTGAATTGTGTCACCCCCCACAAATTCATATGTGGATGTCCTAACTCCAAGTATCTCAGAATATATCTTTATTTGGAGACAGGATCTTTACAGAAATAATGAGGTTAAAGAGAGGTCGTTACAGTGGGCTCCAATCCAATTTTATTGGTGTTCTATAAATAGGGAAATTTAGACGAAGATACACATACAGGGAAATTTTCTTGTGAAGATGAAAGAGAGGTCTACAAGCCAAAGAACGCCAAAGAGTGCCAGACAAACCTCAGAAGCTAGGGAAAAGTCACAGAATGGATTCTTCCTTGCAGCTCTGAATCTAGGAACCAGCTTCTTCTTACCTTGATCTAAAATCCCCAGCCTCCAGAGGGGGAAAAAAAAAGATTATATTTTCTAAGCCACTAAGTTTGTGGTACTTTGTTACAATAGCACTAGAAAACGAATACACTCGGTTACTTGCCCTTTTGTTTGTTCCTTTTAAATTATTTATATACTTATTAATTTGGTGATTAGCCGTTGACAAATAAAATGCTGCAGAAACAATACTGCATGACTTCTCTGAGTAGATTATAAGCTCTCTTGCAGCTTCTACCTGCATCTTCAGAATGCTCTTTTTTTGCGTGTGGAAAAGCCAGCTGACATGTAAAAAGTCGAATTAACCTGAGATTGCAATCCTGTGATGGATGGCAGGATGGCATGGTAGGCCAAACCAGTCACCACTCGGAGTAGTCATAAGGAGACAGAAAGAGAGTCTTGAAATTCCAGCCAAACCAGCTATTCCAAACCAGGTGTCAGATATATAAGTAAAGAAGTCCTGTGGTTTTTAAGGATGATGAGTATTCTGTTGTGTATATGTACAACATTTTCTTTATCCATTCCTTTGTTGTTGGACATTAGGCTAATTTCATGTCTTGGCTGTTTTTAATAGTGTTCCAATGAATATGAGAGGGCAGAAATCTCTTTGACAAACTGATCCAATCTTTTTGGGAAAATACCCAGAAATCATATTGCTGGGTCACATGGTAATTGTATTTTTTTTAGTTAAGAAATCATCATATTGTTTTCTATGGCAACTATACTCAAATATTTGAGATGATGGATATGTTAATGGTTTAATTAATTCACATTGGATCATAAACTACAACATCACATTGTATTCCATAAATTTATGTAATAATAAATTGTCAATTCATAATTTTTTTAAAAGCCACATTGAATGACCTCTTCAGTTGAATCTTCATGTAACTCCAGGTCCTTTTGCCAAATGATGGCTACTTTCTGAGACGCCTAAGGTGAGAACAAGCTAAGTCAACCCACAGAGACATGTGATTTCATAATAGGCAAGCTAAGTCAACCCACAGAGATATGTGATTTCATAATACATTGTTCTAAGTTACTAAGTTTTTGAGAGGATAGGCAGCAGTAGATAGGTAGCACACTACATTTCTGGAGTTAGGTTGTAGTAGATGGGGATTTCTCAAAGTGCTGTCACCAGACCAGCAGCATCAGCATCACTGGGAACTTGTTAGAAATACAAATTCTTGGACTCCGGTCCAGAAACTCTAGTAATAGGGCTCCACTGTTTGCAGTTTAGCAAGCCCTCCAGGTGATTCTGACTCACATTCCAGTTTTAGAACAACTTTAAATTCTTTCTGAAATCTTTATACTTTAGGTTGATGGAGACCAAATACAGGAAAAAGATCGACCTTATCACAGCGTAAGCAGTACTGTAACATCTGTGCAGTGCCAGCCTTTCAGCCTCCCCTCATGGTAAGCCTCCTCAGCCCTTCATTTTCTATGTGCTCTGCTCTCTCCAGAAGTCCATGGGCTTCCTGAAAGCCACAGCCTCTTACTGAATTTCTTTTCCTTTTTTTTAATAAAAGAAAATATTTTTGACAGGTTTTCCCAGTAACCTTTACATCTTGCTAAGCTCCACTTTCTCATGGGAATCCTACCTGACTTCTTGACTAGGTCAACTTTCCTGCTAATGGGCCTTCAGTGCACTATGTACCTTTTCTTCAGATCACTTGTCACAGTTGAATGTGCACACGTTTGTGCAATCATTTAGAAGTGTGCCTCCTCCCACAAAAGACTGTGAACTCATCATAGCAGGAACAACGTTAGCATGAGAAAGAGCAAGATAAAAATCAGCAAACTGATTTCTCACTCAGGAAGTAATAATAGTAATATTTATGCAAACTCTTGTTAGCATGCCTTTGCAGAACATGTACATTTGGCTAATTATCTCATTTAAAACAGCTTGTAAATTACAGTGATAAGGTCAGATCCTCAAGTTGTAATTTAAAGACAAAATTATTTTTGTCACCATATCACGCATATCACACTTTTTCCAAAAGCAGTGAAGCCTGTTGAAACATGTTGTATATTTTGAATCATAAAGTTGAAATTTTTTCTATTAGCAAGTAACAGTATTTTTAAAAGAAGGTAATTTAGAAACATTTGAGAAGGCTTTTTATTTAGTAATAGCCTTGTTGGCTTATGTTCTTTGTACAACATACTTTCATAAGTATATTCAGATATAATAATTCAATAGCAAATGTATGAGCAACATTTCTTTTAAGGGATCATTTTCAACATATTTAACAACTAGCGTGCTATAGACAATGAGCAATCAAAATGGCCATCTGCTACCATGTTCCAGCAAGATCCAGGAGGACAATCTTTGCTGTAGTAGCTCTGAATTCTTTCTTTCCATATTATAGTTTCAAGAAGGTCTGGGAAGATGCAGAGGAGGGGCCAAGGTAACCTTTGTGCTTGGGAGGGATGAGCTTCAAACAATGGCCTTACATTATCTGTTCACACTAACTACTAAGAACTCCTCAGCCTTGTTCTGTGAACTTCAGGGTGAGCTAAGATAAGTAGGACAAATTTCCCACCATAAAAAATGTTATAATCTAGCAAATGTATGAAAATTATACAACCTGGCAAAAATGATTTTTAACAGAGGTGAAAAGTAATAATAGGTTTGATTAGTAAACATTACTATTTGCTTAGCTAGATATATGAAATGGGAAAAAATTTAAAATATTTAATAATATAAAATTATTATTTTCAATTATTTTATTGTAGTTTAAATTAGATTGATTATTCAGTTATTTTCTTTTGCTTAAATTCAGAATTTTAATTGTTACTTATAATTCATATTTTAATTCTGGACATTGTTTTATATATATGACACACACACACGTGTGTGTGTGTGTGTGTGTGTGTGTGTATAATGTATTTTTTTAATTTTGAAATACAAATAAAGAGGAAGTTATTCAGTTTGGTGCTGTCCCTACCCAAATCTCATCTTGAATTGTAGTTTCAATAATTCCTACATATTACTGGACAGACCTGGTGAAAGGTAATCGAATCATGAAGGCAATTACCTCCATGCTGCTGTTCTTATGATAATGAGTGAGTTCTCACAAAATCTGATGGTTTTTTAGAAAGATTTTTCCTTTTTGCTTAGCTGTGCCCCTTGCTGACACCATATGAAGAAGGATGTGTTAGTTTTCTCTTCTGCCGTAATTGTAGGTTTTCTGAGGCCTCCCCAGTCCTGTGAAACTGTAGCTGATTAAACTCCCTTTCCTTATAAATTACTCAGTCTTGGGTATATCCTTATAGCAGCATGAGAAAGGATTAATACCATAGACTGGTATGGGATGAGATTTTGCTGTAAAGATACCCGTAAATGTGGAAGCAACTTTGGAACTGGGTAACAAGCAGAGGTTGGAACAGTTAGGAGGGCTCAGAAAAAGATAGAAAAATATGGGAAAGTTTGGAACTTCATAGAGATTTTTATAATGGCTTTGACCAAAATACTGATAGGGACATGGAAAATAAAGTCCAGGTTGAGGTAGTCTCAGATGGAGACAAGGAACTTCTTGGGAAATAGAGCAAAGGTGACTCTTGCTATACTTCAGCAAAAAGATTCGTGGCTTTTTGTTCTGCACTAGAAATGCATGGAACTTTGAACTTGAGAGAAATAATTGAGGGTATCTGGTAGAAGACATATCTAAGCTAACAGTTTTCAAGAGGAAGCAGAGCATAGAAGTTTTAAAATTTTCCACCTGACAATGCAGTAGAAAAGAAAAACCAATTTTCTGAGGAGAAATTTAATCTGCATCAGAAATTTACATAAGTAATGAGGAGCCAAATTCTAATCACCAAGATAATGGGGAAAACGTCTTCAGGGTATGTCACAGAGCTTTATGGCAGCCCCTCCCATCACAGGCCTGGAGACCTCGGAGGGTAAAATGACTTCCTAGGCTGGATCCAGGGTGCCACTGCTGTGTGCAGCCTAGAGACTTGGTGTCCTGCATCCTAGCTGCTCCACGCATGGCTAAAATGGGCCAAGGTATAGCTCAGGTCATGGCTTCCGAGGGTGTAAGCCCCAAGCCTTGGCAGCTTCCATGTAGTATAGAGCCCGTGGGTGCACAGAAATCAAGATTTACATTGGGGAACCTCTGCTTAGATTTCAGAGGATGTATGGAAACACCTGGATGCCCAGGCATAAGTTTACTGCAGGGGCAGTGCCCACAGGCAGGCAGAAAAAACTCTGATAGAGCAGTGCAGAAGGGAAATGTGGGGTGAGAGCCCCCACACAGAGTCTCCACTGGGGTACTGCCTATTGGAGCTTTGAGAAGAGGGCCATCATCCTCCAGATCCCAGAATGGTTGATTTACTGACAACTTGCACTCTGTTCCTGGAAAAGCTGCAGACACTTAATTCCAACCCATTAAAGCAGCCAGGAGGGGGGTCTGTACCCTACAAAGCTACAGAAGCATAGCTGCCCAAGACCATAAGAAGCCACCTCTTGCATCAAAATGGCCTAGATGTAAGCCATAGAGTCAAAGAAGATTGCTGTGGAACTTAAATGATTAATGACTGCTCTATTAGATTTGGGACTTGGTTGGGACTTGTAGCCCCTTTGTTTTGACCAATTTCTCCCATTAAGAACAGGTGTATTTAACCAATGCCTATGCCCCCATGGTACCTAGAAAGTAACTAACTTGCTTTTGATTTTATAGTTTCATGAGCATGAAGGACTTGCCTTGCCTCTGAAAAGGCTTTCAATTTGGATTTCTGAGTTAATCCTGGAATGAGTTAAGACTTTCGGAGACTGCTGGGAAAACATGATTGTGTTCTGAAATGTGAGAACATGAGATTTCGGAGATGCCAGGGATGAAATTGTATGGTTTGGCTGTGTCCCCACCAAAAAATCTCATCTTAAATTGTAATTCCCATAATCTCCTGTGTCATGATAGGGACTGGATAGGAGGTCATTGTTCTGCTGTTCTAATGATAGAGACTGAGTCCTCAAGAGATATAATGATTTTAAAGGGGCTTTCCCTCTTTTGTTTGGCACTTTTCCTTGCTGCCACCATGTGAAGAAGGATGTGTTTGCTTCCCCTTTCACCATGATTTAAGTTTCCTGAGGCCTCCCCTACCCTGCAGAACTGTGAGGCAATTAAACCTCTTTTCTTTACAAATTACCTAATCTCAAGTATGTCCTTATAGCAGTATGAGACAAATACAGGAGGTATAAAAGTTTAAATGTAAGAATGGTATTACAATGATCCTTGTATAAATATGACCTAGTTTAACTATAAAAATGTACTAGTGACTTTAATGACTATAGTGTACCCGTCCCCATTTTACCCATTTCTATCTAAATTAAGTTTTGTGTGATTATTTTATATTTTTCTTCACAGATTCATCTCATTTATATATATGAGGGTATGAACACAAGATTTTTCTGTTGTGATACTTTATAGGAAAGAAATTTTATTGAAAATTTTATTTCCTGACTTTAATTCTTTAGTTTGATATTGTGTTTTAAGATATATTTATGTTTAAGTACAGAACTGTAGCTCATTATTATGCATTAGTGTCTATTATTCAATAGAAAGAATACAGAAGAATTTACTCACTCCTTTTACCATTGAAGAAAATTTCATAGTTCCTATTTTGTTCAATTGAAAATAGTACTATTATGTAGACTTTTGACTTTATTCCCTGATGCATATAAATTCTTCTGGGCTATGTAACAGGAGTGGCATTGCTAGGAGATAGGATATTCAATAATAGATTCAATTAAAACTTTATTTTCCATCAAGCTATCTTTTTCTCATTAATTCATAGAAGGGTTTTTTTTATGTATTGGAAACAAATAGAGATATATATGTTTTAAATACCTTTTCCCTGGTTGAGTATTTTCTTTGCTCTTTAGTGTGTTTTATATATTTTTTAAAATGTTGTTTACTTGAGTTTATTATTATGTAACTTTATTGTTTTAATTTCTCTGTGTTGTTTAATATATATGCTAGAAACAAGTCATTAGGATATTTTTAATATTTTTCTAAAAGTTTCAAAGTTTTAATTTTGACACTTAATTCCTTAATTCATCTTGAATTTATTTGGGTTTATTTTTTCGGTTTGTGATCCATTTTAATTTTTCTCTACACAGATACACTGTCTTACAGAAGAAATTACATATCAATCCACCTCTTCCGCAATGATCTATGAAAACCGTATAATATTTATGTTTTTTACATATGCACAGATAAGTATCTCCTGTTTTTCTACTCTGTGTATTTATTCTTTAAACAATACACCACTAATTTAATTCTACACTTTCCTAATAATTCTTGACATTTTGCTGGACAAATCTGTGGTAATGAATGAACATTGAAACATCTTTATTCTTGCATATTCTCATTGGAGAAAAATAAATGTGTGTTAAGCGATATTTGGCATAAGTCCTAAGAAAAAAGTTAAAGATAGCAAGTTAAAATATAAGAGATTAATAATATAAATATACCATTCTACTATCTCTGTAATCTGAATAGTTATGAATTTAAATGTTGGTGAAAAACTAAAGATTCATCACAAATTTTCTTTGTTTGAAGCAGCCAACAGAGTATTTTTAGTGACCTAAACATTATACTAATTTATAATAATAGCTTCAAATATCTCTAAAAGGTTAAAGAATTATTAATATTTCATGTACATGTAAACATATGTAAATGTACTACTTAAGAGAGTCCAATCCAGCTCTAAAATGATTCTTTAACATTCATGTGCAATGTTTTTTGAAAATTGTATATTCCAAATATCTAGTTTCATAACAGGAAGTTTTTTTCCCCAGGTTCTCCTGGATATCCATGTATGTATACCTTAAATCTCTGGTTTTATCTGTTATAGTTTATAGTACCTCCAATAGGAAGGAGTCTGCCATAAATTTCTTTCAAAAATTTTATCTGTTCTCTAATTTACTTTTCTACAATTTTTTTTCTATTTTTTTCTTATTTTTTTAGTAGCATCATTGCCTACTAAAATAGTATTTGTTTACATATTGATCTCTTTTAAAATCTGTTTCTTCCATGGGAATATAAATTTCATGAGAGCAAAATTTTCATCATATAATGTTCATTTTATTCTTAAACTTTAAAAAATGTAAATAGGTTTAATTTAGTCAGAGTATACATTTCTTTTCCTCTACTTATCAAGACAACTGAGGTTTATAAATTCTACTAACAAAACACAGTGAGGGGAAGTAGGGAGAAAACTGTGATGGGAGAAACAAGCCTTACTTCTTTAGATTCTGATGGTGTTGAAAAACACAGGAAGAAGAATTTGATTTAAAAACATATTCTACCAACTACTTTTCTTGTTTTCTACAATCATATATTCACTGTCTGTTAGACTTGTTTGCAAAAATTTGTTTTGTGCCTTGCTCTAAAACATGGTAATGTGAAAATACGCACATACTATAACAAAGTAAAACAAAATTCAAATAAGTAAGCAAAAAAAAGTTTAGAAAAATAAGATAGAGCCTGAAATGCTTGATACATGTTTATAACAATAAGTGACTTCTACTTAATAAACATGCATCACAGAGTGAATAAAGATCAACCTAACATCCAAATGACAAGAAAAAGCCGAAACAGACCAAAACTAGGCACCAACCAGTAATTTGTAAATGCAGAGAAAAAGTTTTTGAAGGAAATTAAAAATGCTACTATAGTGAACACACAAGAAAGTGAAACAGTTTTATTTCTAATATGAAGAAAGTTTTAATGGTCTGAATAGAAAATCAAGCCATACACAACACTCACTTAAGTGAAATTGCAATGTATAGCAAGCCCCTAACCCTCTTCAGTTCTATAAAGGGTGAAAGAGGTGATGAACCTGCAGAAGAAAATTTTAAGCTAGCTGAGGTTGGTGCATAATATTTAAGGAATGAAACCATCTCCATTACATAAACGTTTAAGGTGAAGCACCACGTGCTAATGGAAGAAGTTGCAGCAAGTTATCCAGAAGATCTAGCTAAGATAATTGATGAAGGTGGCTACACTAAACAACAGATTTTCAATACACATACAACAACCTTATATTGAAAGAAGACACCATCTAGAATATTCATAACAAGAGAGGAGAAGTCAATGACTTGCTTCAAAGATTCAAGAGACAGACCAACTCTCTTGTTAGGATAGCTAATACATCTAGAAACTTTAAGTTGAAGTCAATGTTTATTTTCTATTTGAAAATCCTAACATCCTTAAGAATTATGCAAAATCTACTTTGTCTGTGCTCTGCAAATGGAAGAACAAAGCCTGGATGGCCACATACCTGATTAAAGCAGGGTTTGATAAATACTGCGTTGTTTTTTTTTTTTTTTGAGACAGAGTCTTGCTTTATCATCAGGTGCCAGGCTGGAGTGCAGTGGCATGAACCTGGCTCACTGCAACCTCTGCGTCCTGGGTTCAAGCAATTCTCCTGCCTCAGTCTCCTGTGTAGCTGGAACTACAGGTGAACACCACCAAGCCCAGCTAACTTTTGTATTTTTTAGTAGAGACGGGGTTTCACCATGTTGGCCAGGATATTCTTGATCTCTTGACCTTGTGATCTGCCCGCCTTGGCCTCCCAAAGTGCTGGGATTACAGGCGTGAGCCACCGCGCCTGGCCTGATAAATAGTTTAAGCCCACTTTTGAAACTTCTTCTCAGAAGAAAGATTATCCTTTTGAATATCACTGCTCATTGAAAATGCATATAATTACCCATGAACTCTGATGGACATGTACAAGAAAATAAATGTTGTTTTCATGCCTTTTAACATAACATCCATTCTGCAGCCATTAATCAAGAAGAAATTTCAAGTCTTATTTAAGAAATACATTTTGTAAGGCTACAGCTGCTGTAGAGAGTGATTCCTCTCATGGCTCAGAGCTGAGTAAATTGAAAACCTTCTGGAAAGGATTTATAATTCTAGAAGCCTTTGAGAACATAAATGATTCTTAGGAGGAGGTAAAACTATCAACATTCACAGCAATTTGGAAGAAGTTAATTCTAGCTCTCATGAATGATTTTGAGGAATTCAAGACTTCAGTGGAGGAAGTAACTGCAGATGTGGTAGAAATAGCAAGAGAACTAGATTTAGAGGTGGAGCCTGAAGATGTGACTGAATTCCTACAATATCAAGGTAAAACGTGAGAGGGGAGCTTCTTATGAATGAGCAAAGAATGTGGTTTCTTGAGATGGGCTCTACTGGTAAACATGATGTGAATATTGTTGAAACAACAACAAAGGTTTTAAATATTATACAAACTTAGTTAATAAAGCAGTGGAAAGGTTTGGGAGAATTGACTCCAATTTTGCAATAAATTTTGCTGTACATAAAATGCTGTAAAACAGCATCACATGACACAGAAATATTTAATGAAAGGAAGAGTCAATAGATGTGGAAAATTTTATTGTTGTCTTATTTGTAGAAATTGCCACAGTCAACCAATCTTCTGCAACCACCACTCTCATCAGTCAGCGGTCATCAACATGGAGAAAAAAATCCACCACCAGCAAAAAGATTATGACTCTCTAAAGGCTCAGATGATCTTTAGCATTTTTTAGCAGTGTTTTTACTTAATGTATGTAACATCTTTTCTAGGCATAATGCTGTTAATCACTTAATAGACTCTAGTATAGAGTAAATACAACTTTTATATACACTGGAAAACCAATGACTTGCCTTATTGCTGTATTAAATTTATTGTAGTGGGAAGGAATCTGCAAAACCTCTGAGATATGCCTATGCATTATATTTTAAATATACATGTACTAATTTTCAAAATTTAGAAGATGTATTTCATACTGATGCTTTGGTTAAGGTAAAATAATTATTTTTTACTTTATCAAATTCTAAAAATTATGAAATTCTACCATATAAGTTTCCATTACAAATGTGTGTGCTTCATGTTTAAAGTTCTATGATAATCTATGTTATATGATACACCAGAGAGGAGAATAAAGGCATAATGTTTATTTATTTATTAATTTAAATTTTTTTTTTTTTGAGACGGAGTTTCACTCTTGTTACCCAGGCTGGAGTGCAGTGGCGCGATCTCGGCTCACCGCAACCTCCGCCTCCTGGGTTCAGGCAATTCTCCTGCCTCAGCCTCATGAGTAGCTGGGATTACAGGCGCACACCACCATGCCCAGCTAATTTTTTGTATTTTGAGTAGAGACGGGGTTTCACCATGTTGACCAGGATGGTCTCGATCTCTGGACCTCGTGATCCACTCGCCTCAGCCTCCCAAAGTGCTGGGATTACAGGCTTGAGCCACCACGCCCCGTCAATGTTTATTTTTAATTGATTTTGTGCTTAGTCATTTCTAGTAATAAACAAAGAAGATTTCTAATATCCTAATATGTTTCTATTAGTCATTAAAAAGTATAATTATATTGATGTATAGTCATGAGTCCTCAGTCATTTTCTGGATATAATTCTTTAGGGAAGAAGGCTCAGTTATTAATGTGAAGGTCATTATTATACTCCTATATGATGGCTGAAATGATAAGTGACTTCTACATAATAGATGTCATGTTTTTTTGCATCTTCATTTATCTGCCTAATTTGATATCTTCTGTTTTTCATTTGTTTGCTTTCCTCATTTTTAAGTGTACTTCTTTAAATTATATGGCTTTCTTAATACCAAACTATAATAATTATCTTTATTAACTCAATCTCTCAGGTAAGCTGCTTATATATATAAAGTTAGGCCACTGAAAAGCCATTTAATAGCTGTGAGTTACAACTTCAGTTATGAACAAATGATCAAGATGCATTAACTTCTTTTTCACAAGTCTTTCTTCAGCATTATCCAGGATTTAAAAATATATACATATTTACAAAATAAAAACTTTATTCATTTGGCATATTTCTTATGTCATTCTTTCTTTCTTTTTTTACACATTTAATCTTTAGACTGATAAGCATATAGTTAAATTAAACTTACCTAGGCTAATATCTTAAAGCTAAATTTAAGTTCATTGAGAAATGATATTCTCTACATTATTTTTTAAGTATTTTAGAATACTTGCTGAATGTATATATCTGTAGGTATATTTTTCTATACTGCTATGAAGAACTGCCCAAGACTGAGTAACTTAAAAGAAGTTTAAATGTCTCATAGTTTCAATTGTCTGGGAGTCTTCAGAAAATTAAAATCATGGCAGAAGATGAAGGAGAACAAGAATTTTTTTCTCATGGTTGTAAGAGAGAGAAGAGTGAGAACAAAGAGGGAAGAGTCCCTTATAAAACCATCAAATCTTTTGAGAACTCACTCACTATAATGAGATCTTCATCAGAAAACTGTCTCCAGGATCATATTACCTCCAGCTGGTTTCCACCATTGCCCAGTAAGCACTCTGTGTGGAAGTTCTGACTGTATATTTTCCTTTAGCCTTGCCCTAGCAGAGGCTCTTTATGAGAGCTCCACCCTATAGACAACTTCTGCCTGAATATCTGGGCATTTCCATACATCCTCTGAAATCTAGGCAGACATTCCCAAACCTCAATATTTTACTTCTGTAAACCTGCAGGCCCAACACCACATGCAAGCTAGTAAGGCTTGGGGGCTTGCCCCCTCTGAAGCCTGAGCTGTGCGTTGCTTTTAGCCACTGCTGGGATGCAAGGCACCAAGTCCCAAGACTCTGCAAAGCAGCAAGGCCCTGGGCCTAACCCACAAAACTATTTTTTCCTCCTCGGCCTCTGAGCTTGTGATGGTATGGGCTGCTTTGAAGATCTCTGATGTGCCCTGAAGAAATTTTCCCTATTGACTTAGTGATTAACATTAAGCTATTCACTATTTATGCAGATTTCTATAGAGAGCTTGAATTTCTCTCCAGAAAATGGATTTTTATTACATCATCAGGCTGCAAATTATCTAAACTTTTATGCTCTGCTTCTCTTTTAGACATAAGTTACAATTCCAAACCATCTCTTTGTTAATGCATAAAACTGAATATTTTAAAAGCATCTAGATCACCTCTTAAATGCTTTCCTGATTAGAAATTTCTTCTGCCACATGCCCTAAATCATCTCTCTCAAGTTCAAAGTTCCACAGATATCTAGGGTTGTGGCAAAATGACACAGTCTCTTTGCTAAAGCATAGCAAGAGTCACCTTTATTCCAGTCCCTAAAAAGTTTCTTACCTTCATCTGAGACCACCTTAGCCTGTACTTTATTGTCCATATCCCTATCAGGAATTTGGTCAAAGCCATTCAACAAGTCTCTAGGAAATTCCAAACTTTCTCACCTCTTTCTGTCTTCTTCTGAGATCTCCAAACTGTTCCAATCTCTGCCTCTACCCAGTTCCAAAGTTGCTTCCACATTTTCAGGTATCTTTATAGCAGCACCCTACTCTTTGCAGTATGAATTTACTATATTACTCCATTTTTGCACTGTTATAAAGAAGTTCCTGAGATTGGGTAATTTATACATGAAAGAGCTTTAATTGACGCCTAGTTCTGCAGGGCTGGGAAGCCCTCAGGAAACTTACAATCATGGTGGAAGGTGCAAGAGAGGCAAAGCCCTTCACATAGTGGCAAGAGAGATAAGACTAAGGAGTGAAGCAGGAAGAATCTCTTATAAAACCATCTGATCTCATGAGAATTCAATCACTATCATAAGAACAGCATGGGAAAAACTGCCCCTATGATCCAATTACCTTCATCTATACTTTCCTTGACACATATGGATTACAAGGATTTTCATTCAAAATGAGATTTGGGTGGGGAAATAAAATCTAACCATATCAGTAAACATTATGTTAGTTGCTTTGAATACTATGAATAAGCTATAAGTAGATAATTAAAGTTCCTCAAGATGCTTTCAACAGTCAGTAAATATGAGAATTTAGTAAACAGTATACAATTTTATATCACTGCATCATTAAGAAATCTGATACCGAATAAACCTTTACCTTTCTGACTTACTATGCCTTATTTTTAAATATATTTAATTATTTTAACAGCATAAAGTTTATTCATGATCTGTCAATAATTTCTACAGAATGAGGATAAACCTTGCTGTATATAAGTTTCAAACATATTCATAGCACTAGATTTTAAAAGTAATCATAAGTACAGTACAAGGCAGGAAATTTCAACAAATCATAGTAGACTACTATGTGGAAAACAATTTATTTCAAAGAATTTCTTCTCCATATATGGTACAGATTAATGGTAATTTCAGGAGTATAATTTCAGCCATGGGGAATCAGATATATCTAGGTTTCAATTTCCATTTCACTACCAACCACCTTAGTGATCCAGAATTTATTTCTTAAACTTTTTGCCTGAACATTCTCTATGGGATCTCTTTTCTGTTACATTTTTCTGTGGATCTTATTTTCTACCAGTAACACACGGTTTTGATTACTATAGCTTTGTAGTATAATTTAGTTGGGTAATATAGGCCAAATGCTGTGGCTCATAACTGCAATCCTAGCACTTTGGGAGGCGGAGGTGACATCAAGTTCATTTGATGTCAGGAGTTCTAGACAAGCCTGGCCAACATGGTGGCACCCTGTCTCTACTAAAAATACAGAAATTAGCCAGCCAGTGTGGTGCATGCCTGTAATCGCAGCTACTTGGGTGGCTGAGGCAGGAGAATCCTTGAATCTGGTATGTGGAGGTTGTAGTGAGTTGAGCTCATGCCATTGCACTCCAACCTGGGGTACAAGAGTAAAATTCCTACTCAAAAAAAAAAAGTTAAATAATATGATACCTCCAGATTTATTATTTTTATATAGGATTGCTTGAACTATTTGGGTCCCTTTTTGGCTCCATACATTTTAAGATTTTCTTTTCTAATTCTGTAAAAAAATAATATTGATGTTCTGATAGTAATTGCATTGAATCTGTAGATTGCTTTGGGCAGCATGATCATTTTCATGATATTGACTCTTTCCAGTCCATGAGCATGGGATGTATATTCATTTGTTTGTGGTCATCTAGATTCTTTTCAGCAGTGTTTTGTAGTTATTCTTGTAGAGATCTTTCACATCTTTGCTTAAGTATGTTCCTATGTATTTATTTTATTTTGTATTGCTATTGTAAAAGGCATTTAGTTCTTATAATTACTTTCTTTGGAAGTTTTTATGTGTGCTTGGTGGTGTTCCAAGGACTTTATACTATCATGTTAATATTTCAGCCAAATCTCTAAAATAGAAGATACTCTCTTGATCTACAAGGAACTCAAATTATCAAGAAAAAAGAAAATAATTCCATCGAAATGTGAGTAAAAGAATAGGCATTTATCAAAAGAAGATATACAAGTGGTTAATAAACATATGAAAAAATGTGCGGCGTCACTAATCATCAGGGAAATGCAAATTAAAAGCACATCAAGATACCCCTTACCCAGTCAGAATAGCCATTATCGAAAAGTCAAAAAAACAATAGATATTGGTGTGGATGTGGTGAAAAGGGAATGCTTATATACTGCTGGTGATAATGTAAATTAATAAAATCTCTATGGAAAACAGTATGGGGATTTTCCAAACAACTAAAAGTAGATCTACCATTTGGTCCTGCAATCACACTAATGATTATCTACTCAAAGGAAATCAAAAGACATCTGCATGTGTATATTTATTGCAATACAGCTGATGATTGCAAAGACATGGAATCAGCCTAACTGCCCATAAGCCAATGAGTGGATAAAGAGAATGTGGCATGCATATATAAATCCACACACATATACATAATGAAATACTACTGAGTCATAAAAAAGAATGAGATAATGCCTTTTGCAGGAACTTGGATGAAACGAGGTTTTTGTTCTAAGTTAAGTAATTCAGGAATCAAAAATAGATACAGCTCTAAAATTGATAGGATAGGTTGCACAAAAGTAATTTAAATATTATAAGTTAAAATTTTTAAATACGGATGAAGATTTACTATACCCATGAAAAAATAACTTTTAGTTTACATAACATGAACACATTATTCATTACCTTTTTCTTATTATTCTCCTCTGCAAAGTGCAGATAGCAATATCTCCTGTTCCTGCACATTGGATTGGAAGGGCATGAGAGGTAACTCCAACATTTTTATTTTACTGAGGAAATAAGAATACCAATGCTCTCTTTACTTTTGCATTTAGTGTCATAAAAGTATGAAAATCAGAAGTGTACAAATAATGATTAAATTTGAAATCATAAAGAGAAGTGCATAGAGCTTCAGGGTATACACAGTGTGAAACAGAATACTTTTTCCTTGAAGAGGGGTTACAAAAGGTAGGTTTCCAGAAACGATGTTCTTTTGTGAGAGCCCATGTTCCTGCAATTTTGCCTCTGCCATCCTACTTACTATACTCCTCTGTCCTTTTGAACTTAGCACCACCCCCTCCACCAATAATTTTACCTTCCAATCCAAGCATGCTGAATGTCTGGCACTATCATGTAGATTATTATTAATCCTTGCTGAGAGAGCACACTGATACATAATTTCCTTACTATGTTCTCTAATATGTTCATGATAAAATAATGTGTATCAGAAACATTAATGTAGTATCCAAGTTACTCCATTACCATTTTCATCAAAATTTCATAAAACTCTGTTACTTTCAGCTCTTACAAATAAAAAACCAACATTGACTGGTTTTTAATTACATGACAGTCTGTGACAGAATTAAAGGCAGAGTCTAGGTCTACAAGCATGCCTTCCTTCCTGCCACTTTGACTTACTGTTTAGAATTAAACCCAGCTGAAAGCATGGCCATGCACTCTCTTGAGGGAGACAGAAAGGACTGGTAAGTGATTGAAAGGTTAGCTTATGCTTTAAATTTGAGTTCCTTTCATATTGCAGTGGTGGTTCAGAAAAGAAAGAACTGGTCACTACTAGAGTTCCTGGTTCAATGTAAGCACATCCCCACAGGGTTGAAAGAGCTTTGAAATATAACGGATCCCTTCCCAATCGCCAGGCCTACTCATCTCCAGCCCTGAACAAAGAACAGAGAGTGAAAATAATACAAAAAGAGATGATAGAAACTGTGAGTGTTCCAGAATACCATGGGGTCCTGCTCTGTTTACATCTGAAGTAAAATTCCCATAGCTAGAGGCAAGTCTTTGAATTGAGGTGAAATAATTATCTCTAGAAAATTACTATTAAAATATACAAATGGCTCAGCACTCATTAACGCACTGTCACAGTTTACTTTATCAAATTAAGAAGTTGATGCTCTCAGGGCTCTGCAGATAAGCGGGGGAAAAAATGTTGCTTTTACTTCAGGAAATTGAAAAGATTTCAAACACAGCCCTGGGTAGAAAGGGAAGGTCTACAAAGGACTCCACAGTGGAGTCGGCCCTCCCAAGGGCTGTGATGGAAGCATAGCCAGTTATGCTGCCTGAGGTAGGCAAGCTGCAGTGAGTCTAAACTTGCATTTTCTTCTCTACGGTTTAACCAGGGTTTTCTTTTTTTCTGATATGGTCATGCTTATGATGTGTCAGAACATTTAAAATATTTTCTTTTGTATTTTAAAGGGAGTTGGAGAAGGAGAGAAGATTTGTAAATTTTGCTATGCTGCAAAATTGTGACATTAATTTTGAAATTTTCTGAGAGCAAAGATGGTTAAACACTGTAACAATCTTTTAGAAATAATTGTAAAACATGCTTTTTTTTCCCAAGAAGTTTTATTCTATTGAAGAAATCAGGAATTATGACTTTATTTAGAACTCTTCCTAATGACAAAGGAAAAAAATTGCCTTTCAAGGCACTTTTTAAAAAATAGCGATTTCGTAAGATTTTAGAAACTTGAATACACATATATACGTATAGAATGTAAATTTAGTATTTATGTCTTTAATGACAAATAAACTAATAAATATACTTGAGAGGCTTATTTGTAACCACAAAAATCTGAGATCAAAGTTTAAGACTAGCCCAGATATTTCTTTGGTTCAATAGAACTGTATTTTTAATATACATCTAAATTGAAGTTTTCTTTCACCATTCAATTCAGTAATATTATTTAACCAAAATGTGGTTTTGAGAGGAATGAACTTACATATTTCATTTTTCATACCTATACTGGAGAATCTCCGGTAATTAAAGGAATTACTGAGCTTATGCCTTTGCAGTCATTTTTCACAGGTGAGGGTAGAAGAAATTCTACAGTATATCACATTTACTTAATAGCTTTGTATGTCAATTATACAACAGTTTTGAAAATACAATTATTATATTTGGGGTTGTTTCTTAATTTCCTAATTTATCTCTCTCTTACTTGAAGATATAATAGTAATGACCATTTATATCACATTTTTCTGTTTTTATTTCCTTTTGATCTTGAATAATTTTCAACATTAAACAAAAACCAATTATATGTATCAATGTTATCATCAACTCTTTAATTATGTGATGTTCCAGCTGAATTAATTAGTACTGAGAAAGGAATAATAACTATCGCACAGGGCAAGACAGACTTTATTTTGAGGAATTAGATACACTTCCTATTTCTCAAATACCTAAATTTTAAAGTTTGTCCTAATTCTATATTTTCCCTCTATGTGAGTAATTATATAAAAATAAGGACAAATTCTAGATTCAAGTATAAAATACAAATATTTCGGTCTTCTGGGTCATAGTCCCATCATCAAATGTTTCAACTGAAATAGAAAAGACTGAAGTCAGAATCCAGGTCTACATGAAGAAATTATAATAATGAAGTAGCCACTAGCATCTGATCCCAAACTCTCCCATTTCCCATTTTTACAAGATACTTATTAATGCTTTAAGAGTGGAATAGCAATGCTTTAAAATAAAAACAAGTAACTTGGCATCAAATTTATACTGTACCAAAACCTTTATTTTGAAAAATTTGAAAGAGATTATAAGGTTTTCAAAAAACTCACACCAATAGCTATAACTTAGTGAATAACAAAATTATTAACAATTCCAAAATGCCTTTCCTCTTTTATTTAGATCGGTTAAATAGATATAACAATGTCAACAGGAAAAGAAAGGTATTGTTATTAATATAAAGCATACAATTGAGGAAAAAGTCTGGCAATAGGCCAACATAATAACTGTATCTCCTATTGTATTATGTATGTAAATTACCTCTCTGTTGTGACAAAACTTACTAATTCAATAAGGATTACAGTGATGATTACATAAACGACTTTGTCAATTTTAACATGGAAAGATCAGCCTCCAGATAACAGGCAATTCAACATGTAACTGTTGAAAATAGCTATAACATGGCTGAGTACAGGGTAGTGCTATTTGTTACCAGTTATGGAAACATCTTACTTTTTCCTCCTAGGGCCAGATCAAGATTGCATATTCTGTTTTGGATAAAAGATGTTACTTAAAGAAATATGCAAATTACTTAACCACATGTTATCCTGTCATCAGGATTAACTGATATTCAGTTATCTGAACGAAAAGTGATAAATGAGACTAACTCAGTTTTTCTCAACTGTGAGTTTAACAGATTTGTAAAATACTAGGGTGCCATCTTGTATAACTGCGGAGAAGCCACCCTAGTTTTCTAAAAATTGGTGTAGTCATAAGATGTCAGTATTTTAAACTCCATTCACTGGTGGGATCAGACTCATGTGTCTTATAGATAAATTGAATTAAACAATTTGATATGTTGTGATTAACTGATGTGCACTCTTAAGACTAGATGAAGTATATTTAAAATTATTTAATAAGCAGAGAAGATTAAGAAAAAGTTTAGAAATAACATTATTTAAAATTTTTTTTTCAACATTATGCATTTGTTGTTTAAATAGGGAAAACTAGGGACAGATTGGAAGATCATTTAATTAAGACATCTAATGAATGCTCTAGGATATTTTAAATATACATATCGAATAACTAGACATACCACAAGCCTTATCTGAAATTATGCCTACTGTTTCTTATGGATGGCAATGAGATAATATCATGACACATCAAGTAATTGCTGCCATATTTAGAGCATGAAAGGACACTGCAAAATCTAGAAAAGAAGTGAAAGATGGCCAGTGCAGTGGTTCACTCCTATAATCTCAGTACTTTGGGAGGCCAAGACAAGTGGATCACCTGAGATCAGGGGTTTGAGACCAGCCTGGCCAACATGACGAAACTCTGTCTGTACTAAAAATACAAAAATTAGCTGGGCAGGGTAGTGGGCGCCTGTAATCCCAGCTGCTCAAGAGTCTAAGGCAGGAGAATCATTTGAATCTGGGAGGCACAGGCTGAAATGAGCCAAGATGGTACCATTGCACTCCAGCCTGGAGAACAAGACTCCATCTCAAAAAAATAACAAACTAAAAAGAAGTGAAAGACAGTATGTAAGGATATAGTTAAGTGAAACAATTTCATAACTACATAATAAAAAAAGGTTCAGATATGAGAGTCCTAGAGAATGTTAAGCTGTGAGTAGAAAAAGCACAGACATGGCCTGACAATTCCTTCAGTACATCTATAATGACTTTTTTTTAATACTCTATGTAACCACATTTGGAAAAGTTTTTAAGAAGGTTAACATCACTCTTCACCTAATGTTATATATTATATTTCAGGATATATCTTTAAAAATTGCTCTATTGCATATTTAAACCCATTTTGTTCTTCTAGGTAACACAATTAAGTCTCTAGTTATTAAAGGTTATCCACCAGATGTCATAAAATATAATAAAAATGTAATGAAAAGTTGATGACAACATGCTATCAAACCCAAATTTGAAAATGTTCTGTTTAATTTCCATAACAGACTGCCTTTCATGTGTGAATGGAAAATAAGTCTCAGTGACAAGGTAAAAAGTAGGACAAAAATGACTTCAAAACGTTAGTGAAACTAAAAGAATTGAAGCCCTAATTGTTTTTTGCCCATTGAAATTACTCTTGTCCATTTAAACTGAGGCCATAACTGTTTTGATCACAGATAGGGAAAGATTCTGGCAAATTATATTGGTAAGTTTTCAAAATCTTTTAGCTGACAGTTGAAATACAGTGTTAGTAATGCATAAGTTTTAACTCCAAGTCAGGGATGCCATAGGTTCTAACACCAAGAGAGTTTGCAATGTGGAGACGTCCCACTGTCAATTGGACATTCTGGGTAATAGTATTTTAAAGAATGAATATAGTCAAAACAAATTTAGATATACTGATTACTATAGCTTTCAGGTTAAGACATTCCATTTGATAATGCTCTTTTTAGGCACTGAAAAAAAAAAATTTTTAAGAGTAAATAAGCCTTCGGGAGTTATTTTAACTAATGACACAGCCCAAAAAGAACTGAAGTAGCAAAACTCCATGTCTGAAGTTTAGATTGATTACCACTATAGAGTTTATAGCTTCTCTGAAACAAAGGAAATATCACCTTTTAATGTGAAGTTACAATTTAATTTTATTAGCTGACATAAACTATTTTTCTGACTTTTAATTAACCTAGAAAAATGCTTAATGTTTATATATGTCTTCAGATATTATATGTATTCATAAACTGAGCCAATAAAAATGGGTTACAGGATTAGATATAAATTAAATGGTACTTGATTTTTTATCCTCTTATTTTATGCACATTATTGTAGATAAAATAGAAAAAGTTTCCTTTAGAAAAAGAAGAAACAATAATAAAATCATTATGATCCGTTGATAGACTATACACAAGCTACTTGGCTGTGGCAGTTTGGAGATAGGATACCAGCTGGTTGCAAAAACAGTCTGGGAATGTTCCCCACAGACATTGGATTCAGGGATTTTGAGGCCCATGGGATACATCATCTCTGTAGTTTAATTTCAAAGTAGGTTTTACATTGCCACAGATATTTATATTAAAATATGCATGTGCAGAACATGCAAGATAGTTGCATAGGTACACACGTGGCAGTGTGTTTTGCTGTCTTCCTCCCCTTCACCCACATCTGGCATTTCTCCCCATGCTATCCCTCCTCAGCTCCCCCGCCACTGCTGTCCTTCCCCTATTATCCCCAATAGACCCCAGTGTGTAGTGCTCCCCTCCGTGTCCACGTGTTCTCATTGTTCATCACCCGCCTATAAGTGAGAATATGCGATATTTCATTTTCTATTCTTGTGTCAGTTTGCTGAGAATGATGTTCTCCAGGTTCATCCATATCCCTACAAAGGACACGAACTCATCGTTTTTTATTGCTGCATAATATTCCATAGTATATATGTGCTACATTTTCCCAATCCAGTCTATCATCGATGGGCATTTGGGTTTATTCCAGGTATTTGCTATTGTAAACAGTGCTGCAATGAACATTCGTGTGCATGTGTCCTTATAGTAGGACGATTTACAGTCCTTTGGATATATGCCCAGTAATAGAATTGCTGGGTCAAATGGAATTTCTATTTCTAAGTCCTTGAGGAATCGCCACACTGTCTTCCACAATGGTTGAACTAATTTACACTCCCACCAGCAGCATAAAAGTTTTCATATTTCTCCACATCCTCTCCAGCATCTGTTGTCTCCAGATTTTTTAATGATCACCATTCTAACTGGCATGAGATGGTATCTCAATGTAGATTTGATTTGCATTTCTCTGTTGACCAGTGATGATGAACATTTTTTCATATGTTTGTTGGCCTCATGTACGTCTTCTTTTGTAAAGTGTCTGTTCATATCCTTTGCCCATTTTTGAATAGGCTTGTTTGTTTTCTTCTTGTAAATCTGTTTGAGTTCTTTGTAAATTCTGGATGCCAGCCCTTTGTCAGAGGGGTAAACTGCAAAAGTTTATTCCCATTCTGTTGGTTGCCGATTCACTCTAGTGACTGTTTCTTTTGCCGTGCAGAAGCTGTGGAGTTTGATTAGGTCCCATTTGTCTATTTTGGCTTTTGTTACCAATGCTTTTGGTATTTTGGTCATGAAGTCCTTGCCTACTCCTATGTCCTGAATGGTTTTGCCTAGATTTTCTTCTAGGGTTTTTATGGTACCAGGTCTTATGTTTAATTCCTTAATCCATCTGGAGTTAATTTTAGTGTAAGGTGTCAGTATGGAGTCCAGTTTCTGTTTTCTGCACATGGCTTGCCAGTTTTTCCAACACCATTTATTAAACAGGGAATCCTTTCCCCATTGCTTGTTTTTGTCATGTTTATCAAAGATTGTATGGTAGATATGTTGTGTTGCCTCCAATGCCTCTGTTCTGTAACATTGGTCTATATCTCTGTTTTGGTAGCAGTACCATGCTATTTTGATTACTGTAGCCTTGTAGTATAGTTTGAAGTCTGGTAGTGTGATGCCTCCTGCTGTGTTCTTTTTGCTTAGACTTGACTTGGCTATGTGGGCTCTCTTCTGGTTTCATATGAAGTTCAAGGTGTTTTTTTTCCAGTTCTGTGAAGAAAGTCAATGGTA
>CM052650.1:120051919-120080460 GCA_028533165.1 Leontopithecus rosalia
CTAGGTTTTGAGTTTTTTTGATCTTGCTCCTCCAGCTCTTTCAATTTTGACATTAGGGTGTCAATTTTGGATCTCTCCACTCTTCTCATGTGGGCACTTATTGCTATATATTTTCCTCCAGGGACTGCTTTAAATGTGTCCCAGAGATTCTGGTATGTTGTGTCTTCATTTTTGTTGGTTTTGAAGAACGTCTTTATTTCTGACTTCATTTCATTGTTTATCCAGTCAACATTCAAGAGCCAGTTGTTCCGTTTCCATGAAGCTGTGCGGTTCTGAGTTAGTTTCTGAATTCTGAGTTCTAGCTTGATTGCACTATGATCTGAGAGACTGTTTGTTATGATTTCAGTTGTTTTGCATTTGCTGAGGAGTGATTTACTTCCAATTATGTGGTCAATTTTAGAGCAGGTGTGATGTGGTGCTGAGAATAATGTATATTCTGTGGATTTGGGGTGGAGAGTTCTGTAAATGTCTATCAGGTTTCCTTTGTTCCAGGTCTGAGTTCAAGTCCTGGATATCCTTTTAATTTTCTGTCTGGTTTATCTGTCTAATATTGACAATGGAGTGTTAAAGTCTCCCACTATTATTGGGTGGGAGTCCAAGTCTCTTTGTAAGTCATTAAGAACTTGCCTTATATATCTGGGTGCTCCTGTATTGGAGATATATATCCATATATACTTAGGATTGTTAGCTCTTCTTGTTATATCGATCCTTTTACCATTATGTAATGTCCTTTTTGTCTCTTGATCTTTGTTGCTGTAAAGTCTATTTTATCAGAGACAAGAATTGTAACTCCTGCTTTTTTGCTCTACATTTGCTTGGTAAATCTTCCTCCATCCCTTTATTTTGAGCCTTTGTGTATCCTTGCATGTGAGATGGGTTTCCTGGATACAGCACACCAATGGGTTTTGGCTTTTTATCCAATTTGCCAGTCTGTGTCTTTTGATTGGTGCATTTAGCCCATTTACATGTAGGGTTAATATTGCTATGTGTGAATTTGATACTGCCATTTTGATGCTAGCAGACTGTTTTTGCCTGTTAGTTGATGCAGATTCTTTGTTTTGTTGATGCTCTTTAGCATTTGGTATGTTTTTGGAATGGCTGGTACTGGTTGTTCCTTTCTATGTGTAGTCCTGTTTAATCAGATGAATGTTCTGGTCTGCCTTCCAAAATCTCCAATTCCCGGTAACAGGGCAACCAAACCAGTGTATTTTGTATGGAGTGCTGCTGCGCTGTGGCCCCGGCCCAAACAGCCGTGCCAGCACAAACAGCCACGCTGGTGGCCGGTGGGGCTCCTACACCTGGGAATCTCCTGGTCTGTGGGCAATAAAGATCTGTCTGGAAATGCGGTGTCCACTCACCCTCTGCATTTTCACTGGGAGCTGCAATCCTGAGTCGGTCCTACAGCACCATCTTCTCCCCTCTCTCCTAAACCATTTAATTTTTTTAACCCAGTTAAATTTGTACAAGGTTTAAATATATACACAGTGAAGTTTTATTTTTATTTTCCCCCTCATATTTAGAAAGCAATGTTATACTCTCAGCTGATCTGGTTTCATCAAGTACTTCTAGTTATTATCAATTATTTAAATAAGTTAATTTTTCACTTTTGAATTTTATTTGTAAAAATATGGAATGATTATGAAAAAGAGGAGATCACTGTGTGTTCCATGATGTGTGTGAACTGTTCTTATGTGAGTAATCTGTTGTAAATTCATTTCTCCCTGGAACAAAGTATAGTAAAATGTGACCACCATTCATGTGAAATTGTTTCTAATAGGAAAGTCCATATAATTGTCATCTCCAACTTAAAAAAATGACAAGAAACACATATATTTAATATGCTTGAGTGGTAAAGGATACAGTCATCATGAGAATAAATTTAATAAGATTTGCATTATATACTTTTGATGCAAGAGTGGTGTTTCACAAAAAGACATAAGAATGTGTGTGTATGTTTAAATTTTACTTTTATATTTGGTAAGATTTGCTCACAGATTATTTTTCGTGTTCTTTTAAAGCTAAACAGATATGTAGTAATTGGGTGATTTTTAAATTATTTATTTTCTTTGGAAGTATGGCTGTGATAATTTTCTTCTCTTTAAAAAATTCTGTTGTTTGAACTGTTTATAACCATATTTTTAAGTAGCTAAATAACATGTATTATTAGACACGCAAATTAGCACTTTGTTGCCTTGAAATACTAGTTGCAAATTAGAGCTTGACCAGACTAAATAAGAGCAATGCTGTTGCTTACTTAGTTCAACTTTAACAAATTTCCTTCCTAAAGACACTAGAAAGAAAATACAAGGTAATAAACCTTGATCTGTAACAGTTTCCACAAATGAACTTGGTATATTTTAAAATTGGTTGTATACACACAACTACAAGCTATTGCTTTGATTATTGATGTTGCTAAGTGCTGCTGAATGTGGATGGGCACCCTTGTTTTCTGGTATAGAGCAGTGTCTCCTCAATAGCAACATAACCTGTGGCCATAAATGCTTCAGTGGATGCAATGATTTCTTTACATGCGTATAAAGCAAGGCAGATAAAATCAACAAATTCAGGGCCAAGCCCATAGTAACAACCCTATAGAGAATAGACTTAATTATCTAGAAAATTCAGTCTACCACCTAAAATATTTAGGAAAATCTTGGATTAAAAACACACACAAAAAAAATAAATCCAACCAGTTTCCAACATATGTCCCCAAATCTTCTTAAATGCATCCCACACCCTGCCATTCTTTTCCTAAGGATATGGGTATTGTTTCAAGTTGTAATTTGTGTATATATCAGAGCCTAGGTTTTATGAGGACATTGGTAAATAAGTAAAAAAGAATAGATTTTTTAAAAAGAATATTCAGTATTAACCACTGGAATAAAGGACTCGAAATTCAGGATATTGTGCTTATTCTTGTTTTGTTGTGTATTAATATGAAAACCATGATAAAAAGTAATTCTGAGTATAAGCATCTCTATAACACGTCCTGAGGCCTCTACCTCACCTACTTCATCTTTTCAGTGGGATGATGATATCCATATAAAGAACCTTAAACACAAAATCCCAATTGTAAATGAAACCAGAAATTTTATGAAAAAAATATACACGAATTTCTTCTGCTTATCTGCAGTACATTTCTATAGTGATAAAGAAGTGAGTATAAATTAAAATGTACCCTAAGTTTTTCTTGTTATGTGCAGTACATTCCTACAGTGACAAAGGAGTAGAAATTAATGAGACTTAATACTAGTAAAATAATAATCTTTAATGAGAATAGAGAGCTGTAGCACCATATAAATTAAAAAGTTTAAGCCAGTCATCTTGAGGTCTATGAACTTATTTTTTTAACTATATTGCCTGTGTTTCTAATATTTTTTGGATATTTTAAATAAGAGACTACTATAGTTTGGTATACATATAGTTATGCTAGTAACTATATTTTACTGAAATTCTGGAGTTTTAAATTAAATAATTTTATATTATACATAAATTCAGATAAAATTTGAAGTATGAAAAACAGAGATCCCTTGTATTCATTACATAATTTACCTCAATGGTAACATCTTAATAGCTATAGAATAATATCACAACAAGGATATTGACAGAAAAGTTCCATCACTGAAAGGATCCCTCATATTACTGTTTTATAGCCACATCTACTTTTCTTCTGGCCCCATCACCTCCTTAATTCCTGACAACTGCTAATCTCTTCCTCATTTCTCTAAATTTTGTCAACTTTAAGAATGTTATATAACTGTAACTAACATGTCACATAAAGTATGTAACCACTTGAGATTGCATTTTTTTCACTCAGTATAATGCCTTTGATGGCCATCTGATCTGTTTATGCATTTGTAATTTATTTACTTCTTACTGTTCAGTAATATTCCCTGGTATCTTTATATTACACTTTGTTTAACATTTCCACTCATACAGAGAATCTAGACTGTACAAAGAAAGGCATGATAAACATTCATGTACAGGTTGTTGTGTGAACATACAATTTCATTTCTTTGGGAAAAATGCCCAAGGGTTCAATTGCTGGATTGCATGATAGTTTCACTGTTAATGTTTTAAAAACCACCAGATGATCTTGTGTTGTGGCTGGACAATTTTACACTGTCAGTAGTGATGTTCTAATAATTTAGTTTTTCTGAATACAAGCTAGTATTAGTAATGATATCTCACCGTGGCATTTTCCTGGTTACTAATGACTTGAGACATCTTTTATGGATTTATATGCTGTTATGGATTGAATTGTCTTCCCTGAAAAAAATCATATATTGAAATTCTAACCCCCAATATGACTTTATTTGGAGATAGGGCCTATAGATTGGAAATAAAGGTTAAGTGAGGCCATAAGAGTGAGGCCTTTTTCTGATAGTGAGGGAATGTATTCTCTTCCCAGGTCCACAAGGGGCTGTAGTTTCTAGGGCAGGAACTTCCTGGTGCCATAACCCTGCCCCCACCCCTCTCTCACCGTCCAGGGATTAGAGGTCTTTGTTTTAATTGTCACATGCCCCGGAAAGGACCAAAGGTCTGTCAGTCCAACAGAAGCTTAATGGAACTATTTTCATTGGCCGGGGGTTGGAGAAGCTGGGAATTCCTCCCAGGTTAAAAGTCCCCTTCTTCCTCATCTCCTTGGATTCCATATTCGGGTCCCCTTCCACAATCCTCATGGAAGCTTTCTCTCTCTCATCTTCTTCTCTCTCCATTTTCTCTTTTTCTTCCTAAATAAATCACTTTCTGCAAAAACTCTTTGGGGTCTGATATTTACTTACGAGCTCAACGTGCCATGGTCCCTTCTCCCAATCTTGGGTGAGCGAGAGACCAAGAGCCTGGAAAAACATCCTTTCAGAGGAGCTGAGTGCTCCCCTGCACCCTCAAATCTGGAAAGAATAGGACTGGTCCCCTCATGAGAAGAGAAAGAAGGTTGGGTATTGTGCTTCATGCCTATAATCCCAGCACTTTGGGAGGCCTAGGCAGGCAGATCACCTGAGGTCAGGAGTTTGAGACCAGCCTGGCCATCATGGTGAAACCCTGTCCCTACTAAAAATATCAAAAAATTAGCAGGGCATGGTGACAAGTGCCTGTAATCCTAGCCACTTGGGAGGCTGAGGCAGGAGAGCTGTGGCTTGAACCCAGGAGGTGGAGATTGCAGTGAGCCAAGATCGCGCCATTACACCCCGGCATGGGGGACCAAAGCAAGACTTTATCTCAAACACACACACACACACACACACATACACTAAAGAAGAAGAAGAAATATGAGAGAGCTCTCTTTCTCCCTGAACTGCACAAAGAAAAGGTCATGTAAGGACACAATGAAAAGATGGTCATCTACAAACCAGGAAGAAAGCCCTCTCTAGCAAACAACTCTTAGGGGCACCTAAATTTTAGACTTCTAGCCTCCAGAACAATGAAAAACATTTTTTTTCTATTGTTTAAATCACCTACTCTGTGGTGTGTTGTTATGGCCGGTCTAGAAGACAAATACATATGCCATCTGTGTGTCTCTTCACTGAAACATTCCCCGTGTTGTTTTGGCAATTTTCTAATTGAATTGATAATTTTTTTTTAAATGTTGAGTTTTGAGGGTATTTACATACACTAGATCCTATAGCTTTGTCATAAACATTGTTTATAAAAATTCTTTCTCAATTTGTATCTTTTCTTTTCATCTTTTAAAAGAGTGTTTGCAGAAAAATGTTAAATTTTGATGAAGTCTAATTTATCAAAATTTTTGTATGGAACATGCTTTCAGTGTCAAGACTAAGTAGTCTGCCTAGGCCTAGATTCTGAAGACTTTTGTATGTCGTTTTAAAGTGTCATAGTTCTGGATTTCATGTATATGTCTGTGATGTATTTTGAGGTATTATTTTGTATAATGTATGAGACATATATTGAGTTCTGTTTTTTAACTATAGATACCCAAATTTCTCTAGCACCATTTGTTAAAAGCCTATCTTTCCTTCATTGAAGTGTTTTATACCTTTGTAAAAAAAAATCAGGTAAGCATATTTATATGGGCCTTTTCTGGACACACTATACTGTTTTATTGATCTGATATTTGATCCGAGTGTTTATCCCTTCAATATCAATTCAAATATCAATAATGCACAGGGTTGAGTACTGTAACTATGTCATGGTCTTGAAATGGTTAGAGTGCTTCCCCTGATTTTATATTCTTTTTCAAAATGGTTTTAGTAATTTTATATCTTGTGCCATTCTACATAAATATTAAAATACTTTATATCTATATTACTGTAATTTTGACAGGAAAATCATTAAACTTACATATCAATTTGAAGAGACTGGACAATTTTGTCATGTTGAGTCTTACAGTCCATGAGCATGGTATTTCTTTGCATGTGTTTAAAATTTTCATTTCTATTAGCAGTGGTTTCCATTTTTGGCAGGTAAGTTCTATACATTTCTGTTAAGAGTTATACCTAAATATTTAATTTATGTATTTCTACATTATATTAAACTTTAATGTTAATAAATATTAATATCTAATAATTGAAAAACCTTTTTGAATTTTTAAATTTCAATATTCACATGTTTATTACTAGTACTTAGAAATACAATGGATTTTTGAATATGTATTTAATACCCTCCAAACTTGCTAAACATACTTGTAAGTTCTAGATGTTTTTTGGGAGATTCCTTGATGTCTCCTCTTGGGACAATTATATAATTTATAATGAGTACAGTTTTGTTTCTTCCTTTCCTGACTGTATTTCTTTATTATCTCTTTCTTGCATTACTACACTGGCAAAACCTTCTGGTTTTACATTGAATAAACCTGACTGCCATAGACATTCTTGTCTTGTTCTGAATTGTAAGAGAAAAACACCAAGTCTTTCTTCATTAGGTATAATATTACCTGGAGGGTTTTTTTGTATACTTTCTTTATCAAGATAATTTAGTTATCCCTATTCCTATTTTTTCTGGAGTTTTTATCATAAATATATATGAAATGGTTATCAAGTATTTTTTTGGTGTGTGTACATTGAATTATATGGCCAGGGGATTTCTCATGCTGACATCTTTCTCCTCTCCCTCTGTGACTCCAGTGACACTAATGTTATAACTTCTTTTATAGTCTGAGAAGCCTATGAGCCTTTTTCTTTTTAGTCTGCTTTGTCTCTGATATTCCAATTGGTAATTTTTACTATTCTACTTTCTATACACATTATTTTTTTCTCTGTTCTTTCTTTTCTGTGGATCGGGCCCATTGAGTCTCTTATTTCAGTTATTGTATGTTTTAGTTCTAAACTTTCCATTTGCTTTCTCTTCAGATCTTTATTTCATTGCCAATACTTTCTATTTGTTTGCTGAGACTATAATTTGATGTGTTAGTTTCAAATGTGTTCATCATTAGTCATTAAAATACTTTTATGATGACTGTTTAGAAAGCTTTGTCAGGTAATTATTATGTCTAACATATTAGTGTTGACATTTATTGATTATCTATTTGCATTTGGTTTGAGATTTCCCTGGTTCTTGGTATGGCATTTTTTTCTTTAAAATATGCATATTTTACATTTTATAAGACTCTATCTTACTTTAAGTAAGATATTATCTTAAGATATCTTACATAAGACATTATGTTTGTCCAAGCGGTGTTGTGAGTAGTACAACCTTTTCACAGTCATGTGCTATAGAAGTTAACTTTTCCTATCTGTCACATTTGACACCTTAGGAAGTGGACTCTTTTTTGCTGCTGTGTAGAGATGGGAGTTGTGGCTACCACAAAGCCTCCACTGACAATTCTGTGGCTGGGAGATATAAGAGTGATGGGAATGGAAACCATGTGGGGAGTGACTGCTTCTCACATGGTTTCCACTGACATAGTGAGGGAGAGTGGTGATGGCCTCCCTACCATTTTCTGTGGTGAAAGTTTTGACTGTTCACTAGGCCTCATCTAGCACTCTGACAATATCCTAGTGGTGAGAGGGAGGAATAATTTGTCATGGCCAGTTGAGGATGGAAACCCAGGATTTCCACATGGTCTCTATTGACACAACAGGTATGACTCTATTATTGCTCATGGAAGATGAAAATTCTGCCTCCTGACTCAGCCTTTTCTGACACCACTGAAGAAAGCATCAAGGTGACCTGTTATTAACTTGTCGACAGTAGAAGTCTATTTTTGGTGGTGTGTATCTATTCATGTTTTAGAATTGCTGGCTTCTTTAGCTCTAAGCTAGCAATATTTGAGGCAAAAAGAAAACCTATGGAATTCTCCACCATGTCATTCCTTGTATCTTTGTTGTCTAGGCCATCTGTTTTCTCTCTACCTTACAGTCTTCCAGTGCTTCTTTTATATATAATATTCAGAAATTTTAGTTATATATATGTATCTACTCTATCTTTCTGGAAGCAAAGTAACTGTATTTTCTTTTTTTGGAAAGTGAATTAAAATAACTCTTATAAGACAAAGAAAAATTAGTATTTCATTCTTTCTAATCATAATCAACTTGTGACAAAAACAGCATTTATAAATATGAGTGGAGGTGATGAAAAATATTAGTATCTAAGTGTCTGGTAAGAAATGAGAATGTAGTGATGCTGCTCAAGAATGGAACAGGGCTGGAAATGTCCATTTGAAAACTGTGTGCATATCACTAACTAGCCAACTGTGAAATGACTGAGACTATTGTAAAAGTATTTGGAAAAAAGGAAAAAGAAATACAGAATTTTGAAGATAAAACATAATAAAATAAATTGAGAAAGAAGAGTAAAAGAAAAATAGATGTGCTGTTTTTCCAAAATTTACCTAAAATAGAAAATCTCATACTTTTATACTCTTTTTTAAGCATAGTTGTGAAAATACATACTAAAAAACTGATAAGCAGTTCTTATGATGAACTAGTAGCCATGCGTCAAAGAACAATATTTGTCATTTTTCAGTGTAATTTAAAAAAGTGCCTTAGGCTTTAAAGATGTTAGAAAGAGGAATCAGACACACATGCACACACACACGCAAGTTACTGCAACAAGATGGAAATAAGTATATTTTCTATTTCTCAGTCTCCTTCTATTATGGCATATCACTTAAGCAGTTTGGTAATATAATATCCTGAGTGTGAAGGAAGGTATATTCATTCTTCCAGATTTTTACTGCTTTGATTTAAAAAAATAAATTATTCACTCCTCTCATATCAATATCAGAAAATACCACTGGCCTGGAAATCAACTTTAATTCTTCAGATAAATATATTGAGAAATATCTTTACCATTTCTGCTTTACAAAATTCCAGCTTAGCACCAGTAAAGGCACATAATTTTATAAACCAACAAAGACAAAGAGAATAATAGACAGCATGACAACACATGGGAGATGTCAGTGAAATTATAGAAGAGTAAATCAGTTTAGAGTGCAAACTGATTTAGATGAGCAGTAAACACTAAAGCCTAAGTGTTAAAGGAAAAGCCACAACTCAAAAAATCATATTGAACTGCAATGTAATACTCTAGAAAGTTTTATTTATTGAGTAAACAAATATCTCAAGACGTGGGTAAATGGTAAGGCTTAAAAGCAGAATAGTTATTTCAAAGTTTATATCAGAACAGTAGAAATATCAGAATTCCTATTGTATTACCCCAAATCCAGGTAACTAGTACTCTCCAATCTAGAAAAATGATATTTCATGATCTACTCCAAAAATTATCTGGTTCCCACCAGATTTCCTACAATGAAGCCTCTTTTTTGTCTGTCCTCATCCACATACATACATCTCCAAATAATACTTAAAGACTCACCAGAAAGTTGACTAAAGTCTTTTATCATAAAAGACAAGGATGAAAGAAAAACAAAAAGAAAAATAATTAGAGAAAAGCAGAAACAATTTAGGAAATAGAAACTATATCTATATACACGCACACACATATACACACATACACACATGTACACATACAGATACACACACGCACACCCATTATATTTGCAAATAAATATTTTATATTCTTATAAAGAAAATAATTACATACATTTATGCTCACCTATATACACATTATTATCCTCAGAGAGATAATAGAACATATTGCACTGATGAAACATGAATATCATAAAATTAATAATAATCAGAAATAGAAGGAACTTATAGAAATTATGTAATAGAAAAATTTTAACAAAGTTCAATAGATCAGTTAGTTGGCAATATTCAGGAAGTCACCTGAAACATAGAACAAATGAACAAAGACATATAAAGCAGAAAAGTAAAGATAGGAAAATATAAGCCAAAAAAAGAAAAAAGAGAGGTGGAACAAGATGGCCAAATAGAAGCCTCCAGTGAATCATCTCCCCCACAGGAACACCAAATTTAACAACTATACAGAAAAAGCACCTTCGTAAGAACCAAAAATTAAGTGAGCATTCACAGTACCTGGTTCTAACTTCCTATCTCTTAAAGAAGCACTGAAAAGCACAGGGAAGACAATCTTGCATTGCTGATGCTATCCCTTCCTCCATACCCCAGTGGCCTGGTGCAGAGAGAGAGTCCGTATGCTTGGAGGAGGAAGAACACAGTGATTTCGAGACATTGCATTAAACTCAGTGCTCCCTGTCCCAGTGGAAAGCAAAACATGACTAAAGTCAGCCACCCATGGAGAGAGCATTTAGTCCAGCTCTAGCCAGAGGAGAATAGCCTTTCCTAGCAGTCAGAATTTGAGTTCTGGTAAGCCCTGCCACCATTGGATAAATTGCTCTGGGACACTAAATAAACTAGAAAGGCTGTCTAGGCAATAAGGACTGAAACTTGTAGGCAAGTCTTAGTGCTGATCTGGGCTTAGAGTCAGTGGACTTGGGAGACCAGCCAGGGCAGGTAGGGGAGTGCTTGTGCCAACATTCCTTGAAACCTAGGCAACACAGCTTACTGCTCCAAATCAGAACCCATGCTTCTGCTTGGAGAGAGGAAAGGGAAGAGTAAAGAGGACCTTTGTCTTGAATCTTGGAAACCAGCTCAGTCACAGTAAGATAGGCCACAAGTCAGGGTTATGAAGTCCCCCATTCCAGGCCCTAGCTTCAAGATAACATTTCTAGACACACCCTGCACCAGAAGGGAACTTGCTGCCTCGAAGGGAAGAACCCAGTCCTGGAAGGATCCATCAGCTGCTGACTAAAGAGCCTTGTACCCTAAATAACCAGCAGCAATACCTAGTTATGTGACACCTATACACAATGGAATATTATTCAGCCATCAAAAAGAATGAGATCCTGTCATTTGCAACAACATGGATGGAACTAGAGGTCTTTATGCTAATGGAAATAAGCCAAGCATAGAAAGACAAACTGCAGGTTTTAACTTATTTGTGAGAGCTAAATATTAAAATAATTGAACTCATAAAGATAGAGAGTGAGAAGCATGGTTACCAGAGGCTGGGAAGGATAGTACAGGATGAGGGAGGAAGTCAAATGATTAATGGGTACAAAAAATATGTTGAAAGAATAAATAAGACCTAGTATTGGCTAGCACAGATGGGTAATTATAGTAAAAAATAATTTAGTTATACAGTTACAGATAAATAAAAGAGTAGAATTGGATTTCCGTAACACAAAGGATAGATGCTTGAGGTAATGGATACCTCATTACCCTGATGTAATTATTATTCATTTTATGGCCATACCAAAATAGCTCATGCAACCTATCAATATATACTCCTGCTAGGTACCCACAAATATTAAAAATATTAAATATTTAAAAAGAGCAAATATAAAAAAAGAACAATCAAGAAGTGGAATGACACCAATCTTTAATATAATACATACACATATGCATAGAGAGGAAGAGATTGGAGATATTAAACATTAATCCCCTCTGTATAATTCAAAAGAGGATGAGATTCAAGAACAAGAGAAAAATACAATTTATTTAATAGGATCTAAATAAAAAAGTGAAGCATAAATGTTCATATCTTATTAATTATTGTTAAATACAGAAGGCTTAATGCAGAAGAGAAAGAAAGGTTGAAAGAAAAGGAAAGAAATGGAAGAAAATATAAAAGGTATCAACAAAAGGAGAGAAAAAATGATTAAAGATTTTTAAGCGCTTCTTAATTATATTGAAGACCAGCCCTCATAGGATGACAGTTATGCCTCAAGGATAAATATCATAAGCATACAATTTGTAAATGCAAGCCAGAAAAAATAAACATAATAGTAATCTTAAATCTAATGGAATATCATATGATTATCTTTATTAGTTGTGTGGTTAAGATAGGAAATGTGTGGAAAAGACAAAAAAAAAGCATAGGAACTCTGCCTGTGTCAAAGGATTTTAGGCCTACCCTGCACTATTTATTTTATATATTGAGGCAAAAAATTACTAACCTGTATTAGAGCTGAGAATTTCTTGAGTTTGGAGATATATCAGGTTTCTTCAAATACAAGTAGTCATTACTCAAGGGAGTATATGATGATTTTTCATGAGACTCACAGGTCAGTATACTTTTGCAGGTATTCATTTCCTGATCCTGTTATTGTATTTACTCTTTTCTAAATTGACCTGCCAAAATGTTGCAATATTAGTTTTACTTTCCCATCTGCCCTGCACAAACCTTCTTTTGCCTTTACAAAAGGAAGATAAGTCCCTGATTTATCTCTAAGTGTTAATATAGTACATTGTGCTAGCACATAAAAAAAAAAAAACACTTCAAGGCATCAAACAAAAAGTCAATTAAACATACGGATGTTACTAGTAAGAAAGTTAATGACAGAGAAACAAATCCCACTACAATTCAAGAGGTCTCCAATTTATAGATTACAACAAAATTAACTAAAACTTAGGCTAACAAATTGTAGATGATGAAATAAATTTTATGATATTTTACTATGCTATTTTGACTATAAACTCTGTATAAAAATAATTGAGTGATATTATTGTACAAAAAGTCTGACCAGTACTACCTAATTTTTTTTTGAAATGGAGTCTAGCTCTGTCACCAAGCTGGAGTGCAGTGGTGCAAGCTTGTCTCACTGGAACCTCTGCCTCCTGAGTTCAAGTAATTCTCTTGCCTCAGCGTCTCAAGTAGCTGAAATTACAGGCACGTGCTGCCACGCCCAGATGACTTTTGTATTTTTAATAGAGATGGGGTTTGGCAAGGATGGTCTCAGTCTCCTGATCTTGTGATCGGCCCACCTCGGCCTCCCAAAGTGCTGGGATTACAGGCGTGAGTCACTGCAACTAGCTAGTACTACCTATTTTATATGTGAAAACTAGTTCTTAAAACTTTCATTAATACAAAGTATAGGAATAAAGTTTATGGAAAAGCCAGAAAAATTCTACTGAAACTAATATTTATTCATTAGCTGTATGTAACCTATTTGGAGAAAACAGGAGGGAAAATGCATTTCAACACAATGTTAATGCTTCATGTTTAAACATTATTTGGCAGGGTTCTACTCCTGGCTATAGCTGAGTATGCGGTTCAAATCAGTCTTCTCTTACTGAACAAAGAGACAAGCTGGGCAAAATACTTTAATGAATCTTCTTGAAGATTGTTTGAAGGCTTTAGTGGGCAACTGAGGCTGTGAAGAATTGTCAGACCAAGGTCCGGAAAAGAAGAAATGTCTGAAAAGATGAACTTAGTTTTTAGGGTGACTGTTTAACTAGAGTCATTTGTCTGTTAACATATTGAAAGAAAAGCTGTATGAGAAGTGCTTAGAAGCTAAGCTGAGCTTTTAATAGACTTGTTGATTTGAGGGGACAAAATTTAGATTCCAGAGCCTGGCAAGGAAAATATTCATTATTAATAACTCTTTCTTGAATCTCATCTCTCTTGAACTCTCTGTTCTCTTTATAATTTCATAATACAGTGCTGTCAATATAAAAGGCAGCAGCAAGATAGGGCAAGCCAGGATACCATATGCTGAGGCGCAATGGGAAAGGTCAATATATGGGTAATCTAAATTAATATGCATTTGATAAAAAATAGTATAAAGACAATTAAAGTAACAAGATTTGAAATATATACTAACAATAACATAAACACTTGCAAATATTGACTGTATACTGTGTCACAAAAGAGATCTCAAAAATGTCAAAGTTACAAATTATAGTAAAAATGTTCTTCATACTATTTTATATTTTTTGAGACATAGTCTTGCTGGAGTGCAATTGCATGATTTCAGCTCACTGCAACCTCTACCTCCTGGTTCAAGCAATTCTTCTGCCTCAGCCTCCTGAGTAGCTGGGACTACAGCCGTGTGCCACCACGCCCAGCTAATTTTTGTATTTTTGTAGAGATGGGTTTCACCATGTAGTCCAGGATGGTCTCAATCTCTTGACTTTGTGATCTGCCCTCACTGGCCTCCCAAAGTGCTGGGACTACAGGCGTGAGCCATCATACCTGACCTTTCATACTATTTTTAAAAAGGAAACTATATGCAAATTTTAAATTTGTATTAAATCCTATTATTTAATATATAAAGTGAATATGAAATTCTCTCACTCAAGGTAGTAAATATAAATATTATAACCAGAAAAATACAAATAAAAAGTAAATGGATGCTTGTCTTTCCTCCTAATAAATAATTGTTCATCTGTTAGATAGGAAATAAAAGTTTCTCTGATGATCTTTTCCTTATACATTACTTTGCTTATGAAAAAACTTATTGTCTGAATGCTGAGAAAATTAATTGAGATATTATATTGCATATCCAAGGATAATCTATGGGGGTCGGTGGTCTACTGGCAAGATGGCTGAATAGGAACAGCTCCCATCTGCAGCTCCCAGTGAGATAGATGCAGAAAAGCAAGTGATTTCTTCATTTCCCATTGAGATACCCAGTTAATCTCATTTGGGACTGGTTGGACAGTGGGTGCAGCCGACAGAGGGCAAGCCAAAGCAGGTGAGGTGTCGCTTCACCCAGGAAGCACAAGGGATCAGGGGATTTTCCTGCCTTAGCCAAGAGAAACCCTGAGAAAACTTGTACCAGGAAGAATGGTGCATTCTGGTCCAGACACTGCGATTTTCTCACGGTATTTACAATTGACAGACCAGGAGATTTCCTCCAATGACTATGCCACCAAGACTCTGAGTTTTAAGCACAAAACTGGTGCCCATTTGGCAGACACTGAACTAACTGCAGGAGTTTGTTGGTTTTGTTTTTCTTTCATACCCCAGTGGCACCTGGAATGCCAATGAGACAGAATCATTCACTCCCTGGAAAGGGGGCTGAATCCAGGGAGCCAAGTGGTCTGGCTTGGCAGATCCCACCCCCACAGAGCCCAGCAAGCTAAGATCCACAGGCTTGAAATTCTCACTGCCAGCACAGCAGTCTGAGGTTGACCTGGGACCCTTAAGCTTGGTGGGGGGAAAGGCGTCCACCATTGCTGAAGCTTGAGTAGACAGTTTTGCAGTGTAAACAAAGCCACTGAGAAGTTTGAACTGGGCAGAGCCCACCACAGCTCAGCAAGCGTGGTGCAGCCAGACTGCCTCTTTAAATTCCTCCTCCCTGGGTAGGACATCTCTGAAAAAAAGGCAGGGATTTATAGATAAAATTGCCATCTCCTTGGGATAGAGCAACTGGGGTAAGGGGTGGCTGTGGGCGCAGCTTTGGCAGACTTAAACATCCCTGTTTGACAGCTCTGAAGGAATCAGCAGATCTCTCAGCAAAGCATTTGAGCTCTGTTAAGGGACAGACTGCCTCCTCAAGAGGGTCCCAGACTCCCATGTATCCTGACTGGAAGATACATACTAGTTGGGACCAACAGAAGAGCTCTGGCTGGCATCATACAGAAGAGCTCTGGTTGGCATCTGGCAGTTGCCCCTCTGAGACAAAGCTTCCAGAGTAAGGAACAGTAAGCAATCTTTGCTGTTTTGCAGCCTATGCTAGTGATACTCACACAAACAGGGTCTGGAGTGGACTTTCAGCAAACTCTAGCAGACCTGCAGCAGAGGGGCCTGACTTGTTAGAAGGAAAAATAACAAACAGAAATGAATAATATAAATATCAACAAAAAATATGTCCACTCAGAGAGCTCATCCAAAGGCCACCAACATCAAAGACCAAGGTAGATAACCACAAAAATGGAGAGAAACCAGCACAAAAATGCTGAAAATTCCCAAAATTAGAATGCCTCTTCTCCTCCAAAGGAACACAACTCCTTGCCAGCAAGGGAGCAAAACTAGATGGAGAATGAGTTTGACAAATTGACAGAAGTAGGCTTCAGAAGGGAGGTAACAAAAAAACTCCTCTGAGCTAAAGGATCATATTCTAACCCAAGGAAGCTATGAACATTGAAAAAATGTTAGAGGAATTGCTAACTATAATAACCATTTAGAGAAGAACATAAATGACCTGATGGAGCTGAAAAACACAGCACAAGAACTTCATGAAGCATAGACACATATCAATAGCCGAATTGATAAGTGGAAGAAAGGATATCAGAGACTGAAGATCAACTCAATGAAATAAAGTGAGAAGACAAGATTAGAGAAAAAAGAATGAAAGGAAACAAAGCTTTCAAGAAATACAGGATTACGTGAAAAGACCAATTCTCCACTTGATTTGTGTCCCTGAAAGTGACAGGGAGAATGGAACCAAGTTGGAAAACACTCTTCAGGATGTTATCCAGAACTTCTCTAACCTAGCAATGCAGGCCAACATTCAAATTCAGGAAATACAGAGATCCCCACAAAGATACTCCTCAAGAAAAACAACAAGGTACATAATCATCAGATTCACCAAAGTTGAAACGAAAAAATAAATGTTAACGGCAGACAGAGAGAAAGGTCAAGTAACAATCAAAGGGATGCCCATCAGACTAACAGTACATCTCTTGGCAGAAACCCTATAAGTCAGAAGAGAGCGGTGGCCAATATTCAGTATTCTTAAAGAAAAGAATATTTGTAACCCAGAATTTCATTTCCAGCCAAACTAAGCTTCATAAATGAAGGAGAAATAAAATATTTTACAGACAAGCAAATTCTGAGAGATTTTGTCACCACCAGGCCTGCCTTAAAAGACCACATTCAGGAAGCACTAAACATGGAAAGGAACAACCGGTACCCACCACTGCAAAAACATGCCAAATTGTAAAGACTTTCGATGCTATGAGGAAACTGCATCAACTAACATACAAAATAACCAGCTCACTTTATAATAACAGGATCAAATTCACACATAATAATAATATTAACCTGAAATGTAAATGCACTAAATACCCCAATTAAGAGACACAGACTGGCAAATTGGATAGTGTCAAGACCCATCAGTGTGCTGTATCCAGGAGACTTATCTCATGTGCAAAGACACAGTAGGCTCAAAATAAAGGAATGAAGGAATATTTACCAAGCAATTGAAAAGCAAAAAGAAGCAGGGGTTGCAATCCTAGTCTCTGATAAAACAGACATTAAACCAACAATGATGCAAAGAAACAAAGAAGGGTATTACATAATAGTAAAGGGATAGATGCAACAAGAATAACTAACTATGCTAAACCTATATTCACCCTATACAGGAGCACCCAAATTCACAAACCAAGTTGTTAGAGACCGACAAAGAGACTTAGACTCCCACACAATAAGAGTGGGAGACATTAACATCCCACTGTCAATATTAGACAGATCAACAAGAAAGAAGATTAACAAGGATATTTAGGACTTTAACTCAGCTCTAGACCAAGCAGACCTAATAGACATCTACAGAATTTCCTACCCTAAATCAACAGAATATACATTCTTCTCAGTACAACATCACACTTATTCTAAAACTGACCACATAAATAAAAGTAAAATACTCCTCAGCTAATGTAAAATAATGGAAATCATAACAGTCTCTAAGACCATAGTGCAATCAAATTAGAACTGAAGATTAAAAAACTGACTCACACCAACTGCACACCAACATGGAAACTGAACAACCTGCTCCTGAATGACTACTGGGTAAATAATGAAATTAAGGCAGAAATAAAGATGTTCTTTGAAACTGATGAGAATAAAGACACAACATATCAGAATTTCTGGAATGTATTTAAAGCAGTGTATTGAGGAAAATTTATAGCACTAAATTCCCACAGAAGAATGTAGGAAAAATCTAAAATCAACACCCTAACATCACAATAAAATGAACTAGAGAAGCAAGAGCAAACAAATTCAAAACCTAGCAGAAGACAAGAAATATCTAAGATCAGAGCAGAACTGAAGGAGACAGAGACACAAAAAATCCTTCAAAAAGTCAATGAATCTAGGAGCTGGGTTTTGAAAAGATTACAAAATAGATAGACTGCTAGCCAGACTACTAAAGAAGAAAAGACAGAAGAATTAAATAGATGTAATAAAAAGTGACAAAGAGGATATCACCAATGATCCACAGAAATACAAACTACTCTCAGAGAATACTATAAATACCTCTATGCAAATAAACTAGAAAATCCAGAAGAAATTGATAAATTCCTGGACACATACACCTTCCCAAGACTAAAGCAGGAAGAATTCAAATCCCTGCATAGACCAATAACAAGTTCTGAAATTGAGGCAGCAATTACCAGCCTACCAACCAAAAAAATTCCAGGACCTGATGGATTCACAGTCAAATTCTAGCAGAGGTACAAACAGAAGCTGGTACCATTCCTTCGGAAACTATTCCAAACAATCGAAAAAGGGGGAATCCTCCCTAATTCATTTTGTGAGGCCATCATAATCCTCATACCAAAACCCAGCAGAGACACAACTAAAAGAGAAAATTTCATGCCAATATCCCTGAATAACATCAATGCGAAAATCCTCAATAAAATCCTGGCAATCTGAATCCAGTGGTACATCCAAAAGCTTATCCACCATGATCAAGTCACTTCAACCCTAGGATGCAAGTCTGGTTCAACATATGCAAATCAATAAACATAATTCATTACATAAACAGAACCAATAATAAAAACCACATGATAATCTCAATAGATGTAGGAAAGGCCTTCAACAAAATTCAACATTGCTTCATGCTAAAAACTCAGAATAAAAAAGGTATTGACGGAACATATCTCAAAATAATAAAAGCTATTTATCACAAACCCACAGCTAATATCATACTGAATAGGCAATAACTGGAAGCATTCCCTTTGAAAACCAACACAAGACAAGGATGTCCTCTCTCACCACTCTTATTCAACATAGTATTGCAAGTTCAGGACAGGATAATCAGCCAAGAGAAAGAAATAAAGGGTATTCAATTAGGAAGAGAGGAAGTCAAATTGTCTTTGTTTGCAGATGACATTATTTTATATTTAGAAGACCCCATCTTGTCAGTCCAAAACCTCCTTAAGCTGATAAGCAACTTCAGCAAAGTCTCAGGATACAAAATCAATGCATAAGAATCATAAGCCTTCCTATAAACCAATAACAGACAGAGCCAAATAGTGAGTGAACTCCCATTCAGATTGCTACAAAGAGAATAAAATACCTAGGAATACAATTTACCAGGGATGTGAAGGACCTGTTCAAGGAGAACTATAAACCACTGCTTGGGGAAATAAGAGAGGACACAAACAAATGGAAAAACATTACATGCTCACAGATAGAATCAATATCATAAAAATGGTCATATTGTTCAAAGTCATTTATAGATTCAATGTTATTACCTATCAAGCTACCATTGATTTTCGTCACAGATTTGAAGAACACTACTTTAAATTTCATATGGAACCAAAAAAAAACCCCATAGCCAAGACAATCTTAAGGGAAAAAAAAGCTGGAGGCATTATATGACCTGACTTCACCATACTACAAGGCTACAATAAAAAAGACAGCATGGTACTAGTACAAAAACAGACATATAGACCAATGGAACAGAACAGAGGCCTCAGAAAAAACACCACACCTCTATAACCATCTGATAGTTGAAAAACCTGACAAAAGCAAGCATTGGGGAAAGGATTCCCTATTTAATAAATGATGTTGGGAAAACTGGCTAGCCATAGGCAGAAAACTGAAACTGGATCCCTTCCTTACACTTTATACAAAAATTAACTCCAGATGGATTGAAGACTTAAATGCAAGACCCAAAACCATAAGACCCTATAAGAAAACTTAGGCCATACCATTCAGGACATAGGCATGGGCAAATAATTCATGACTAAAACACAAAAAGCAGTGGCAACAAAAGTCAAAATAGACAAATGGGATCTAATTAAACTTAAGAGCTTCTGCACAGCAAAAGAAACTATCATCAGAATAAACAGGCAACCTACAGAATGGGAAAAAATATTTTGCATCTGGCAAAATCTGACAGAGGGCTAGCTGACAAAGGGCTAATATCCAGAGTCTACAAAAAGTGAAATTTACAAGAAAAAAATCATCCAAAGGTGGATTAATGATATGAAAAGATTCTTTTGAATAGAAGAAATTTATGCAGCCAGTAAACATATGAAGAAAGCTCATCATCACTGGTCATCAGAGATTTGCAAATCAAAACCACATTGAGATACCAACTCATGCTAGCTAGAATGGCAATCATTAGAAAGCCAGGAAACAACAGATGCTGGAGACGATGTGGAGAAATAGGAACACTTTTACACCGTTGGTGGGATTGTAAATTTGTTCGACCTTTGTGGAAGACAGTGTGTTGATTCTTCAAGTATCTCAAACTAGAAATATCATCTGATCCAGCAATACCATTACTGGGTATATACCCAAAGGATTATAAATCATTCTATTATAAAGACACATGCACAAATACGTTTATTGTGGCACTGTTCACAATAATAAAGACTTGAAACTGACCCAAATATCCATCAATGATAGACTGGATAAAGAAAATGTGGCACATATATACCATGGAATACTATGCAGCCATAAAAGAAGATGAGTATGTGTCCTTACAGGGACATGGATGAAGCTGTAAACCATAATTCTCAGCAAACTAACACAAGAACAGAAAACCAAACACTGCATGTTCTCACTCATAAGTGGGAGTTCTACAATGAGAACACATGGACACAGGGAGGGAACTATCGCACACCAAGACCTGTGGCTGAGTGGAGAGTTAGGGGAGGGATAGCATTAGGATAAATAATAAATGTAGATGACGGGTTGATGGGTGCAAAAAACCACAATGGCACATGTATACCTATGTAACAAACCTGCACATTCTGCATACATCTCCTCCAGCAGTGAATAAGCTTTCCCTTTTCTCTGAAATCTCCCCAACATCTGTTAATTTCTGACTTTTTAATAATAATCATTTTGATGGGTGTGAGATGGCATCTTATTGTGATTTTGATTTATATTTATCTAATGATCCGTGACGTTAAGCATTTTTTATATGCTTGTTGGCTGCATGTATGTCTTCTTTTGAAAAGTTTCTCTTCATGTCCTTTGCTTGCTTTTTCATGAGGCTGTTTGTATTTGCTTATAAATGTAAGTTACTTATAGATTATGGATACTAGACAAAGTTCTATAAGTAACTTAAACAAATTTATATTTATATAGCTTGATAATATTTTCTTCCATTCTGGAGGTCATCTGTTTACTTAGAGTTCCTTTTGCTGTGCAGAAGCTCGTTAGTATAATGAGGTCCCATTTATCATTTTTAAATATTTTTACAATTGCTTTTGTCCTTTTCATCATAAAATCTTTGCCAGATTCTATGATGAGAATAGCATTTCCTAGGTTATCTTCCAGAGTTTTTATATTTTTAGGTTGTATAGCTGATTTTTTGTATATGGTGTAAGGAAAGGATTCAGTTTTAATCTTTTGCACATGCCAAGGCAATTACCCCAGCACCAATGGTTGAACAGGGAGTCCTTTCTCCATTAAATGTTCTTGTCTACATTGTTGAATATCAGATGGTTATAGGTATGTGGCATTATTTCTGGGCTGTCTACTCTGTTCCGTTGGTCTTCGTGTCTATTTTTGTGCCTGCACCATGCTATTTTGGTTGCTGTCAACTTGAAGCATAAAGTTCGGTAGTGTGATGCTTTCAGCTTTGTTTTTTGTTTGTTTTTTGTTTTTTGTTTTTTTTGTTTTTTGCTATGGTTGCCTGTGATGGAGGGGTTGCTGAGAAGGTTTCTGATATGCCCTTGAGAGAATATCTCCATTGTATTGGTGATTAACATTTGACTCCTCATTACTTATGCAAATTTGTGCAGCCAGCTTGAATTTCTCTCCAGAAAATAGGGTTTTGTTTTCTATTGCATTGTCAGGCTGCAAATTTTTTGAACTTTTATGCTCTGCTTCCTCTTGAATGCTTTGTCACTTAGAAATTTCTTCTGCCAGATACCCTAAATCATCTCTCTCAAGTTCAAAGTTCCACAGATCTCTAGGGCAGGGGCAAAATGCCACCAGTCTCTTTGCGTAGCAAGAGTGAACTTTAGTTCCCACAAGCTCCTCATCTCCATCCGAGACCACCTCAGCCTGGACTACATTGTACATATCACTATCAGTATTTTTGTCAAAGCCATTCAACAAATCCCGAGGAGGTTCTACACCTTACCACATGTTCCTGTCTTCTGAGCCCTCCAGGTCTTCAGGAAGTTTCAAACTTTCCCATATTTTCCTGTCTTATTTCAAGTCCTCAAAACTGTCCTAACCTCTGCCTGTTACCCAATTCCAAAGTCACTTCCACATTCTGGTATCTTTACAGCAGCACCCCACTACTCCTAGTACCAATTTACTGTATTAGTTAATTTTCATGCTGCTATGAATAAATGCCCAAGACTGGGTAATTTATAAAAGAAAGAGATTTGACTCACAGTTCTGCTTGGCTGGTGAGGCCTCAGAAAACTTACAGTCATGGTGGAAAGGGAAGCAAACACATCCTTCTTCACATGGTGTCAGGAGAGAGAGGTGCCAAGCAAAAAGGGGAAATTTGCCTTATAAAACCACCAGATCTTGTCAGAACTCACCCAGTATCACCATAACAGCATGAGGGTAACTGGCACCATGATTCAATTACTCCCAACTCGGTCCCCCCGACAACATATGGGGTTTATGGGAACTACAATTCAAGATGAGATTTAGGTGGGTACACAACCAAACCATATGAGCTGTATTTTAAAAACAACTAAAAATAATTATAGTCTGTTAATCTCCTTTGATGAGGGAGAAAAATGATTGCATTTATATTAAGTTATATTAAATCTAAATGTGGGTATTTAAGAGTTTTCTATAATTGAATTAAAGACAAAAAATGTCTAATGACTGGATATTTCCAAGATTTTAAAGACAGGAGAAGTTCAGGATTTTGAGTAGATAGTCCATTGGGATTTGACAGTGTCTGATGTCAATGTAGGATCACTTTAAGGTGATTTTAATATAGAAGTTGTGACACTGATGGTTGATGGCAAATGTTTAAACATGAAAAATGTATTGTGATTAAAGAGATCAAAGAGCTGAGAGGCCAGGGTTTGAATGTGTCATCCATCTCTTGAACCTACCTAGATTTCTAGCAGTTCTTCAGATAAAATAGTTTTAGTCAATATCTTCATTGAGTAAATGGATAAATGAATGAATGAATGAATGAATGAATGAATGAATAATGCTTTCAGAAGCTTCAACTGGAGTGATAGCTGCTGAATCAATCTACTCTTTTTACTTATTGAGTAATGAGTATCATTAATTGACTGAAATATTCTAATACGATCCTAAGTAGACTGTGTTTAGACTTTTAGCTTTATGAAACATATCTTCCCAAGTTAATATTGGTTATTATTCTAATGTGCTTTCTTATAAGATTACTTCCTATTTTAAAAAAATAAAACTCTGAAAATCTATAGTCAGATTCCAATTTAATTTTCCTTTTCTATCATTTTTATTGTATTTTTCTCTCTTATCTTTCTATTAAATATCAATTACTTGTTTCTTATAAGCAGCATGTAATTCACCATGTAAAATTTTGTGTGTTCTGTGGCATCCACTGGAGCATGTTGCCCTCATGGCACTCCTGGACCATGCCTCTGCAAGCATGTACCTATTGATTCAAAAATAAATATTGATTGTCTACAGAATTTAATTGGTCAAAAATAAAGAAAGGTTGGTTAGCAAGGCACATATTTTCCAAGTAAAAAGTAAAGTAAATACACAAATGAACAGGACAATTCTTAATTGTTTCTTACAATAGGAACTTGAAAAAAAAAAAGAGAGAAGTGAGGAGTGAGGAGTTATAGCTATAACACACTCTACTACCCTTTTTTTAATGTAGTTACCTGAATACCTAATTTCAGGAAAATTTTAAGAACGATTTTTCATAGAAGGTAACTTAGTTGACATAGGAATTTAAAGACAGTTACAAAGTGGAAATCAGAATTATGAAACTCCAAAAAGCCTTAAAAAGGAAAAACAGTCTGAAAGTCTCTGATGACTGGAGTTGCAACAGATAAGTTTAATAGAGAGGCTGTGTTAAGATAAGACAGTTTTTATTAAAACTAAAGCAGCAAGTGTGGGAGGTGCTTTAAAAGTGACAGCATTTGATTTATTCTTTCTGATCACATTCCCTGGAGAGTGCACAATGGATTGATAAGTGAAGCAGAAATAGGGCGAGCAGTAACAGTAAAGATGGGAACATCTTCAGTGCTAAAAGAAGGGACACATACGTGAGAGAATCAACAATGCTTGCCATTGACATACGCAGGGAGTCAGGCAAAGAAAGGAGTCAAGGTTATACAGGTTTTGACTTGAGCAGATAAGTAGCTAGTGGCACCATTTTGTAAAAAGGTAAGACTGATTGAAGGAATGCTTGGGGGCAGGTAATAAACCAAAGGCTCGGCTTTGGACATGATGCATTTAAAATGAACATGAACTATCCAGGATTTGTCAGGTAAGCAACTGAGCATGTGGGTCTGGAGCTTTGAGAGGACACCTGATATAGATATATCCATATAGATAGATAGATAGACAATATATACTTTCATATATACCTAATTATATATATGTGTGTGTGTATGTGTGAATATATTTATATGTGTATATATTTTGCAAACATGATGTCATCATCCAGATGGCATTTATGTTCATAATTAAAGAGATTAACTGTCATAGCTATATATCTCATAAAATAATTATATTTCTGTTCTATTATTCCTCTATATAACATTTTTATAGCATGAATAGTTTATATTATAGTTTAACATACATACTTGCAATCTCACATGGTAGCAAACTTCTTTGGAAAAGTTTGACATTTATTTTCTACAACTTCTGTAGTGCTTAAGTTGTATGTTTATGTGTATATATGTGCATGCATGTGTCTGTTTTCTATAATACACATGGATTGAGTTAAGTTTCCTGAGATGTTCCATCTTAAAAACTTCTGCACAGCTATATATTCTTTTTCTGCTCCATTTGTTGAACATTGCTTTCTTTATATTAATATATTCAGTGTAGCCATAAACGTAAGCAATCTGGGCACATACTCTTACTTTTACTTTCTTCTCCTCAGGAATAAGATTGTTTTATGAAAGCCTAAGAAAAGCATCTGTGATCTTTGCTGCTATAAAAATAACCACTGATTCATTCAGTGCATTAGTGTTGCAAAAGAGGGGGGGAAAAGTATAATTACTTATGGAAGTTAAACAACCTTAGATAGAATGACTGACCTGCATTTTGTGGATTATGGGATGGGTGAGATAAACAAGATATACTTTTGAAGTAAGTAGATTAGCAATAAAACAGAAATCATAATAGTGTCTTCAGTTGTGTGCACATTTTCACCTCCCTTCTAGAAAGTCTCTACAAAGGACCAATCATAAGTCCTGTATCCTTTAGAATTTTTTGTCTACCTCTGGCCTTTGTATTCTAACCTCCGCTTAATCATTCAATTAGTTTTCTCTATTTCAAGTATTCTCATATCTGATTATTCCCTTGGAAGGTTGTTTTTAATATAAATCTATTTTCATATAGTTTTTAAGTTGATTTAATCATGTTTGCAATTATGTGACACATGGAATCTGATTATGCTTTGGCAATCAATTAAATATTTATCTCTAATTAAATTACATAGAACATCAGTATCTAGGCAAATGCCCATGGGAAAAGCCAAATCAAAACCAAAAATAACAACAACAAAACAGAGATTCATACTTGCAGGACCAAAAAGATATTAAAAAAATAAAACTGTGTGCATAAAATGACTTATCTAAAACAAACTATTTGAAATGCAGTGTTCTAGGGTAAATGATAACTAATCTAAAATGACCCCTCAGACTTTAAATAATACTAAATAAAAGCTTACATAAATATCTCTATAATACACCACACACAGAAATTATTAGAATTAGTTCATCCATGTTCATACATCCTATTTTCCTAATCAAGGCATAATATATTCCCTGAACTTTTCCATAAATGGAATAATAAGCACCAAAACATGTGTATAAAAATAACAGATGTGGGCTGCTTTCTTTTCTGGTTAATATCACTTGTGTAAGTGTCACACACTGTATTTGAAGTGATCTAAAAGGAAAGTGGTTATTCAAAAAGAAAACAAAACTCCTGTTACTAAAACATGAGCTTGCCATATTGTGTAGCACAAAAAAAGAACAAAAGAAAGAACAAAATATTAGAAAGAGTGGCATAATGGGCTAATGTTGGTCAGTCTCCCGGAAAATGAAATTATGTATAGTTGTTAAACTGATAAAATAAGGACTCCAGTGACAGGAAAATACTCATTATAGTCCTAGAATTAGGCTGAATTTTCAAAATACAGATAAGTTTGTAGCTTTTTTTTTTGAGCTGGAGTTTTGCTCTCATTGTCCAGGATGGAGTGCAACAGTTTGATCTCAGATCACTGCAACCTCTGCATCCTGGATACAATCGATTCTCCTGCCTCAGCCTCCCAAGTAGCTGGAATTACAGGTGCCCACCACCACTCCTGGCCAATATTTTTTTTCTTTAGTAGAGGGGGTTTCTCCATGTTGGTCAGGCTGGTCTCTAACTCTTGACCTCAGGTGATCTGCCTGCCTCGGCCTCCCAATGGGCTGGGATTACAGGTGTAAGCCACCACACCCAGCTTGTTTTGTAGCATTTTAAAACATTTGTGCATTTTTTTTTAAACTGCTAGTAAGAATACAAGGATGTTTGTGTGTCTGTGTGTGTGTAAAAGAGAGCCAGAGAGAGATTTCACCCTTAACTAATAGAAATAGAGATGAAATATCATTTTACTGAACTGCTGAATGTGATGATAGCCAAGGTCCTTGGAAAATGATAGTAATTCTAAAATTTAATATTATACAGTTCTTGTAACATGCTTTTTGTGTTAGCTATGACATGACATGTTATTTTTAAATATTTTTTGGAAATGACTAAAAAGATACAACTGATAATATGAGTATAAAACCCGGTATTAAGTTTTTAATTTTATTTCTATTATTTTTTCATTGTAAGTTGCTTTTATCCTACAGACATGCTATACTTTATATATTAGAATGAGACTATTTCCTCTTAATATTGGTGGAAATAATAATATCTTCAACTAAGAAGATAAATATATGTGGTTTAATCAATATTTCAGAATATTTGGAAAAATATCTTTGTCCTTAAATTTGTATCTATTTTGAAATATGCCATATGAGTGAATTAGAATTCAAGATCTGATCTCTTATTTCTGCCTTAACTACTTTGACCAGTGCCATAGTTCAAAAGAGAGTGTAAAAAGTGTCCTTCATGTGTCTGTTACCTCTCAGATATCACCTTATACAGCTTTGCTTCATACCCAGGGCAATGTATCTTTTTCAATGGTAATTTGCATTTGGCACCTTATCAGGCATTGATCTTTACTTCTGTTCCCAATACGGCAGTAGGAGTTGGAGTGTCTGAGTTGTGTTTGATATTTCATTTGGGAATACTTATATCCTTTTATTGCCATGAAAAGAAATCCATTTTCCAGAATACTAGAGTTGATTCTTCAAAGTAAGTCTGAGATCTTTAATTCTTTAACTTTGTAGTGAAAGGTGTAGTGGTAGTTTACTTGGCTTATGAAATCAGAAGGAGTCACCCAATCTCTTTGGTTAATAAAACATCATTTTTATATATCCACAGAAAGCTTTAAAATGATATTTACATAAAAATTGTAGGAAGTGAAACAATAAAATAATTTAAATTAAATTCTGAAAAGTTATATTCCCTTTTAAGAATTGTCTCAATTTGTAGAAGTTTAATAAGGTGATTTTAGATTATGAAAATTAGTCTATGTTTAATCTGCATAAAACTATAAATTATTAAGTCACACTAAGAAACTTCCATAAAAATGTCAGTTGTCACTAACACACAGTGCATCACATTGACAATGTAACTCCACAACTTCTGCAAACAGACATGTATGCTAAGTTCTAAGGCAAAAATCAAGGGATCACTTATTTTATGAGTCAGACTTCAAAGCAATTTTTTTCACTTCTATTATAGATTTATAATATATTCAAATTTAAGCATATAGATATTCAATATTTATTTTTAAATGTATATTTAAAGGCTCAAACAATTTATGAGGAAGATTTGAAAGTAAAAGTAGGTATTAAGAAGGACTGTTACGGGGCAGGGCGCAGTGGCTCAAGCCTGTAGTCCCAGCACTTTGGGAGGCCGAGGCGGGTGGATCACGAGGTCAA
>CM052650.1:120080960-120105994 GCA_028533165.1 Leontopithecus rosalia
GATCGAGACCATCCTGGTCAACATAGTGAAACCCCGTCTCTACTAAAGATACAAAAAATTAGCTGGGCACGGTGGCGCGTGCCTGTAATCCCAGCTACTCGGGAGGCTGAGGCAGGAGAATTGCCTGAACCCAGGAGGCGGAGGTTGCGGTGAGCTGAGATCGGGCCATTGCACTCCAGCCTGGGTAACAAGAGCGAAAATCCGTCTCAAAAAAAAAAAAAAAAAGAAGGACTGTTACTAAACATTTAATGGCTATTGAAGTCTATTAAAACTCAGTCAACTAGATAGAATTAGAAACAGACATTTTGTGAATAGATGTGGTGGAATGGGGTTTAGTCCAGCCAAACTTGTGACTGGAGTTGCCCCAGAAGCAGCTGCAGAGGAATACCCTCAAGAGTGCCCCAAACTAGCCAAGATGGGGCCAGTTGGGGTTCCAAAGAAAGAAGCACTAAACACCAGAGTGGTCAGTCCAAAGCATTTATTAGGGGAATTACACAGAGAGTGGGCTGCAGGAATTCTCACCAGAGGCATTAAAAGAAAAAGGATGTTCCTCCTAGCAAGGAAGTCAGGGTATGGAGTTTATACCATAGTTTCAGGAATTTGGCTTAGGGCTGGGGCCTTTGCTGGCAACAGCATAGTTATCAGTGCCTGGGAAAGTTCAAGGCCCTGGATTGGGTTCAAGCCTGCTGTGAAAATCCTGCAAAGCCAATGGCACTGGAAGACTCTACAGAGTACTTTTAAATTCACAATGTTATTCTATTCCCACCTGCTTGGTAGAAAAAATAAAAAGAAAATTAAAAACCACAAATATGAATAAAATGGCTTACAGTTCTGATTCCTATTAAGGTCCGTAATGATGCTCATTACAATCCTAACTGCATTTTGATGCTGAAATATAATGCCTCTATTCATCATCAGAATAGAATATGGATGCTGACAATTGACAAAACTAATAGAAGAGTTCACAAAATCCCAAACTCCCTGTGTCTATTGTCAGCTTGAAAGAAAATGTGTGACATGTTGATCAGCTTCAAGAAAAGTGAAGTGACATGTTCTGAAAGAGGAAATGAAGTCGGTGGTCTAAAGAGGTTCAGCAGCATTGCTCACTTCAGCAAAGAGCATAAGACAAAGACTTTCTGACATGATTCAAAAGGAATAAAAGGAATGTCTTATTAAATTATATTTTATTTAAAGGAGGTTATTAAAGACAGGTTTTAATAGTCCTAAAGTCTCAGTCATCTTCTAGACTCTTTTAAAACTTCAGAGCTTTATTTATATTTCTATATCTCTGTGTACATATCTGTGGTTGTTTTCTTTTTGAAAAAAAAAAGATTACTTGGTTTTTACAGGATTTAGGGTATAAAGACAGGAGTCAGACATGTAGGCCAGAATTAGTCTCAGGCCCAGAGAAATCAAAAAGTTAGTAAAGGTCAGCTATTCCATAGGGATAATTTGTTTGTATTCTCTGTTCTAACAGGTGAAGTATTGTATTGAGATTCTGTTACTAGGATGAAAGCTATCACATTCGTATTCTATTAAAAAGTTAATTTTTTAAGTTTTAAAAAATTTTTATAATTGAAAAATGTTTATTATAGAAAATTGTGTAAGTATAAAGCTTAAAAACCAAAATAAGCAAATAGATGATCTCATATGGAGATTCTCCTTGCTGGGAATTGAGGTATTTCTCAATGTCTTCTGATGTATATTGAACCTATCTCTCTATTTCATTCTCTCTTCATTCTTACTTTATTAGCATACTTTTTCTGTTAATGTTTTCAAAAAGTCTCATATATGATTTAATAAGATCTTACTGAAAAAAAATTATCCCTGAAAGTGTAAAACAGTCTATCCAAAAATTTGACTTAGTTAGGGCAACATAACTGATATTTCCCAGAGCCTAGCTAGAAGCTGGCTGAGACTGTGAGTTTGATCCAAGTTAAAATAACTTCGGAAGCCCCTCTCTGTACTGCAGGAACACTAGGGCTATCTTACACTTCACAGTGTGACAGTGGGACACAGTAGTAGAATTGATAACTCAATTTCTTCGTCTTTCTAATTTCAATTTGCATTTATTCATTCAGTAGATAATTGTTAAGAACCTACTATTTGGGAAAAAAAAAAGCAGCAGCAGCCACCTAAATTCACATGCCTGCCCTTCTGTAATATACATTCTGGATAGTTTACATGGAGTCTCTGAATTGGAAGATGAAATTGGTTTCACTGTTTATCCTCTACTTTCCTTTGACATTTTGTTATAAGTTTTAATCTATATATCTCCTTATAACTAACATTTCTTGACTGCCAACTTTATGATAGAGGATTATACATACACACACATGCACACGCACACACACGTACGTAATTTTTGTTTTTGAGACACAGTCTTGCTCTGTCACCAGGCTGGAGTGCAGTCACAGAATCTCAGGTCATTGCAACCTCCACTTCCTGGGTTCAAGTGATTCTCCTGCCTCAGCCTCCTAAGTAGCTGGGACTACAGGCATGCACCACCACACCCAGCTAATTTTTATATTTTTAGTAGAGATGGGGTTTCACCACATTGGCCAAGATGGTCTCTATCTCTTGACCTTCTGATCTGCCTGCCTCAGCCTCCCAAAGAGCTGGGATTACAGGCGTGAGCCACCATGCCCAGCTGGATTATATTTTAAACATATCAGGGCACTGTTTCTCAAACAGTGGTCAAAGCAACTTGCCCAAAAAAAAAAAATTATCAAGAGGGATCTATCTCATAGATTCTCACATTCCTCTCAGATACATTTTTAAATGTTATATACTGGCCTATAAATGTACTGAACGAAGTGTGACCGACACCAAGCAGGAACATTCCTGAAGGCAGATTTCCACAGCTGTCTCTAGCCAGATACCTGATCTACAACAATCTGCATTTCTTTTGATTGTATCAGGTGAAAGCTATGGAAGATTACAGTGGCCCAAGTGCAGTTATACTTTGGCTAGTAGTAATCCATTCAGAACATTCCAAATTGAGCTAAAAAGCATTCAGGTCACTGTTCTTAATTTATCAATATACCTAGGTTAAACACCCTTTGACAACAGGTCTAAAATCATAGTATCAGAATAATATAGACATTCTAGACTACTTTATGACAACAGACAAATATATGTTTCCAAATCAAAAAGCTTATACCAAGAAAACAGGTATCTGTGATATATTATAAAATTAAAGTATTATATATAATATTTCAAATTCTAAATTTATTCATGTACACTTATTAAAATGTGATTTTAGGGAAAAATGTTCTTGTTGTTTCTTAAATTATTTGTATTTAAAATGGCTTTTAATGTGAAATCATGAGAACACTAGAATTAATTTTGTATCTAATGTTCCTTAATATTTTTTTTTGAGACAGGGTCTTGCTCTGCTGCCCAGGCTAGAGTGCAGTAATGTTATCAGAGCTCACTGTAGCCTCAAACTCCTGGGCCCAAGGGATTATTCTGCCTCAGTTTCCCAAGTAGCTGAGACTACAGGCACACAGCAACATGTCTAGCTAATTTTAAAAAACTGCAGAGAAAAGGTCTCCCAATATTGCCTAGGCTGTTCTCAAACTCCTGGCCTCAAGCAGTCCTCCCTCCTCAGTCTCCCAGAGTGCTGGGATTATAGATATGAGCCACCTCAGCTGGCTACTTCTGTCGTCTTAATATAATCACTTGATACATACAGCAAGGACTGTTCTCTATAGGTTTCCTACGTTATTTGATATTTTTATTTTAATTATTTCAAGCACTGGAATTATGATGTTTTAAATAATGTAGCAAGTTGATTTAAAAAAAAAACAGGTCATTTAGAAAACACCATATTATCTTAGAAGTGAAATTATATGCAATTTATCCTGAAAGGAGATAGATTCACTAAAACATGTTCAGGTTGCCAGTTATTTACATCTTAGAGAAAAAAAAAGGAAGAAAGAAAAAGAAATGCAAAAATAATGGAATAAAAGAAAAGCGAAGTCTCCGAACAAAAGATTAGAGAAAGGGAAGAAGACTGAAGTAATACACTTTAATATCCCGTTCTTTCAGCATGTTTCTTTGGCTCAATGTCTCTGATCCTTTATTCCTCCAGCCACAGTGTACTGTTGTTGCCAAACTTTCTCCTTCATTCAGCTAAAAGTAGGCTCTTATCATAGGATGGGAAAAGACTAGGCTCAGAGACACATGGAAGGGTGAGGAAATAATTTATTGGGTGAAAAGGAAAACTCTCAGCAAAGCCAAAGGGGTCTTGCCAGCGACTTCCTGCCCCGTTGATTGAATCCCAAGTCTGCACACAGAACAGCAGAGGCCAGGGTCCTCCCCATGCAAATGGTGCTAACTTCCTGAGGCTCCACCCCATCCTCCTAGTGAGCAGGTGGACATTATTCATGAGGAATCAGTTGAGAAAGGCTGGGTTTCATCTGGGACCAACAGTCCATTTTTTTAAACTTATCACAAAGGAAACACACTATATAAAATATAACAAAATCAAGAACTACTGTAGAAATATATCTCAATCACCATCCTTCTCCCCTTCTAGAGGAAACCACTATTCATACTTCTAACGCCATATGTTGTTTTTGCTTTTAACTCTATGTAGATGAAACCATGTGGCATGCTTTGTTTTGCATTTAAATCTTTCCATTCAAATTTATGTTTGTGAGAGTCACCAATGTTGTTTCATATATTCATTTTCATCACAGTATACCACTCTGTTGTATGTATATACAACCATTGGTCTATTCTACTTTTGATATGCATATGGGTAATTTCCAGTTTGGGACTATTGTGAATAATTGTGCTTTAAGCATTCATGTACATTTCTTTTAGTGCAGAGATATTGTAGATACGTAAGTATGGAATTTCTGTGTCATAAGGTATAAATATGTTCAGCTATAAAACTTATTGTGAAAAAACTTTCCCAACTGATTGTAATAATGTACACTCCTAACAATAGAGATATTTCCTGAATTATTACAAATTGGCTCAAGTATTACTGATCTTTTTTAAAGTGTCATGAATCTTTAAATAACCAGTAGCATTTTATTGGGGATTTCTTTGTCATTTTCCCGGTTGTGTAAGAAGTTAGGGATTTTTTTCTTTGGTCACCACTACTTAGCTTCAGAGACATCACTTTTGAAGAGTCCTATTGCAGGTCAAAATCCTATACATAACCTTGCACACCCGGCCATAGATCGATTACAAAGGTGTTACGTGGCAGACCTCACAGGGGAATCTGCCCTCCTAACACCAGTTGTGCTGCAGGCCAGTGCAATGCAATCTCTGGAGGGAGTCACAGTCAAGGACTCAGGCCCACCTGGACTGGCCATGTTCCTGTAAATAGCTGCATTACAAGCTTGGATGTCTCCATACAAAGGCCCTCTATACGTGGAGTCCTTAGCCAAAGGCCTTTCTTGGGTAAATCTCCAGAGACTTCTTCATCAAGGAACTTTAAAAGCACTATTCTCCACTCTTAGCACTTTTTCATTCCTATTTATCTCCTGTCTTCCTTCCCCCGGCCTTTTCCCTCTGGCCTCTGGGTCTATAAAACATGAGAAGTCTTTAGAGCAAGGCTTCTATGGCAATGAGACAATATCCCCTCTACGTTCATATACCTAGTACCGTTTCACAGGGAAAATAGAACTTTGGGAAAACTGGCAACTTTTGCTGTTGATTATACTACCTAAAGAAGTGATTATACTACCTCCTCTTACCTCGCTGACCTCCCCTTCTGTCTCCATTGTTACATCCTCTTCATTTCTTGTATCATAAAACTTAGAATATTCTGGGGTTTACTTCTTAGAGCTCTTCTCTCCAGTTATACTCAGGACTCAGTTTCAAAATCATGTGATTTGCAACTAAATTTATAGAAATTTCTATCACCACTTTTAATCTTTCCTCAAACTCCAGTTATTGCCATTGGGATGGCTCAAAATCACCTCTACCACTGGGACCTAAGTTGGCAAATTTTTTCTTACTTTCTAGTTAAGTTTGGAATTAAGTAAATAACAAAGTTATTCTATGGTATACATTCCCTCATTATCCCTTTGTTTTCTTAATGTCATTGCTATGGTCTGAATGTGGCCTCCAAAATTCATACGCTGAAGCTTCATTGCCAATGTGAAAGTATTAAAAGGTGGTACTTTAGAACGTGGTTAAGTATGAGGATGACTGAATGGATTAGGGCCTTTATAAAAGGACAAGAGGGAGTGGGTTTGTTTTCTCCTCTTCCTCCATGTGTGGTCAAAGTACCATCTTAGAAGTAAAGACCAGGTTCTCACCAGACACCAAACCTGCCAGCCCCTTGATATGGGGCTTCCCAGGCTCCAAAACTGTGAAAAAGTAAATTTCTGTTCTTTATAAATTACCTCACCTTAGGTATTTTGTTATAGGAGCACAAATTGAAAAGATTATTATTAGGTTCATAAATGTTTATTACACATGGTTGACGAACAACAAAAACTAGAACTGACACCTGGCCTTGAATGGCTTATAGACTGGTGAAGAAAAATAATTTCAGTTATTTGGAGAGAAAGTTGTAATAATATATATAAGTGATTTTAACAATTTTTTTGTCTATCATCTTGCTTTAAAAGATGAGAAAAGAAACTAAAGTCAGCAGGTTTGTATAAACTAAATGTAAATAACAAAGGAAAAGTAAGTTTCAGCAGCTGCTGATTGGAAGAATATTTTATTGCTAATAGTAACTAAAGTTTATGTTTTACTAAGCAATTTTTGTGAATGTTTTGTAAATTTTCATTATTCATTTTCTATTAGATTTTAGACTATTCTTTCAATTTTTAAGTTCTATTTGACTAGTATTTATTTTTAAAGCAATATTGAACAGAAGTTACCATTTCCCATATATTTTCTACCCTCATGCACGCAGCTACCTCATTATCAAGACCCTCCACCAGAGTGCTATGTGTGTTGCAACTGAAGAACCTACATCCACACATCATTATCACTCAAAGTCCATAGTTTACATTAGGATTTACTATTGGTGTTTTACATTCTGTGGGTTTAGACAAATAATAACACTTAGCTACCATTATAATATCATATATTTTTACAGTATATATTTATAAATGTTCTATTTTATTATTGGTTATTGTTAATGTCTTACTGTGCCTATTTATAAATTAAACTTTATCACAGGTTTGTATGTATAGGAAAAAAACATAATATCTACAGTTACCCTTTGATCAACACACAGGTGCACTTATACATGTTTTTCACCCCACTCCGCCCCAACCAAATTTGGTTGAAAGTATGTATTCCTGACTTGCAGGAGGAATGTCAGAAGGGTTGACTTTTCGGTATATGTGGGTTCCATAGGGCTGACTGAAGACTTTAGCATGCCAGGATTTTGGTATATGTGGGTATCCTGAAACCACACCCCTGTGTATACCCTGGGTTAATTGCAGAGAGCTTGTACTGGGTTGTAGGCATACACTGGGGATCTTGAAACATACCCTTCATAGATAAGGAGGTAGACTATTGTATTCTTAGACTCATGACACTATTGAAACAAATTGAGCCCTCTGCAACCAGAAAAGAGAGAAGGGTGAGAAGTTACTACACTGTTTGGTTTTCCCAGAACTTGATAACCACAAAGGATTGCTCTGTTCTCAGATATTCAGTGATAAGGCCCAACTGCACCTTTTCATAATGACACAGGTAAGACATATTCTTCTCCACCCTTCCTCATGACTCCCATAAGTCACCTGAATGACTCTCTTGCTTGCTTACTTCTCTAAAATCCAGAACAGCGTTCTATTTATTTGAGATATTTCTCATGATTGAATGTTTTTTCTGTTACAAGTGCCTGAATATATAATCTTCTTGTTTGGTGTCTTGTGATTTTATACTCAGGTTATAGAATAATTCAAACATGCTATCTTCTAATAATTTCATAGTTTCATTTATTTTTAAACATTTAGATTCCTGATCCAGTTGAAATGTATTCCTTTACATAGCTGACATAAGGATTTGCTTTTATATTTTTTCAAATGGCTAACCAAAGTCTTAGAATCATTCATTAAAAAGGCCATCTTTGGGGCCAGGTGCAATGGCTTATGCCTATAATTGCAGCAACTCAGAAAGCTATGAGAGGAGGATCACTTGAGGCAAGGAGTTGGAGACCACCCGGGGCAACATGGTGAGTCCTCATCGCTAAAAAATATTGAAAAATTAGCCAAGTCTGGTGGCATACCTGTTGTCTCAGCTACGTGGGGGACTGAGAAAAAAGGATTGCCTGAGCCCAGGAATTTGAGATTAGAGTGAGCTATGATTGTACCATTGCACTCCAGCCTGGGCAACAGAGCAAGACCCTGTCTCAAAAAAAAAAATAATAAGGGAATGGGGGTGCTGCCTATGAAATGATGCAATCGTGAACAGTGATTAGATATGTCACATTTATCATATAGCATATTTACTTGCATATTTGGATCTGTTTCTGGATTTTCTATTGTATTTCCATAATCTGTTATTCTATTTTAGAGGCTTCTAATATCTGGTAAGCCTCACTCCTAAATTTTTCTGGTGATTTTCATAGGCTTATTTTCTCATTTTTCCATATGAGTTTTGGTATGGGGTATTATTTTAGCTTTCTAGATCAACATAGGAAAGACTGAGGTCATTATGAATGTGAGTTGTCCTAACCAAGAATATGGATCTTTCTCATTGATTCAAATTTACATTTTTGTCTTTCAGGATCTTTAAAAAGTGTTTCCTCATTTATGCTTTCTGCATTTACTATTAAGTGTATTCCCCAGTACTTAACCTTTTTTGCCATTGTAATTGACTTCTTTATATTCTAGTGGGCAATTGTTTTTGTTTATAAAGACAATTTGATAAGTATATATAAATATAGATAAATACATTGTCAAGTCACAAAATAATCAATTCTTGAGTGTTTTATTTTAAATTAGAAATAGATATTAAATTTTGTTGAAGACTTTTCCATCATATATAGAAATAGTAGCATGATTACATCTAATAATCTAGCAAATTATATTAATGGTTTTCCTAATATTGAACCAGTCTTGAATTCATGGAATAAATGCTAGTTGGTTATCATATATTACTTTCTTAATGTAGCATTTCACTCACTTTGCAAATATTCCATTTAGCACTTTTACATCAAAATAATAATGATCTGGCTAATTTCGGGGTACTGTTTTTATGAGCTTTAGACATTAATAATATATTTGCTTCATAAGAGATATTAATAGATTTTTTTCCATTTGCAATGCTCTGGAACAATTTATGGGGCATTGAGACTGTTTGGTGTTTGTGATACAGACAGGAGGCAGGAAATACTGGATAGGAGGGAGCAGTTCCCTGGAAAAGGCGCCACTCACAAGCCTGAGCCCACAGCCCTAAATGAGAACTTCACATCCTTATTTTCCCACCCAAATGTTGCTTTTCCCAAAACCACCCTGGCCTGCCATGCCTCTACCTGTAACCATAAAAACACCAGACTCCACTGGCAGAGGAACAGAGCAGTGTAGCAGAGAAAGAAAGAAGTGTTTGAATGTCGAAGAGGCAGCTGGACATTTGGAGAGAAGTTCAGGAAGGTTATCTTCCCACTGCATCACCTTTACGGCTCCCCATCCCACTGAGAGCCACCACCATCACTCAATAATACATTTGCATTCACCATCCTTCAATCCCCATGACCTGATTCTTCCTGGATGCTGGCCAAGAACCAAGGTACCAAGAGGGCAGGGTGTGTGTCACCGTTACTTTCCACTGAGCCGATTAACACTTAGCCATCTGTGGACTGCCACTGCCAAAACAGCATTGTTTTTAGCACACACCCTCCGGGGTTCTAGAGGTTATGGTCAACCACTAGACACTGCTGTGGGCTGGTGCAAGGATTGTTCGTGAAGGCGCCTAAAGGCACTTGCTCCAGCTCCTGCATCCACTAACCTGTGTGCTCCCCCTCCCACAAGGGATTTGAACTCAGTGGTGAGCAAAATGAGCCATTACCCCGCTGCCATCACAAATACCATAAGAAGGTTAATAAATACTCCTGTCTCATTTGGAAGTTTAAGCAAATTCTCCAATGAAAATATTTTGCCCTTGTCCTTTTCTATGAGGTAATTTCCTCACAACTCTTTATTTTTTTAATAAAAATTTGACTGCATACAAATTCTGTGAGATTAATTTTAATAAACTTTCTTTCTCTAGAAAATTATTTATTTGTATAGGTTTTTGAATCTATTTGGACAAAGTAACCTCAAGATTTTTGTTTGTTTATTGTCTGTTTAAATGGCCATTTTCCCTTTGCCATGTCCTCTCTTTCATTCTCCTTCTTTCCTTGAAAAAATTAACTAGTGGGTGTGTTAAAAAGCAGGATTTTGATGTATAGGGGTGTGTGTGTGTGTGTGTGTGTGTGTGTGTGTGTGTGTGTTTTCTATTCTCTAACATTAATTTCTCATTTATTATTATTTCTTTTGTGTTTTCTTTTAATTTATATTTTGTTTTATTTCTGGTTTTTGAGCTGAAAATGTGACTCATTCCTTTTTGTTTAGTAACAAAAGTACTTAGAGCGATACATTATTCTCTCCTCTGGTCAGTTTTAAATCCCATAAATTCTATTTTTGTTATTATTCTGATATATGCTTTTTCCTTTTTATCCAAGAGTTGTTTAAAATAGTCCATTTCTATATTTGACATGGTTTCTTCTAATTGTTATTCATTCATTGTTTATCTTTCTAGTGATACATTAAAGCCATCAAAGACCAGACCCTTATTTTATTTTTTGAAACCAAGTCTCACTCTGTTGCCCAGGCTGAAGTGCCGTGGCACTTCATTTCTAATCATGTATGAGACCACCATCAGTGTCAGAGGAAATTCAAATAGCTTTTTCTCATAAAGTAATTTTCATTGATTCCAATGATAAAATTCTTGGCTTGCTTGGAGGGGAGTCTTTTTAATACCAGCTAATCATTTGGGTCTAATTTCTTTTTTCTGTTTCTATTGTTCTTCTATTTGAAAGATGTAGTAATACCTGCTATTTTAAAATCCTCAGCAGTTCAGAGACTATATTAATATATTTATGTATTTATATTTTATAATATAATGTGTAATTATGTATTTATAATATATATTTATATTTAAAAGTTTTTCTTGTGCAATAGCCCAGGGATTGAAGCTCTTTCCTTTTATCTTTCAATCAGCCATGATGCATGCTATGTATTAAAAATTCATCTCTAAATAAAAGCTTCTTCGTTTTTAGTCCAGAGAGAAGTACACTAGTAGTTTTAATTTCAATGATTTTAATGGTAATTATTTTGGGAAACATAAGTTATAAAATAACAAACCTTAATGTGTTATGAAGCTTGAAGAAATGTTACAAATATTGTTTCTCCATTTTTTTTGTATCTGTGGCCCTTTATTTTCATATTTTTATTGAAAAGTATCCTCAACCAAGTTAGCCAATCACTTACACCTGCCCCACCCCATGCAGCAATAAGAAATTTGCTGTCATAAAACATACAGTCCCTAATTCCTAGAGTATATAACAAGTTATGATACTAAAACTCTATGTCTACCTGGGTCTATAAAGACACTATAGCTGTAGCTATCTACTCTATATTATTTTTGTGAGTAGTAAACTCACTTAAAATTCAAAGTAATATAGCATAGCAACTGAAAGTGTAGAACACTTCTGTTGAAGTTATGGTTTAAAATTAATTTAATAACATTAAGTTTTTTCAGCTATAGAAACATTTCATATGGATTTCTTAACATAAGGATTAAATAAGTCTAACTTATACTTGCAATAACAGATTTTTTCATCATTTGCCAAGTTACTGAAAAATATGTTTAAATCACTAAATAATACATACAAGATATTTAATAAATAAATTGCAATTAACAAAATAATATTAAAGGCAACATTTTTCTTTTAAGATAATGTTACCTTTAAATTAAACTGGCTGAATCTGAAATAGTATTCAAGAAGCCAAATGATTCTGTCAATTTCATTTGGAAAATGTGAAATATAAATTACTTATGAGAGAAATAAAACACTGTAATTTTTCTTCTGTAGGTTCTTTTATTTCCCAGACACAAAACTTGCTAACCTGTTTTTCAAAATTGCTAAATAAAACAATTCAGGAAATTATGTATAAAAAACAAAGTAAGCATTTGCATTAGAATCATCAACAACTTATTTAAGAAAAGTCCATTAAAATTCACAATCTTTTATAGTTTAATATTTCCAGGTAACACTTCTTTTACAGAACAGATTGTTCTTGTAATTTTATCCATATTCTTGCTAAATTTTTTTCAATAAACATGCTTTTACTTCTTTATCTCCTTTGCCTAATTACTTTCTAATTCTTAAGAGATCTGTAATGCAGAGGTTGAAAATATACTCAAGATATCTTCCATCTGATGGTATTGTTCTGACATAGAAAAGATTTAACAATTCCCTGTTATCTTTCAAAAATATTTGTTATAGAGATTTATAAAATAAAATATTCACTCTAGTGTGATACAATAGCTATAGATGGAAAAGAATGTTAACATACTCACAAATAACATTTAAACAAATGCATGTTTATATTTGTTTGTATGTATGCATGTATTTCTACGGTCATGCTAAACTTTTATTTGCACAAATAACATGAAAATAAATTAATGATATTCAGAAAACAGATGGAATATTAAATAGACAAACACCAATCCATATATTTGTTATACTTACTGTGATCACATACTGCATCATTGGCCTAATGTATTTAATATTCAAATCTGCAACTACTAAGTCTATCAGTAGTTTTTCATCATCTTGGTAAATTTCCACTTTTCACATACTACCCCTTCAATGTTAATTTTGTCTTAGTTGCTTTATCTTGCTATATGACATGTTCGATAAATCCTCATTATTTCTCCTTCAGCTACTTGGCTTCCTTGCACGTATATATATTACTATCTTTAAGTTTTCTATTTGTTCTTTCCTCTAGGGTAACTTTTTTCCTCTAGGTATGTATATATATTACTATCTCTAGGTTTTCTTTTTGTTCTTTCCTCTAGGGTAACTTTTTCCCCCAGATACACCTTTGACCAGCTCTCAAACTTCAATCAGGACTTTGCCCAAAAGTTGCACCCTCCACAGAGAACTTCCAGATCACTCTGTCCAAAACAGCACTCCCAGTCACTCCCTACTCTTTTATTCTGCTTACTTTACTTCAATATCAGTGATCTCCAATTGACATTATTTCTCAATGGTTATTATTAGTCAGCCCCATGAGAATGTGAGCTTCACAGCTTCATGAGGCCAGAGATGTTGTTTGTTTTGTTTATGACAGTATCACCAGGTCTTAAGGCTTTCCTTGGCACACTATCAGTGTTCAATGCATTTTTGAATAAATAGGTGCAGTATTCATTTTTTATTTATTCTATTTACCTTCTAGGTTGCAAATATAATGAAATAGTTTGAAAAAACATTGGGTTTCTTCAAAGTAATGGGAAGGGAAGCACCAAACACATACTAGATAAGTCACAAGGATGATTGTGAGGGTTTTATGTGATACAGGTTTTATATGGAAGTGTGAAAATATTTTTACTTTGTAGAATTTTGCTTTGATAAATTGCCACACCTTAAGATCAACATAGGCTTAAATCTTTTTTTTTTTTGAAAGAAAAAAAGGAGAGAAGGAGAGGAAGAAAGAGGAAGAATAAGAGGGAGAGAGAACAGGAATATTGCTTTATTCTAAAAATGGGTATTAATAATGGCTGATCAATATTTTGTGTATTTAAAGTAGAGAATGTATATTTTGTATATTTAAAGTGGAGAGCACTATACATATTTATTACGTTTACTTGTTCCGGATCTGAATTCAAGTCCTGGATATCCTTATTAATTTTCGTTAAATTTTAAACGTTCAATTAAAATTAAGGAAACATAAGGGTCAAACTAGAGTGGGTGAAATATTCATGAAAATATTGGAAGCCTACACTGTTCTTCGTACATATTGCATATCTCTGGTCATTTTCAGGTAATAAATTTCATTCTGGGTTTTGCATATTTACAATGGCTTAAGTCTGAAAATTAAAGGAACAAATGTCTACCATCTTCTAAAATAATGTTTGTATCAACTCTACAAAGATATTTGAATGTTTCCCATGAAAAATTGGTGTGCCTTCTGGTAAACATTTCAAACATTCTGCTTAGCCTCAGGAAACCGGAATTTTTTAGAAACTGAAGAAATAAATGTCCAATCAACAGGAAAGATAATGAAAATATATTATTTTCAAATTTGCGCTTACATTTTTAATAACATTTTAAATCACATTTGGTGCCAGTAACTTTTAGTGAAACTCTATATTCTTATGCAGATTATATAAAAATGCTACTTGCATAACATTCTGGGAAGAAGACTTAAAAAGTGTTATCTTCTAAAGATCATTTAAATATAAGCCTATGGAGCAATTATCCATGGATGCTTAAAACATCAGATGGTGGGAAAATCACCTCATCCTGCTCAATGGGAACAATCTGGAGGCAAGTAGTGACTGTTGTAATTGTTTTATTACTTTTGGTTGAGGAGAAAATGCTCATCAGAATTTGATTACCTGCCCTAGCCTATATAAGCAGTTATTACAGAAAAAATATACACCTTGGTAAATGTTGCCTATTAAAGAAGTGCTGAAGCTCAATTTACTTGTGATGTTTGAAGACAATCTAAAATTAGAATCTTGGAGATTCTTGACATACTTTTTAAGACTCAAAGATTATATGAAAGGAGGAGACTCAAAAGAAATTTGTGTTACATCCACTAAACAGCTGAACATAAGACTTGAGAAAGAAAAAAGGAATTTTATTCTCAAGCTGCTATCTTTGAAATAACTTATTAACACCAAATGGAAATCATTTTTGCCATATTTCACCTTTTGCAGACCAACCAACTACGTCAGAAAAGAGAAAGGAAAATAAAAAGAGAGAGAGAAACAAAAACCTGGTAGTATACTCATAATTTACCTTTGGACTCTAGTTCTGGTATCAGTAACTTTAAATGAATCTAGCGTGGTTGTGCAAATGCATGCTCAGGATTGGAATAGGTCATAACAACATTTCTTTCATTCATCAAATGCTTGAGCGCCTGTCAAGTATCTGGCATCTTTTTCAGCCTTATGGATACAGCAGAGGACAAAACAAATAATTACTCTAACCGAACTTACATTCTAAAAATTTTGTGTGCTCCACTTTACTCAAACCACCATCCACTGAATAGTTCTGTTTTGTGTCTCAACTTCTGCAACCTCATGACTTCTCTCATTTTCACTTGATGCTGTTTTTACTTTCTGTCATTGTTCCTAATTGAGAAACTTGTTTGGACTTAGTCCTGTGGTTTTGTCATCAGAAATCTTGATGACAGGCAGTAGCTAGACCTCCCTCTTGTTCATCCTGACAGGAAAAGGTTCAAAAATGCATTCAGTTATATTAAAAGATGTTGTTCATTTCTAATTCCTCCTTAAGACCTAAAATATATGTAGTAATTAAACTCTGGGGCTCTTAATACTTACAGCAGTCTTATATATTTCATAGTATTTATAAGGGCAATTGAAGAATAGCAATTGGTTAGAACAGGAGCTTAAGGGAATTGCCTTTAACTTGAACTATATTTGCCTACTATCAAGTCAATATGCATGGACACAGTGTTAGCACTCCTTTATATAAATATTGTGTAATGTTTATTACAGAAATTTATAGAAAGGCATAAAATTAGTAGGACTTGCAGATTCATACATAACATGATTTTTCTCTATACATAGGGGTAAGAGTTGTTTTCTAGACATCATATTCTATAATATAAACTTGGGAGTAATCTGTTATTTTTTAAATTTACCTATGATCTGTGATGGGGAAGACAGCATCAATATTGGTGGAAAAGAGGGAGAAATTAAGATTTTGGTTAAATTTTCAACTTGTTAAGTTTGAGTTACTGATCTAGCATTTCAAATGGAATTGTCAAGTATTTAGTTACATATACAAATCTAATAGGAGATGCCTAGGTTTTAGACAACCTAAAGTTAATAAGGTCTTATGAACATATAGATGCTATGTAAAGTTAGAAAGATGATCACAAAGAAGAAAATGCAGACAGAAATGATGGTCAGACTACCCAACGATTTAGATGATGGCAAACTGAAAAGAAACTAGCACAAGGAGAATGATAACAAAAAATGGTTACTGTGATAGGAGCATCACCTACTAGGAGGTTGCAATATCCTTAAAGCCAAGAGAGGAATTTGTTTCAAGGAGGAAAGTAATCTACTGAGTCAAATAGTAAGAGAGGTGAGATGATAACTGAGATCTGACCACTGGAGTTCAGAATGTAGAGCTTTTTAACAAACCTGCCAAGAATATTGACCTATGTCTAGGAATAAAAGCCTGATTCAAGTGGAATTTAGAAAGAAGAAAGGGAATGTTGAAGCTTGCAACTATAGACAACTGGTTCTAGAAGGTTGCACTAGAGAGTGTCTGAGAGAAAGAGTAATCCATTTATTCACAATCTGATTTTACTCTGCAAATGGGAGCTAGTAAGAGTTGTTTCCTGGACATGATACTCCACAATATTTTAAAATGTACCTGGGAATAATACTCTCCAGTATTTTTGCTATGGAATTCACTCATTTTTTATTATATAATAAAATCATTTCTTCCTAAAACAAATATGACTCTTTTATATAAGTTTTCTGCTCAGCAAACCATTAAAAGCCAGATAGACTATTGTCTCCAAAAATCACTAAGTTTTATAAATGCAGGCTAAGTGTGTGAATCTTGGAAAAAATATATTTAACCTTTATAGGCTTCATTTTCCTCATTTACACAAAACTGCTGACAAAATTACTTGCACAAAACTAGTATGTAAATATCGCTTATTTGGCATCCATACAATCTTGCAAGAATTCCAGATGATACAAAAACATATTTTTTCCTTTGCTACTTTTTATTTCATATACAACTTTTTAATGCTTATTTTGAAAAAAGCGTTTCCTATTTAAAAACTTTTAAAAATCAATTACAAACCTGGGATTTCAATTTCTAAGTCAACTCTGCAATTATAAAGAAGTGGGATTAGGAAATAAGCTTGACATTCAAACCTCATAGTATTAGTTCCATTCCTGCTTACTACAGGGATGTAATCCTCACAAAAATACTATTTGATCTCAGGGAGGGGGGAAAAAGATAATGGATTGCCCCTCCACACAAAATTGTAAAACAGTGTTCTGGGTTGCTGCCATTCAAATGAATAGAAACCAGCAGCAATTCTAACACCTATCCAGTTTCAATTTTGTAACATCTGCAGGCATCATTCTGGAAATGATAAACATTTTAATGGTCAGACCCTGTCCACTTACGCATTACTATTTCCAGTATTATCCCCCATTTCTATCTGGAAAAAGAAACTAAAATGTGACAGATTGCTGTGAATGAAATGAATGGAGATGCTATTTGCATTCATTTCAGCAGCAGCAAACTCGCTCCTTTCCCACTCCTCTGTTGTCCTTCAGAGATCTCCCTTATTGCTTTGGAAAATTTAAGAGCCAGACACTACATTTTAATAATGTGGCTTGAACTCCAAGCATCAGCATATTAATTGACTTAAAAGCATCAAACAACTTTATAATTGCAGTCCATCTCTTCCTTTTAAATACAAATTCATTCTGGTTAAATTAAGATTGAAGCTATACCTTTTCTATAAATTGAATGTTTATAAATATAAAAACTTTTAAGTGGTAGAATACACCCATTAAAATTCAGAAACTAAATAGCACATTACTTGCTTTATACAAATTTAAGATTTGATGAACCCAAAACCTTGTATTTTATTTGGATCCCTTGTATTAATAGGATACATTGATTTGACTCATATGGTAACCCCACCTAGAAGTGTCATATTGGGAAGATAATTCAATGTGCGTGCTGAATTGCATGAATACGATAATACAGCCTGTATGCACACACACACATATTCTGTTTTTGTAAAAAGGCTAAGGATAAAAAAACATTTTTACTACTTCTCTATGTAGTCTCAAACACCAATATGTATTCTGGGTTATATAGTACTAGGAAACTTGCTGAAACATATCACCTCATTTTGTTGATCAAGTAGAAGTGAATCATTACTACAAAACAAAGTCAAATGTGATACCACTTATGATGTAAATTATGGTTCAAATTTTTCTCGGAAAGATATTCCTTAGCAATTTTAAAAAAGACAACATGTGAGAGATCTAAATCATATTAAGTATTATTTAAGGAAGAAATAACCATATGATAGAGCTTTAATGGAAAATTTATTTATAACCAAAATGAAGATATAAAATGTTAATTTTGGTGATGCATTCTTTCATTTGCCTTTTGTCTTCTAAGGAAAATATGTATTTCCCATGAAAAACAAATGTATTAGAAGAAAACATTAGAAAATTAATAGCATCTGACATATTGGATCAGCCTAGGAATCTATATTTGGCAACTCTAAAGACTTAAATAATAATTGTATAATAGGCATTATAGTATGAATGGTAAAGTTGGTAGCTGTAGGTGAATTTTCCTGTTTGTTTTTAAATAAATTTTTGTATTAAAAGCATTAGTTATCCAGATATAAAGATGGAGTAGCATTTAGTTTAAATGAGGAATACCTGACTCTATTGAGTGGTTATCAGTATCTGCATTTTGAAGTTTTTTATTATATTAAACATTAATATTATCAAAGAATACATCAGATTTGATCTTACTAATAATTTTACTTTAAGCAATTAACAGAGTGAAGGCCAGAATGCCTTCCTTTGCATGTAAAAAACTTGCCCAAAATTCTGCTTTCCAACACAAATTCTGATGTGTGAAAGATGTATTATTTGTAAGAAACTTTTTCCTTAGACTCATTTGAGGTTGTCATGGGTATTTTACTTGAATAAGAAAAGTTAAAAATTATACAGAAAAAAAAGAATCTTCTCTTTCTCTAAAGAAAGCTCTCATGAAGCCCTAAATTGTCAATTTCTGATTATAGGCAACATTTTTCTTTTTATATAGCTGTAGGAATTAACAACCAACCAAGTCAGGAAAAGGAAAAGCAGCAGTAGCCTCTTTCATGACACCTTTCAGTTATTTCAGTATTTACATTGATTACTAGAACTACAATAGTCTTATTTATTCAGTGTGTGGGGGGATAAAGTATGAAACAAGGTCATAAATTCTGTCCTAAATAAATATATGGTAAGGCATCTACTATAGCTAAAAATAGTGTATCCCTTCAATTCCCATCTGATTTTAAATTATATACAAAATATTATATGTTTCATTCAACTCATGCTTTAACTTAGAATATGTCAACATAACACTTTCCAGACTAACTTTCTTTCATTTTATAGAATTAAAAATATTCCACTTCTCCAGAAATGTTTGAATTCTGGTCCAATATAATTTAGCCCATACAAATCTAATTTCACTTGAAAAGATTTATTGTTCCTGCAAATATTAAGTAATGCTAGTCCCCTCGTTTTAAGATAACCCTAAACTCTCTAAACCTCTACACATAAATTGACAAACAATATGCTAACTAAATAAACAAAATAATTTCCATGCCAGTCAATAGTATCCAAGAATACTGCATGATTTCCTTCAAAATGCATGATTTTACATAGAGAGCAAAATGACATTCAAGACAAATAAAATGATACAACAATATTATAAGTTCCTATATTAACGGAGCTCATAAAAGTACTATGAAACTAAAAACTGATTTATGGAGCAGAAATTTTTACCTTGGATGACTATAGGAATCCCTTACCACATTTAAAAAATGCTGACGTTCCTGATATGCCAGAACAACTGAGTCAGAATCTCTGTTTGTAAAGCATGAGAATTACAATGTTTAAAAAGTTTTTCAGGGAATTCTAATGTCCAGTCAAATTGGAACACTCCATCCCAAAGAAAGAGTTATGGTTTTGATTTTCCACCCAGGACATCGCTTATGTAAGACATTTGGTTCAACAGCTAACCATGGAACAACTCAGTAAGTTAAACCACTGTCAATCACAGAACAAGTTAATCAGTTAAATGTTTGTTGAAGTTCTAAGTTATCTATTTCTCATATTATAGAATTGCCAAATAATTTAATGATATCAAAATGTAAACAAAATAATGATGTCCATAAAAAGGCAAAAGGTAGAATTTGAACTTAATGTTATTTTATAAAATTTATACATATATTTATGTCTAAATATATAAGCATATACATAATGGACTCTATTTTTCTGCCTATATGGGTATATAATACATCTATTTCTATATAGATATACAATAAAACATATAGCACATATAAAATAATTTTGTAAATATTATATTTGTATTTCTACATTGTTTATTTCTACAATTACATGTGGAAGGTTTAACAATAACCCTTGGAAACTCGTCTCCATGTTTGACATTCCTCTAATGTGGGACATTCAGCCAGGTCTGGACCAATATTTAAATTCTTAAAGTTCCACAGTAAGATTAAAAATATAAATCATGATTTATAATTCAACAGAATATATTTTATACCATATTCATATCCCTCAAAATCTCTCGGTATGTTTATTAGCTAAGGTGTCACTGCCCTAGTATAGTGGAGAAAGCCACAGACTTACAAAAATTAGGTTTTTCTCCAAAATACTTTTTGCAGCAATGTGTAGTGTACTTGTTTTCTAAAGCTGCCAGGTTTTCTAAAGCTGTAAAATATCACAGACAGGGTATCTTAAAAAATAGAAATTTTCTCACAGTTTTGGAGGCCAGAAGTCAAAGATGAAGGTGTCTATAGGTTTGGTTTCTTCTGAGGCCTCTCGTCTTGTAGATGGCTACCTTCTCACGGTCCTCACGTGGCTCCCCTTTTTGAGTTCTCTGTATCCTCATTTCCATTCCTTAAAGGGACACCAGTCAAATTAATGAGAACCCATCCATATGATCTCATTTAAACTGTATTACCTCTTTAAAACCCATATCTTCACATTCTGATGTACTAAGCATTAGTGTTTCAACTTGTACATTTTGGGGGACAACTTAGCCTGTAACAAGCAGATAAATGAAAATAAATAATCAGATAGATAACCAGATATCTAAAATATCTAAGTAAATGTCAAAAACAGTAGTGCCTAAAGACTCTAATCAAAGCAGATGAAAACTGCAGGTGATCCTAGAAGAAAACTTAAGTACCATCAGTATAATGTGAAAAAAAAGTGGGAAAAAAACTCACTAAAAAGCAGCTCAAAGACAAATTTCACTTGATGATGAACAAATGGCAATTAGGGGGCAAAACGTTTTCAAGAAAAAAAAAGTTACTTGACATTTGAGATAGCAGTTCAATTTTTCTTAAAGTAATTTCATAAGTAAAGTGAGTAAGTGTTAAAGCCCAAGTCAACTCAGAGAATAGTGAATAGTTTAGCTGAAGAGGAGACTGAATGTAAAGAAATAATGGTATACATGTCTTTAAAGGATTATTTAGATAAAATAATGACACGTAGAGATAGTTTCAGCCTCCTGCATTGTATTGTACACAAATAATTACAGAATATGAAGTGTTTTGTTAGTGTCAAGAAGAGAAGTATTGGAGATCTCAGATCCAAGGGTAACATACTTAATTTAGAGAGATTTGTTTTTAATAGGAACCTCTGCTAGCACTGTGCAGGTGTAGAGGTCAGCTGGGTGCCATAAAATAATAAGAACCCCAACAATACCTAAGTTTCACTTAAAACTTTCACTTTATAAAATTGTAATTTATAAAAGAATTTTAAAATTTATCTATTTTATCCAAAATAGTAAACTGCTATCTAACATCTGTGAAAGAGTGTTTTACATGTTTTCAAATTGCAGGATATACTCTAATGTAATGCTATCTACCATGACTCTTTGTTTTTAGGTACATTCATTATGCTTTAAGAATTCCTTACAATGAGCTGGAACTGACTTTTTTGTATTTTCCATCTATTGTTCCGAATTCTTCTGTTTCCATGACTAGCTTTAATAAATATATTCCAATATCAAGACAAGTAGTAATATAATTAACCAATAATCAAAAAGCAGTGTGTGCATATGCATGGAGGGAGAAATCAATTAATTTTGTTAAATGCTCCAAAATGTAAACCTTGACATTTATTTGTCATCAGGTGCAATTTGTCTATGAGCTGCTTTTTAATCACTTTTTTTCACATAATACTGATGCCACCTGTGTTTTTTTCTAGGCTCACCTGTAGTATTCATTCGCTTTGATTAGATGCTTTAGATACTACTGGTTTCCACATTTGCCTATATAATTTAGCTTTTTTAAACCAGTGTCATTCAAACATACACTAAAAGTTTCTGCTAATATTCAAAATAACCTTTATGAATTCTGATTCTGGTTACCCTTCCAATGTCACCAATCAGAATCAAACAAACCACTGGTTTCTCCTGAATGTGAATTTCTCTAGGCAGCCTCAGACTTCCATGGAAATTCTCAAGCTAGCCTTCTCAATAGAATTTTCTTTCTGAGCAGGCATCATCAGAGTGCTGATCTTCAAGAAGTGCCTCCACTTGTTCCTTTCCTTTCCACCTGGCCATTATCAGTCGAACGAAGGCAGTGACTCCTTGGCAGTCATCTAGGTGTTCTTTCTCCAGCAATGTTGGTGTAATCAAATAGCTTGTCAGATATTTGGAATCTCAGATCTCACCCATCACCCACTACATACATCAGAATCCTCATTTTAAAAAGACACTAAGGTGATTCATATGTACATATAAGTTTGGAAAGCTCTAAGCTCAGCACCTGTTTGAGGCACCTCTCCCAACTTGTTAAACACCCTAAGCGCCTCCCTAGTTACATCTGTGTTCACAGGCCAAAATATAATGCATCTTCTTCAAAACTTCCATTTCTCAAATATTAGCAAATAGTATCATGTCCCTTTAGTTATCGTTTTCTCAGATCAACTTCTTCAGTGCCTTCCACTATCTCTCATATAATGGTTTTCAGGTATTTCAAACCTCAGCCATTTTCTCAACATAATCTCAAATAGGTCAACATCTATGGCAAACTACAAAGTATCTCCTGCCCAAATATCTACAGCAAAAAAATATTTATTGTACAGAAGCGAATACTGAGAGGTAAATGTAAATGGGAGACAGACATGACCAATTACGCATTACCAGTGTGCTCTCATGTCTTAACAGAGTTGAGACATCAATTTGAGTTTTAGCTTTCTTCAGAGAAGTGCTGCCCAACAAGATGCAGAATGATAAATGTTGACCTCTTAAAATCACTAAGGTATAAAGTGTAACAAAAATTATTAATACAACTATGTGATTAAGTGGGTTTCTATCAATGAATCACAGTGACAGGACTATTCTAGAGTTTACCTGCCAGAGTGAAAAATGAGGTCGTTAGTGAAAATCAAATGCAAATATCATCAGATTCTGGAACATTTCTCTTTACATATTAAAAAAGATATCGCCAACATACAGTGATGTACAGACTTCAATTTAATAATGTATCTCTGTGGCATATAAAGTTTTTAAATAAAAATAGCCCAATATTTAGAATTATGAAATTGATTTCATTTAAGCATTTCAAACACGCATGGTTATATCACAAAACTAGTGAAAACTATCCTAAAATTTAAAAACAATAGATGTATTAATATTAAAATTTCCATTATGTATTTTTTAATAAATGTGGTTGATTTACTTGTAAGAGGCGAATAAAACTGAAATATTGCTGATTTTAAAGATGATTCCCTTTTTAGTATGTTGATTTTTTATAAATGGAAAACATTTGGGTATTAAAAATAGATTTACATTTTAAAAAATTAAAATATCTAAGTGTTCTTTACATACAGGCATATAAATCTTGAAAACAAAATAGGAAAAGCGAGTTGTTTGGTTTTAGAATATGCTTGGACTTCATTACTAGCAAAGTACAGAGAAAGGAAAATTTTGAAAACATCTTATGGGTAAACATATGTGATGAATCAAAACTAGGAAGGTAGGCTGTAGAAAGTTTTTAGTGGGCTTTATTCTCTAATCAATCATGAGTCATAAAAGGTTACTGAGAGGAAAAATTATGTGACTCATGTTTTGAAAAGTTAACTTTGAAAAAGATGAAAAAGCTTTTAAATAATTCAGTCAAGGAGATATGTCAAAAGACAGCTATAATAATCCGGAAGAAAAAAATTTACATTTCTTTACAATTCCTGCTTATAAATTGTTCTAGATAGTGAATTACTGAATCATGGCCAGTAGTAACTCATAGCCTGATACTAAGCTCTCTAATAAAAGCTAAGATTTTTCAACCTTGTAACTTCAAATTGTTTCATTTTCTTTAAAAATTATTGTCCTTTGATATAATTTTTATTCACTTACCCTCATTTTCATGCACCTGGTGCTTTCCCAATTGCCTGATAGTTGAGTATTTGTATAGAATTAGTCTAATGAATAAAACTCAAATTAATTTTGAAAAGGAAAAAGAAGAAAAAAACCATCTCATTCACTCACACTTAAAAAGAAAGAGAAAGGAAGAAAAAAGTGTAAGAAGCAGTAAAAGGAAATGTAACAGACCAGCGGAACAAAAAGATACATGATATAATCATTTACTTCATGGAATTTAACAATTAGTGAGAGAGAAAAGCATGAGAATAGGTTACTTTTAAATTTAGTAGCTATATCATTGGAAACTGATGGTGATAGGTAATTAATAGACCAGTAAACAATAGAAAACATAGGAAAGGCCCAAATGCCCATCGATGATAGACTGGACTGGAAAAATGTGGCACATATACACCATGGAATATTATGCTGCAATCAAAAATGATGAGTTCGTGTCCTTTGTAGGGACATGGATGAATCTGGAGAACATCATTCTCAGTAAATTGACACAAAAACAGAAAAGGAAACACCGTATATACTCACTCATAGGCGGGTGATGAACAATGAGAACACATGGACACAGGGAAGGGAGTACTACACACTGAGGTCTATTGGGGGAAATAGGGGAAGG
>CM052650.1:120113282-120199244 GCA_028533165.1 Leontopithecus rosalia
TGCTGAGAATGATGTTCTCCAGATTCATCCATGTCCCTACAAAGGACACGAACTCATCATTTTTGATTGCTGCATAATATTCCATGGTGTATATGTGCCACATTTTCCCAGTCCAGTCTATCATCAATGGGCATTTGGGTTGATTCCAGGTCTTTGCTATTGTAAACAGTGCTGCAATGAACATTCGTGTGCATGTGTCAATATTTTAAAATTTAATGTATGCAGCTGGATTTCATTTGTTGGCATTAGATTTCACAAAGAGATTTCTCCTTTTTCTTCATTTGCTTAATTTCGCCTTCCATTTGAAAAGTATATTCCCTAGTTTCCTTCAGTGGAATAGCATGTTCTCAATTAGTAATTGACAATTACCATCTGCTTTTAAAGGAATGTGGCTGTCTCTTGGATATTGTAATATGATTCATCAACTTAAATATAGACTGAGGCAAAATGATTAAAGGCAATTTTATAAAGCAAATTATTTGCATCTTAAAACAGTATAATAGTTTCTTGTTGCATAGCATGCTTTTTTTCTAAAATAGTTTAAATTCCTCACAATTGAGGTATTATATATAAATGCAATATTTGTTATCAATGAGTCTTAATATTATTACTGTATAGTGACACTATGTTTTATGCTTGAATTCTCAACTGCATGCTTATGAAATTTGATATATAATATGTTTCTTAAACAAGTATTGTCACATAATCACATGGAAAATGTTAATGTAAAAGTTTTAAAGCAAGAGGAGAACTGTGCAATTTCATAGTACCAATTTACATTTTACAAATTAAAATGAGTAATAGTAATTGGTTTCCAAATATCAAGTTAAAGGAAGTTAAAGGAAGATCTACCTTTATAACATGTTTTCTGACTGCAAACTGACATAATTTTAAATGATTTTTTTTAGAGGGAAGTAGATATGTTCTTCCTGCTCTTGCAATTATCTTATACATTGGCCTCATGTAAGTATTTCTGAATATTTCATTTAAAAAATAATAGTTGCCTTCCAGGTGTAAGGGAAATAATAAAAGAAGGAAGAGAGAATAATGTTTTATTTTTTATAAAATATTTAACTGGAGCATATAAAGTTATTTAATCACAATATTATGCCAATGTATTTTTATGTTACCTTTTTATATTAAAATTTAAAGAAGAAAAGTACACAAATCTTACAAGTCAATACATTTTACCCTGCAAACACACCTAGTAGGCATCATACCAATCAATGCATCAAACATTACCAAGTACCCAGAAACACCCCAAATACCCTCTCTTTATGTTCCCCAAAATATATTCTCTACTCTGACTTCTGTTATCCGAGATTAGTTATCTTTATATTTTTAAGAAACATTACCTAAATAATTTCATATGAAGTATCCTCTTTTTTCTTTCTTTTAACATTATGTTTTTGGAGATATGTACATCTAGTTCTTGTAGCAGTATTTCGTAAACATTTATTGTGGCATTCTGAGGGCATAGATCACATATTTAATCCTTTAATTCATTTAATTCATTCTAACATTGATAGTAATCATTTGAATCTGGAATGTTTTAAATACTGTTCTTGGCATTCCTTCACATATCATCTAGTATATATATACATTTATGCACTTCTGTTGGCATTGATCTTGGAGTGGAATTTCTGGGTCACAGGCTATACATAAACTCACTATCAGTTAATACTAACAGTTTTAGAAACTAGTATAGCAATTGTAAGATTTATTTATTGCCGAGGTTAAATGAGAAAACTGAGGCAAGTCTAAGAAAGTGAGAAGTTAATTTATTCAGCTCCTGGGTGAGCTTCAGTGGTCCAAGAGGGGGCCAGAGAAGTCCTGCCCAGATGTTCAGGGCGTGGGATTTTATGGGGATGGCAGGCAATTGATTGGCTACTGGGGAAAAAAAGAGAAGGCATTTCTATTGGCTGTTGAGGAGCAGGAAGTACATGGAGTTAAAGTGGGAAGTACATGAAACTAGCTGTCATTGGTAGGTGGGCAGGACCTTGGGTAGGTGGGCCTTGATTGACTACTGGGGAAACAAAGAGAAGGCATTTCTACTGGCTGTTGAGGAGCAGGAAGTACATGGAGTTAAAGTAGGAAGTACATGAAACTAGCTGCCATTTGTAGGTGGGCGGGACCTTGGGTACGTGGGGCTGCCAGGGGTGTATGGGGCAGGCTGTTGCTGGGTAGGGTATGGTGGGGCTTCTTTAAAAAATTTTTTCTGCAGGGATTTTTAACAGCGGGCTGGAGGTTTGATGCATAATTTAGTGCTGAGTGTGGGCTTGAGCATGGTATGCAGAGGCGGGTGCGGGGAAGCTATGTGGGGAAGCCAGATAATGAGCTCGGGTAATGAGGCAGTTATCAGGCACATAGAGTGATGAATGTGTCCATCTGACTCCCAGCAAGGCAACTGGCCTTACAGCAGTTTGTGCTGTAGTCAGAATTATGTGAAGGATCCCCTAGCTCCAAACCCTAACCAACACTTGCTATTGTATTTTTGTTTTTTATGTTTTTATTTTTCATTTTAATCATTCTTATTAACTAGAGTGATTTTTTAACATGGTTTTAATTTAAAATTATCTTCCACATACGGGCTATTAATTATAATTAATATATTCATTTAATACTTCTAAAATTATTGCTAGTATAAGCTGTTAATATTCATTTATATTTAATCACTTATTTATATATTATAGAGTTCTTCATTTCTTCTACTTATATGTCCTTCCAAGATCTCTTTATTTATGCCTTAAAAATTGTTTTATGAAGGGCCACTGGAGAGAAACCTTTTTTATTTTTTGGCTTGAAATGTCTGTTATAACATCATTTGTGAAGAACGATTTTATCAGGTGTATACTTCTATTTTCTTTCAAGATTTTAGACACACTATTACATAATCTTCTTTTGTCATTCTCATTATAAAGTCAGCTATCAGTCTAATATTTACTTCTTTGAAAGTCATGTGTCTTTTACTTTCATTTAGGTCACTTTGAATATTTCTGTTTACGTTTGCTTTTTGCTGTTTTACTGTTTGTGTTCAGGGTTTGTGTGTGGGCAAGTGCGTGTTGTGTATTTATTCTTTTTGGCATCTGTAGGGACTTGATGCATTTTAAAATTTGTTAAAAGTATTATTTTTTGCAAATTATTTCTCTCCTGTTCCTCCGTAGAGCTACTTATATTTATTCCAAACTTTTTCACATTTCTAAATGTGTCTTATATTCTATTTGTGCTTTATTTCCATTCATTTTTTCTGTTTTTAATTCTGTAAATTTTCTAAAGTTCTACTTTGTATTTATTAACTCTTTATTTATTAGCTTTCTATCCCACTAATATAATGTCCTGTTAAACTGATATGTTAAGTTCGTAATTTCAACTATTAATTCAAAGATTTTTAGAATTCTCAATACTTTATGATTTTTTATAAATATCAACTCTCATAAAGGTCTTGACTTTGTCATCTCTTTTAAAAAACATATTAATTATAATTATTTTATAGGTCTCTGATAACTAATATCCAGATTACCTGTGGATCTGTTTATATTATCTTCTTTTTATTATTTACTTATTTATTTTCAGTTTGTATCTTCTGTCAAGTTTTATAACATTTTATTGAACATGGGACATTTTTATAATAAGTTATAGAGATTCAGAATGATGATGCCTTTCTCCAGAAGATATACATTTTTTAATAGAAATTTTCTCTATAGTTAGAGTAGGGGAAAATGATATTTATCCAAACAGATTGAGATGATTTGAAGATAAATTTAAAGTTTGTTAATATTACTCTATTATCAATTATCAATTTCCTTAGAATATAGCTTCCCATATGTCTCAATTAAATACCTGAGATGTTTCAGTATCCATTCTCCAAGTGAAGCCCTATTCTCCTTTTTGTTTGTTTCCCACAATTCATTGATCCTGTCCTGCCATGCTCAACTTCCGACTCCTACACAAGTTAGAATTCAACAATTTCCTGAGGACTAAAGCTATGCTGAACATCAGTGTTCTTTCTTTGTGGTTCCCTTTACTCCAGGATTGTGAGCCTTTATTATTGATGCATCCCTGAACACCAACATTTGTTTCAAAATTTTATTTATTTCTGTTTAGTATCAAAGCACTGTGGAGCAAATCAACAAATATCCTTGTGAGGAAAAACAAAAGACAAGTTCGCCATGATATGTTTTCTTTAATTGTGAAATCTTGGTTTCCATGCCCTGTCTTGGTTACCCTATACTAACTTCGAACTTGTAATTTTAAATTTTTTAATATTTTAGTCAATTTTCATAGTAATTCTCAAGCAAAATATTTGAGTTGGCACAACTATACAACTATATAAAGAAGTAAAAATCAAATTCACTTGTATTTGATCAACAAAGGCAACTGCCATTTTTTATTATTTCTTGGTCTGGCTTCAAGATCCAATCTTGAAATGTCAATTGAGCAAGAGCAAATATAATTACACTATCAAACAAACTTTCAATTTAAGTTCTCTTATTCCATTATACTAAAATAATGATTTTCTTTTATATATATGACTATATTGCCTTATAGAATATCTGCCATCATGTACCATGATTTTATCACTTAATATTTTCTCATAAGCATTTTCATATTTTTGGAACTTGAAAATTATTTTAGAGACTTAAAAATTATGCAATATGCTTATAATCATTTTAAAGCAATTTTTAAATATTAAATTTTATAGTGCTTAACAATAACAATGAGCATCTTAAGTTAGAGACTTCTCTACCTTACTTTTATAGTTTTGTACACTACAGTCTTAGACATATGGAAATTAGATCAAAAGAAGTGAACATTATAAAAATTTTCTACATAATATCAAATGCATTAAAACATGTTGTAAAACAGTTTCTGGTTCCATCACCAGCAAACATTTTACAACTTTAAAACAAACCTGATAGCATTAGTTTCAATCATTAAAAGGGAACTCAAATTAAAATGTTATCCAAAGTCTCTCTAATTGGCTTCTCTTTTGTTACTAATACAGATAAACATATTTCTACATTTTTTTCAATTTCTATATCTTCATTCCATCAATTATTTACATGCTTCTTCTACTTATATATTGATGATTTTTTTTTTTGTGAAACCCCGTCTCTACTAAAAATACAAAAAATTAGCTGGGATATTGATGATTTTATTGTCTTCTTTTAGTTTAAGATGTGCTGTTTATGTAAATATTTATATATACATATATTAAGTCTTTGTCATAATTTTCCAAATATTTACTCAGATACTTACTAAAATTTCTTAGTGTTTTTGCAATTAGGAATACAGACAAATCTTATCATTCATAGCAGTTATATTCTGTAAAGCTGTCACATACACTAAATTAAACTACACAAAACATTGCTCCTAGAGGAAATACAGGGTTAGGTCCCTTTGAGCCTCTGGTCACAACATTTTTATCACTAAAGACTTGTGATATGTGTGTGTCTTTTAAACTTATCTCATTTAATATATATTGCTGATTTATTAACATTAAAGTTTATGGCTCACAGCACTATCACTCTTGCCTGAATGAAGGTTATTCAACACACGTTTTCTCCAGAAGGTACCTTGTAGCCTTTATGTGTTTAGAAGTACTAGCAGCATCGCAGAACTATGCTTACACACCATTTTAATTGGAATAATTACCAATAAAAAGCATACAAATGAGAAAAAAACATGGCACTACGTAGCTTACCAAAAGGTTAACTGTTTATAATCTGAGAGCTGAAACAATAACTCAGGAAATCAACTTATTAAACCTCAGCCAGAAAGATGCCTGTCAGGTGACTTGAATGTTTGGTATGCTGCACAGTTGCAAACAACTGTGAAAGTGCCATGAGCATTGATTTACTGGTTACAAACAAATTTTAGCTACTATGCAGATTTTCACATGTCGAATCCATGAATAATAAGAATAGACTGTAGACTGAACAGGAATTCCTGTTATGTATTTAAATACAAAAAGCCACAAGACAAATAGAGAGAGAGAGAAAAAAAATCTTAGTATCTTGTGACTTGTGAAGAAAGCCTGACCAACATTATTTTAAATCATTACGATAATTTTAATTTTTAAAAAATGCCTACGAGAAAGGCATAGAAGAAATCTCAGATATTTAATAGTTGGTAGTTATTAAAAAAACTGTCAAATGAGGTGTAATGATATCCAGCCAGACTACCAGATGCAGAGCTGCAATTGAAAAAATAATGTTGGGTTTATTGACTGTTGCAGTGAGAGAGAACACACACTAATGGGAATTTTGTGATGTCTCAGAAAGAAGTGTTCGAAAGTACTTACAAGATTTGATCTAATGTTAGATAATTTTTGGAGAGAGTTCAAAGTGACACGTTCTTCTGGATTGAATGCAATCAGAAATCAGGGGTAATTCTATGGTTGACCATCTTAGTAAATATTATCTAAATCATGGTAGGACTATTGTGAGGCTATAGCTGTAATAAGTACTGTGAAAGTTGATCATGTACATTGCAGTTTTTTTGGTCATAACCAACTAAAACAGAGGCAAAAGGCCAAGGGGAAAAAGCACTTAGTGTACATAAGATCTCCTTGAATGTAATTCTCTGCAAGCCTGGCTCCTGAAGCTGCCTGCTCTACTTGGAAGTCAGTTTTATATAACAGCTACTGAAACAACCTGCTGCTACTCTATTCTTTTTTTTTTTTTTTTTTGAGATGGAGTCTCACTCTGTTGCCCAGGCTAGAGTGCAGTGACGTGATCTTGTCTCACTGCAACCTCCACCTCCTGGGTTCAAGCGATTTTCCTCCCTCAGCCTCCTGAGTAACTGGGACTAAAGGCACGTGCCACCACACCCAGCTAATTTTTGTATTTTTAGTAAGGACGGGGTTTCACCATGTTGGCCAGGATGGCCTCAATCTCCTGACCTTGTGATCCACCAGCCTCAGCCTCCCAAAGTGCTGGGATTACAGGTGTGAGCCACCACCCTGGCCTCCTGCTGCTACTCTAAAACTAGGTTTACCCACTTCCCTCACCAATCGAAGCTTGCCAGGTCCCCAAAACTTTACTAGTACCAATTAAATTTCTTATAAATATTATACAACATTTCTCTTTTTAATAAAACCTCTAATCTTCTCTTTGTTCTTCAAACCCAGTCTGTGTGCATTCTCCAATTTGCAGTTTTTGCTTTTCAAATAAAACGTTGTAAATTTGGATTTGTTTCTGTGCTTTGACTTCAGCTGAACACAGGCAGTAGCCATTCTTCCTGGATAAGGAGATGCTTGGTTATGTTTATGGCTTGAACAATTTTCTTTTCCTTATCTAGGTTCAGTAATGATAAAGTAGCCTTATTCTTGATCTATTAAAGTCACAGAGTGGCCTGGTGTTATTACGACATTTTCACAAAATTCATATATTCCACAGGAGAGGACAAAGACCTAGCTGTGAGCACCAAGCCATCTCCTAGCAACAGCAAGCCTCATGGATGCGAATGGCAGACAGGTACTGATGGTGAAGGGCTGTTTTTTCTTCTTTCTCAAGGGTACAAAGCACTAAAAGCATTCCCAATAACTTACTGTGTCATCTCTACTATAATATTATTATATGTTATTGAAGACCACACAGGTAATCTGATCTTTGCATATAGGAGATGGTAGTAGGAAGACTACAGGACACAACTTGTATTAACTTTAAATATTAAGATATATTCCTGAGCAAGAAACAGTATTTTGAAAAAAATATTGCAAAATCATAAACTATTCACAGAGTCTGTTTGCACAATTTTCTTACATCAATGGAAAACACTTTTTGCAAAGGAAAAGAAAAAACATGCTGATGGAAAAAAACAAAGAGCTCTATGTTGAACCTGGGTACTCCTCCTTTTATTTAGTCACTTGCCTGCTTTTACTTCTGTACGTTTCCTTCAAAAATCAACATCCTCCTCTTAAAAGGGTAGTATGAATTCTACTGTGTGGAAGTTTATTTTTAAAATTCTTGGATGTACATTTTGCTATAAACTGGTGCCTGGTTTAAGAAGCTATGTACGGAGGCAGTAGTTTATGGTGAAAATTAAATAACTTAAAAAATCTTTATTATGCAAAATAACAAACAAAGAGTCATGTTGATATATATCAGTGGCCAAAATATTTTTATTAAAAATCAGATATTATTTTGAAATACGTGAATATATATCTGTCATTGTAATAGTCATATCCAAAAATGTGTCTTTAAAATGTACATTAGTAAAAAATGAAGTCTTGGATAATGCTCCCTAAAAAGTAAGAAAATCACAAGTTTCAAAAGTAAAAGCTAAATTGATAAAGACATTCATTTGAAGTTTTAAAAAACTGTTGAATTGCATGTGTATTCACCCATACACACACACACGGCATACTCATTCACACCCAGAACTATTAACTCTTAGAAGTGCACATTAGGCTAAACACACATACTCTAGAGCTACAGGGTACAGTGCCTTGGTGAATAGTAGGTAACTTTCAAGTCAGTAGTATTTGATGACATTTGAGTAGATTTCTGATTATTAAAAATATTTGATATTTGTAGGTCTTATATTCTAAGTAAATCGATAACATTATTGTTTTATTTCCTATGCAGTCAAATACAGGAGAGTGTGGGAGAGAGAGAAAATGCGTAATATGACAGTCTTGTATTTCCTGCTTCATATCATTTACCTACTTACAAACATTACAGCTGAATTAGAAGTGCCCCTAGGCACATATGAAAATTGAACTTGAACTTACATATCTATCCCTACTGTCAGACCACTGGGCTTCGATGGCTAAGTCTCAACTTCCAGACCTGGAAAGACCATGGAGACTAGTTCTTAGCCTCAGTTGATAGAATAAACATCCTCACTTATTAGAGTCCTTTTGAATATGCTTTCTGACACTAAATTGTTAACTTCCTCCAAGTTTGGTGTTACTTCCTGTGCTTATTAAAGAGGCCCTGTGGGATACTTTGTTATCAGAGGCATTTAGATGTATTTTACAGAATTTCTAGTCATATCAGTCACACTTCCCTTTAGGATTTTTCCTCCCTGTAGCCTATACAATTTCAAAATTTCAATATATATATTTTTTCCATAAAACACCGCCCATTCAGAGCAGTAGAAGGAGACCCACATTGTGAACTTTGCTCCAAGAACTACCACAGAAACATACGAGGAAAGCCCAGAGACCCCACTGACCCTTTGAAGAAGGTAGATTGCCACTGCAGGCTCTGTGAGACAGCTAAGGAACTATGAATTGGCTTACTGTCTAAGCTAGGAGGCTTGTAAGCTGGGGCAAGTTCTCAGCCTTGCTCACTGGCTGCATGAAAATAAAATCGACGTTGTTGTTGGGGGCATGGTGGGCGTGAGACTGGCCTTTTGGGCTGAGGGCTACATAGGAGCAGGGTGAGGTCTGTGGCTGACAACTTTCCCTGACTTCCCTCGTGACCTAGCTGACACAGCAGAGGCAGCCATAATCCCCCTGGGAACATAACTCCATTGGCCTGGGAACCACACCCCTATCTCACAAAGCAGCAGCAGCAAGCCCACTCAAAAGGAGTCTGAGCTCAGACAGTCCCTAACCCTGTCCCCACCTGAGGGTCCTTCTCTACCTGCCCTGGTAGCCAAAGACAAAGGACATAATCTCTCAGAAGGTCAATGGCCCTGCCTACCACTTGACCCTAGGGCAAACTTGTATCTTCCCTATACAACTGTAGCTGATGGGCTCTTCAAAGCCCCAACTCCTGGCTAGAGGGCAACTTACATAATACCAGTGCATTTAACAAAAATACAACTGAGGACCCTCAAAGGGTCCACTTCACTCCTCTGCTGTCTCCACCAGAGTAGGTCCTGGTATCCACGGGTGAGTGGGTGAGAGGCCTGAAGATGGCTCACATCACAGAACTCTTTGCACACACTCCCCCGTACAACTTCATAGCCCAGAGACTCTGTTGAGTGGCCAAATCCAGAAGAGAAACAACAATCACTGCAGTATGGCTCTCAGGAAACCCCATTCCTAGGAAAAAGGGTGCATCAAAGAGCACCCATGGGACAAAAGAATATGAACAGCAGCTGCCTTTGAGTCCCAGATCTTTCCTCTGACATAGTCTACCCAAATGAGAAAGAACAAAGACAATAATTCTGCTAATATGATAAAACAAGCTTCATTAAAACCCCCAAAAGATCACATTAGCTCATCAGCAATTGATTCAAACCAAGATGAAATCTCTAAATTGCCAGAAAAAGAATTCAAAAGGTCTATTATTAAGCTAATCAAGGAGGCACCAGAGAAAGGTAAAGTCCAACTTGAAGAAATAAAAAAAAATTAAAAAAAGGAATTGGTACAGGATATGAATGGGAAAAATCTCCAGTGAAACAAAAAGCATAAATAAAAAGCAATCACAACTTCTGAAAATCAAGGACACACATAGAGAAATGCAAAATACCCCATTGGAAAATCTCAACAATAGAATCAAACAAGTAGAAGAAAGAACTTCAGAACTCAAAGGTAAGGCTTTTGAATTAACCCAATTTGACAAAGACAAAGAAAAAATAATTTTAAGAAATGAGCAAAGCCTACAAGAAATTTGGAATTGTATTAAATGACCCACCTAAGAATAACCGCTGTTCCCAAGGAAGAAAAGAAATGTAAAAGTATGGAAAATATATTTGAAGGAATAATTGTGGAAACCTTTCCTGGCCTTGTTAGAGATCTAGACATTCAAATTGAAAAGAAGTTAAAAGAACACATTGGAAATTCAGGGCAAAAAGATCATTGCCTAGGTACATAGTCATCGGGTTATCTAAATTCAAGACAAAGGAAAGAATATTAAGAGCTATGAGGCAAAAGCATCTGGTAACCTATAAAAGAAAATCAACAGCAGATTTCTCAGCAGAAACCTTGCAAGCAAGAAGAGACTTGGGTCCTGTCTTTAGCCTCTCTAAATAAAACAATAATCAGCCAAAACTTTTGTATCCAGCAAAACTAAGCTTCATAAATGAAGGAAAGATAACAATTGTTTAAAGACTAAAAAAAAAATGCTGAAAGAATTCAGCACTGCCAATCCAGCACTAGGAGAACTGCTAAAAGGAGCTCTAAATCCTGAAACAAATCCTTGAAATATACCAAACAAGAATCTTATTAAAGCACAAATCTCATAGGCATAGAGAACCAGCCCTATATCCCCCTTGGATACCCTGGGTTAGGTGGCAACAAAGGAATGAGAAAAAGACAGATTAAGAGAGATAGTGGGTCCAGGAAGCCATCACTCATTACTTTGGAGGAGACAGTGAAAGCCCCAAGTTCTGATCATCCACACTATTTATTGGTTACAATCACTTTGATATATAGCATAGGGGTGGAGTGATAGTGGGGAGAGGATGATGTGATGTGGAGGGAATCAGTAAGCCAGAACTGAATCAGTGAGCCGGAACTGGTGTGTCACCCTAAGGATTGATAACAGTGGTGGTTTGGGAGTTTCACAAAACAAGAATATGTGGTTATCTTATTATCTATGTGTATTTATTATCTGTGTGCAGCTGATGAAACTTGGGCCTTACAAGGAGCCTAGAAGTCTGGCTATGTCATAGTGCTACAAAGGGGTTTCACATCCTAGAGCACAATGTTTATGGTAACAGTCTAGGTCAACCTGCATGGGAACATGAGGCATGGAGAGGCCTTCCTCCTCAGTGGCCTCCTGTGGGTTTCTGCAGTTTGTTTTTCCTTGTTTACATGTTACTCATAACCAATTTATGTAGGCATTCTGTAAGTCCTTTCTTCTTTTCTGCTTTTCCCAACAATAGGATGTACAAGAAAAATAAATAAATAAAAACCCCACATACACAGTGGAAAAAGATAAAGATACAAGGCATTCAGGAAATAAATAACAGGATGAATAGAAGATAATCTCATTGAACACCTCAATGATATTGTTTAATGTAAATAACATAAATACTTCACTTAAAATGTGTAGAATGCATAAATACAGAAGGCATAATTACTCACCAAATCAAGTGTCTGCTGTCTTCAAGAGACTCACTTGACACATAAGGACTGAACTCATCAAACCAAGTATATACTGTCTTCAGGAGACTTGCCTGACACATAAGGACTCATAAACTTAAGATTAAAAGGTGAGAAAAGGCTTTCCATATAAAGGGACACCAAGAGCAGCCAAGATTAACATTTCTTATATTAGACGAAACAAACTTTAAAGCAACAGATGTTAAAAAGGACAAAAACAGACATTGTATAATAATAAAAGACTAGTCCAACAGGAAAATATCACAATCCTAAATATATATGCACCTAACACTGGTGCTCCCAAATTTATGAAATAATTACTAATAGACCTAAGAAATGAGATAGGCAGCAACACAGTAGTAGTGGTGGACTTCAATACTCCACTGACTGCTCTAGACATGTCAACAAGAGAGAAAGTCAGTAAATAAATGATAGACTTAGACTATACCCTAGAATAAATAGATTTAACAGATATTTACAGAACATTCTACCTAACAACTGCAGAACATACATTCTATTCATCAACACACAGAACATTCTCCAAGACTGACTGTATGATAGGCTACAGTATAAGTCTCAACAAATTTCTGAATGTCAAAATTATATCGAGTATTCTCTCAGATCATAATGGAATAAAATTGGACATCAACTACAAAAGGACACCTCAGAACCATTCAAACACATAGAAATTAAATAATCTGCTTCTGAATCATTGTTGGGTCAACAAAGAAATCAAGATGGAAATTTAAAATGTTTTTGAACTAAATGATAATAATGACACAACCTATCAAAACCTCTGGGATACAGCAAAAGTGGTGCTAAGAGGAAAGTTTGTAGCATTAAATGCCTACATCAAAAAGTTTGAGGCCAGGTGCGGTGGCTCATGCCTGTAATTCCAGCTCTTTGGGAAGTTGAGGTGGGCAGATCACAAGGTCAGGAGTTCAAGACCAGCCTAACCAAAGTGGTGAAACCCTGTCTCCACTAAAAATACAAAAATTAGCCAGGCATGCTGGCATGTGCCTGTAATCCCAGCTACTCAGGAGGCTGAGGCAGGAAAACCACTTGAACCCAGGAGGCAGAGGTTGCAGTGAGCTGAGATTTCACCTCTATACTCCATCCTGGGTGACAGAGCAAGAATTTGAAAGCAGGCAAATAGACAATCCAATCTCAGGTCACACACCAAGAAACTAGAGCAAAACAAACAAAATCCAAACGCAGCAGAAGAAAAGAAATAACCAAGCTCAGAGCATAACTAAATGAAATTAAAACAAACAAACAAAAGATAAATGAAACAAAAAGCTGGTTATTTGAAAAGATAATTAAAATAGCTAGACTGTTAGTGAGATTAACCAAGAAAAGAAGAAAGAATATCCAAATAAACTCAATTAGAAATAAAATGGGAGACATAACAATGGATACCACAGAAATGCAAAATATCATTCAAGGCTACTATGAACACCTTGACGAAGATAAATTAGCAAACATAGGGAAGAGGATAAATTCCTGGAAATATGAAATGCTCCTAGATTAAACCAGGAAGAAACAGAAACTCTGAGCAGACAAGTAATAAGCAGCAAGATAGAAATGTTAATTAAAAAGTTACCGACTTAAAAAAAAAAAAGGCTAGGACCAGACAGATTCACAGCTGAATTCTATCAGATATTCAAATAGTTGGTACCAATCCTATTGACACCATTACAAATATAGAGAAAGAGGTAATCTTTCCTAAATCATTCTGTGAAGTATTACCCTAATACCAAAACCAGGAAAGGGCATAACAAAAAAAGAAAACTAGAGCCTGCATAGCCAAACACAACTAAGCACCAAGAACAAATTTGGATGCATTATATTCATCAACTTCAAACTACACTATAAGGTTATAGTCATAAAAACAGCATAGTACTGGTGTACAAATAGGCATATATACCAATGGAACAGATTAGAGAACCCAGAAATAAACCTAAATACTTACAGCTAACTCATCTTCAACAAAGCAAACAAAAACAAAGTGGTGAAAGGACACTCTATTCAACAAATGGTGCTGGGATAATTGGCAAGCCACATGTAGAAGAATAAACTTATATGTACATCTCTTGCCTTGTACAAAAATCAACTCAAGATGGATCATGGATTTAAATCTAAGATCTGAACCCATAAAATTTCTAGAAGATAACATTAGGAAACACCCTTCTAGACACTGACTTAGGCAGTGACTTTATGAGCAAGAACTACAAAGTAAATTCAACAAAAACAAAGGTAAATAGATGGGACTAAATTAAACTAAAAAACTTCTGTACAGCAAAAGAAACAATCAACAGAGTAAACATACAACCCACAGTGGGAGAAAATCTTTGCAATCTATACATCCAACAAAGGATTAATATCCAGAATTAACAAGGAACTCAAACAAATCAGCAAAAACAAAACAATCTTATCAAAAAGGGGGCTAAGGACATGAATAGAAAATTCTAAAGAGAAGACCAACAAATGGCCAAAAAACATATGAAAATATGCTCAACATTACTAATGATCAGGGAAATGCAAAACGAAACCATAATGTGATACCACCTCACTCCTGCAAGAATAGTCATAAAGAAAAATTTTAAAAAATAATAAATGTTGGCTTAGATGTGAAGAGAACATTTTTATCCTAATGGAGGGAATGTAAACTAGTACAACCACTATAGAAAAAAGTGTGTCTATTCTTTAAAGATTTAAAAGTAGATCTATCATTTGATCTCACAATCCCACTACTGGGTATTTACCCAGAGGAAAATAAATTATTATACAAAAAAGATACTTGCACATACATTATAGCAGCACTGTTTGCAGTTCCAAAAATTTAGAACTAGCACAAATGCTCAATCAATGACTGGTTAAAGAAAATGTGATACATACATACACATATGTGTGTGTGTGTGTGTGTGTGTGTGTGTGTGTAATGGAATACTACTCAGCCATATAAAGAAATGAAATAATAGCATTTGCAGCAACTTGGACGGATTTGGAGACTATTATTCTAAGAGAAGTACCTTGAGAATGGAAAAGCAAATATCAACATCATATGTTCTCACTCATAAGAAGGAAGTAAGCTATGAGGATCCACTGACGTAAGAATGATACAGTGGACTTTGGGGACTCTGGAGAAAGGGTGGGAGGGGGGTAAAGGATAAAAGACTATACAATGGGTACAGGGATGGGTGCACCAAAATCTCAGAAATGACCACTAAAGAACTTATTTATGTAATGAAACACCACCTTTTCTGCAAAATCTATTTAAATAAATTTTTTTAATTAGAATTTCTTTGACTGTGACTAAGTCATTGACAACATGATTATCTGAATATAAATTTTTGTTGTGCCTTTTATTAAAGTTGTCAGACTATTTAAAAATCATGTTTGCTTAATGATGTAAAAGTTACTATTCTCAACTTTTAATTTAAATATTATATCGAAAGAAAAGATTTTAAAAAATTTTTTATAAATATATTGAAAGAAAAAATATTTTAAAAAATATTTTAAAAATACTTTAAATATTATATTGAAAAATAAATTTGCCTATTTGAGACATTACATATATTAAAAAATATTTTAAAAATACTTTAAATATTATATTGAAAAATAAATTTGCCTATTTGAGACATTACATATATTAATTAATAAAGTCAAATTGTGGCATATCATGTTTAGATAACTAAAATAGAGGATGTTGGCTAAAGTGAGCTGTAAATTTATATAATACAATCCATTTCATCTTTATTTTTATGATCTAGCCAGCCAAAAGAGCAATATATAAGAGAATATATATAAATAATTATAATATATAATATACATTTTATATGTAAAATATATTTAACATATTATATATTTAAACATATAAAACATAATATAAATATAATATACTTATGTATAGATATTAAAACAAATAGAAAGTGTTTCTTTCTTATGCTCTGTCTGACAGAAACTGGATTGCAAGTGAGTTGAATAAATTTGCTGAAAACTCAGTATAACAGAGTGGGATTCAATTCAAGGGCATAACTTGGAATTTCAAGTATGGGAACCAGAAATCAATATAAGAAAGATCTGTTTTTTAAATTGTATAAACAGTTATTAAAGCAAAGAAGAGCATCTAAAAAGAAATCAGAACTAGCAAATTAATACAGACACTAAACAATAAAATGTTTGCCGAAAGGTAATTTGCCCTATTGAATCTTAATAGATTAGGCTAATCATTGATAAGACACCACTAGTTAATGAAAAAAAGAAATACATTCTCTTGATGTAGAAAATACATTACATTAGAAAAAGAAACTGCTCTGCTACCTTTTATCATTTTTTGTTGTTGTTGTTCATGATTTTAAGGGGTAAGTGAGCAAGTTTTCTGATATTTTCTTATTTTTCTCTACCGTCAGCTTCTTAAATGCAGCAATGACCTAGGTCTCTCTCCTCAAATATGCAAATTGTCCTTTTTTGGTACTTTCTGAAACAGTCTGTACTTCCTTGCTTCCATTTATCACTTCCAGTCAAATGTTTATCAAACCTGCATCTCACATCTTGAACTTCAGTTCATGTTCCCAAATGCCTGATAAACCTCTCCATTAAAGTATATTAAAGATAACTCAATCTTAACATATCCTCCACCAATTTTTGAAAAAAAATTTGGATGTTCTAAAAAATAAAATACAGCAGAAAAGTACAATGCCCACATTCCCTATCATTTGATTGAATCTCAACAAGTATTGTGGCATGGTTTTTACCACTTTTTATTTTTAAGCAAAATTCTGCAATTATTTTTTATAAAAATAGCATGTTTCCATAATAAATATTTCAACCATTTCAAAACTTATGAAATAAAAGTGAAATATCAAACCAAATCCCAGGATCCAAATCAGGAACACTGAGCATCATTGCAGAGAAAAAGTATAGATTCCAACCTTGCCACTCTTTATTTAGCACAATCACTCCTTTACCACATTCAATACTTAATTCCTTTTATCTGAATAGATGTAGTGTAGACAATCTCCCATCCCACCCAGAAGAGCACAAAGGTGCTGTATTTGTTGAGCTTGTTCACGTTGAGCCACTCTTCCAGTCAATTCTATTCCTACATGACCCATAAGCTGGTTATAAACTTCTCAAGGTATTTTCTCCTTCAGATTTCATAGGCTTGTCACATTGTCTTCTGACATTCATTCGCTTAATCTGTTTGGTTTTGTTTTTAAAGAGAGATACGAAGCAATTATGATAACTTTTACCTGTGGAACAATTTGTTTTCCCACCTGGATTGCCAAGTAATTATCTTTTTATTTTCTTTCTCCAATCTCAGTTTTGTTAAAGTTTTTAACAATTTAACTTCCTTTACCTTTTTTTTAACAAGTTAACTTCCTTTACCTTTGTTAAATTTCTCAGTTTTATTAAATTCCTTAGGACTCTTTTAAATTATTTAGATGAAGTTATGTCTTCATTTTAAGAAAACACTTTTTTAAAATTTTGGATATCTGCATTCTAGAAACATATTATGATATTCCTTTATTTGTTTCAAATGATTTGTTTTTAAATGTATTTGCAACAACTATGATCATCTTAAGCATTTCCACTGTGATAGTGACTTGATTTTTAGTGGCTTATCTTCTCATTATTTTCCTTTCTAATTTTGAAGTTCAAATACTCTGACACTGAGATTTGATTGCTCTGATGACTATGTAAGAATTCTTGTCATCCTTCCCACTGAGGACAGTTTATTTTCTCCTCTGAGCCATAGTTTGAGGCTAAGTATGCCTTAGAATGGATGATGAGAGGAAGCAAAAATCTTAGTTGAGTTGTAAAGCTGTGGTTCATTTTAGAATAAATGGGCTATGCTTTTTCTTCTGATAGTTTTAAAAATATCTTCTGAAGTTCATTCTCATAAATGTCAAGAGCGAGGAAGGAAGACCAATTTTTATGTGATCCCAATTATTTACCCAGTTTAAGAATAGCCCTTAAGTATTGACTTTATTCAGAAAAAAAACAAGAATTTCCTTCATTTGCTTTCCCCATTGTGCTGACATATTTGCAGAAGTTCTTTTCATTAATTCTTAAACAAAAAATGAAAAAGCAAATAATATGTTGGTCTCCAGACTAAGAGAAAATATTAATAAGAATATTTAGGATACTATTTAATTCTGTATTACCAAGGAGTAGAGAAGTATACTTCTCCTCTACTCAAGGTTCTTCTACAATGAAATCCAAGGTTTAAAAGTGTAAGACATTAGCATATTGTCCTTTTAAAAATTATTACTTGAGTTGCTTCATATCATTTTATCTTATCTTGTTTAGCTTATTTCACTGGGATTCAGGAAGGTCAAATACCAAGACATACTTTCAAATAACATTCTTAGACTGGATTTCCAAACTTTAATTATTACTTATTCCAAGAAGCTTTCCATTTATGCTGATCTGAAGATATCACTGTTCTTCTTGTCACAAAAGTCAAAAACTCTGGAGTTCTTTTTTATTACTTTTTCTTGTTTCTTTACAAAATCCAATCAGCCATCAAAGTACATCAATTCTAAGCCTGATAAAACCTTGATGGCTCTGGATATTTTCTGTCTCTGAGCTATATGTTCATAGTTCAATCCTATATTCTATTTATAATGGACTATTATGCAAAAACCTCCTAACTAGAATTTCAACCTGGACCTTCTAAAATAATGAAGAAATAAGCCTGCATTGATACCCACTATGCAAAATTTATTTTATTTTTCTAATTATAAAATCTTTTATGGCTTTTTTGTTATTAAGAACATTTCACAAATTACATACCTAATCAGGGACAGAACTGGGATTTGGGCCCATATGTGAGAAATTTGATTTCTGTTCCCATTCCACTACTCTAAGTATTTTCCATTTATTTATATGATATAAGCCAATATATGCATAGTGGATGCTTCCATTTTTAAAGTTACAATTAAAAATACTTTATGAAAATCTACATCTAAAAGAGCATTCAAGACAATTTATTTTAAAAAACCATCTTTTAAAATTAGATACCTTAATTATAAATAGTGTTGCTCTATCTACTTTCTGACTTATTACCAAAATCTAGTAAAAATATTTTGTATTAGAATTTTAATGAGAATAACTATGTTTACTCATTACACATTTATTAATGTTGAAGACCCTGATCAATTGGGAAGAAAAATAAAATGAAAGGAAATTATTCCTTTTCTTACAACTCAGTATTCTCACTGAAAGCCAAATTATTAGGATATCTAAGTGTCATATTGCATAAAACTGTCTGTCTTGTTTCTCTCAATCAATAACTCTAGTGATTACTTAAAAATTTTATGCACCAAAAAAGTCAGACTGTTGTTATTTATTGGTTCATTTTAGTATAGGTGAAGCATTTCAGAATTTTTTCACCTAATATTTTCTTTTGATATAAATGCTTTTTCAGTGGTAGGGGATCTAGAATTCACTGCTTTAGAGTTGTATATATTTTCCAGTGATCAAATGTTGTTCAGTGTTATTATGCATTCTAATTTTAAATTTTCTTTTGAAATTATAAAGCTACATTTTGACCCATATGTGTGTAAGTAATGTGTTCTATAACCTATTATGTATATTCAATAATGTGTGTCCTTTAAAATAAATAATAAAATCCTCTTTCCCTTTGAATAGCTATAACTCTCCTTCAAGGAAGATATAAATTTCTAAATCAGCTTTATGTTCATACTCTAACTAACTTTGCTGCAGACATTGGATTTTCAATACCAAATCTCTATTGTCTAAATATTCAAACTGACTAATATAAGATAGTAAAGGGTAATAAGGAAATAGGTTTTACTAAGCACCCAATATATGGCAAACTATATGTCAAGCCTATTTTATTTATAATATCATTAAATCCTAAAAAAAAAAGAAAAAATCCTGTAGAAAAATACTTCATAAATGAGATTGTTGAAATTCATACAGAGAGAATTAGAAATGAATGCGGCTAATAAACGATGAAGGAAGAATTGCAACTCAAGTCTGAACGATTCCAAAGCACAAGTTATCTGCATGACTTAGTGAAACAAGAAAGGTTCCCTTGTCCCCCTGGCAAGGCATGCGATGGGGGTGTGACTTGCTTCTTCAGTGCCCCGATGCTCAGATCTGTAAAGGAGCATGCAGACTGGCAGGCTGTGGAGCTCCCATCCAATTACAATGTCTAGGTATGAACTTTTACTGGTCCTGGAGCCCCAGTGGGCCTGTGTTACAGGGTGCTCTTTCAGTTTGCCATCTATAGGCAGCTCAGTTAGACCCTCTATCTTGTTGCAAGGACAGAGGGCTTTCTGTAGCCAGGGTTCCTGCCTTGGTGTAGTGGAAGAATTGGATCACACGTGGGCTTGGAGAATGAGTGCAGTTTTATAGAGTGGAATTAGCTCTCCTTTAATGGGGAAGACAGAAGGAAAATGGTTTCCCCTGGATTGGGCCAGTTGGTGGCCCGGCTCTCCTCTGACTGCCCTGGACAACTCTGCCTCCTTCCGCAGGTCTATGACCTGCTAGCGTGCCAGTGCCTGTCACTGTGCTCTTCTGCCGGCCTGCTCCTCTAGAAGTCCTCTCCACTACCAGCTGCTTGTGGCTTCTTCTGCTGATGTGTTCCTCAAGATGTCCAGCCACTTGTCTGTCTGCTAGCTAGGTTTTATAGGCCCTGGATGGGGGTCTGGCAGGCCAGGGTGGTCATGGAAAATGTAACATTTGGGTGGGAAAGCAGGAGTGCCTGTCCTCACCTAGCTCCATGGGGGTGGAGCCCTAGCCAGGGACCCGCCTTTTTCTACCAAGCACTTCCCTTGCTCCCTTCCGTATCACTTAAAAGGACCACTGTCTTCATCTTCCCTTCTAATTAGTCTGTGGTCATGTGGTATAAACAAGCAAAAACGTTATCATCCATAGATGTACAAGCACTCTGCTGACCTTGAGAGCTTAGGAAAAGTATACAAAGAAAGCAAGTGGCTCAACACAAAGGCTAATACACTCTTCTCAGAATATGTTTTACACATTCAACTAAAGTTTGCTCACTGTCCAATATTTAGTTTTGAAAATATGAATTTTAAAGCTACTTACTTTAGAACCCTAACCTTGAAGTGATATTTACTCAATCTCAGATCAACTGGGTTAGATAATGGTTGGCTCATGATAATAGAATTTTCAAGCAGCCACCTTCTGGTAGACAGGGGAAATCAAGTAAATATGTACTGATTCATGACATGAAGCAATGAAGCATTGTTGCTGACTTCTAGAAATTGACAATAATCAATCAAAGTGACATATAGCAATTAGAAACTTGGTAGCTGTAATTGAACAAATGTGTCAACCAGCTTATTTATAAGTGAATGGGTAGTCACAAATAGCTACAAGACCTAAAACACTGCATCTATTCATTAATCAAAGGGCAGATTTCATAACTATACACTGAAATAAGCCTTACAAATAAGGTCTACTTTATTGTTCAAGTATCATCTAGGTAAAATAAAATAGATATATGTAGTCATACATAATTAATGTGCAAAGCTATGTTTTATAAGAGATGTTCTATTGGATTAAATAAAATTAATATTTATTTATAATAAAATAATAACATTCTTTTATTTAATTTTTTTTTATTTGTAAAGACAAGCCTAGCTATGCCCAGGCTGGTCTCAAACTCTTGTGATCCTTCCACCTAGGCCCAAACAAAGTTGCTGTGGTGTGAAAAGTTTCAAACAATTTTATCTAGAATTTTTGCAGCATGGAATATTGGATCTCTTAAAAATAAAGGATGTTTCCTATAAAATAGTGCATTTTCAATCATAGTAGCAGGACAATCAGCAATTGCTTATGGTGATACATTTAAATAGGAAACATACAAAGTAATACATTTTTCATTGTGTTAATGTTATTATTTAGTTCATAAGAGAGTTTAAAAATGACAGGTAAGTTTAGTAGCAAAACCAACTCTAGGCTATTCTGGTGCTTTTTCTGAAGTGCTATTCAGACCTCCGTGGTCAAAGAATACACAGCTTTAGTTATATAGAATAAATAAACTGAAATATCTAACTTAGAGCATGAGGACTATGGCTAGTAGTATTGGATGGTATTCTAGAAATTTACTATGAGAATAAATTTTAAGTTCTTTTTCCACACACACAAAAAGTAACTATATAAATTGATGGATATGGTAATTTGCTTGACTTCAGTAATTATTTCAATATGTATACATATATCAAAACATCATGATGTATACCTTAAATATATACAATAAAAATAAATTTAAAATAACTTTGAAGACTGAGGTCCAAGGGGAAATTCAAATATTTGTATAATAAGTAATTGTTAATGAATTTCTCATCATACAATTTCATATGATATACTTCTACAACCATTTAAACATTTAAAATAGGATGGTGTGCAGCACATGATGATGGCTATCAGTCATATTGGCTTTACTGCTTTTATTACTATAATGTATAATAATGTAGGGTAGAGTTAATGTTCGTAAAATGTTGCTTAATTTGTTATTTCACATAAGAGTAGAGAAATGTACTCTTGCTACGAATTTTTAATCAAAATTTTTAACCAAATATTTTCAAACCCTGATCTACGTTGTTTATATACAACTTATAGTAGACACTATATGTATATGCTTTTATTTATTTGTAATGATATTTAGGTGTTTGGACTAGTTTGATTATGTTGAGCATAGTTTTGGACAACGGAATGCACTTGCAAGGTGACTCAATGGTATTAGTGGATATGTCACCATTGATTGTTGGAAATAAGTAAGTCCTTAGGAAAAAAAATGTAGATTAAACTAGAACATGATCCAGAATTCCTAAACCTTTTTAGAGCTCATTCTGCTTCAGTGTATAATTCTTGATTTTATCGTAAGTATTTGAAATTTGGTAATAAAACAAATATGTATAGATTTGAAATTAGGATGTGCAAATTTTATTCATGAGGAAGAAAATTGGAATAAAATTATTTACTTCATCTTTCATACAAACAGAGAATGAGCTATTGTATAATCAGTGCAAAGTAACTCTTAGAAAGAGACTTTTCCTGAAAATGAGCAATTATGAAACCACTACAACTGTAGATAACCCAAGTCATGCAGCTCCTAAACAGCCAGCATTGCCACCTCTGTGGACAGAGGATTCAAACTACTCCCTATGGCTTTTTTGAAATTTATCTGGTAGAAAAGAGGAAACTGATAAGCAAAATTTATTCCCAGTAATAAACCTACCAAACATTAAAAGTACAAACTTGGATAGAAAGTTGAAAACATCTATGCTTCCTTTCATCACCTTGATGAGCGATAGTTTTCAAAGATGAGAAAAAGAAAGTAAATAGATCTCTCTCTCCCTCTCTCTCTCTCTCTCTCTCTCTCTCTCTCCACATACACACACACACACACACACACACACACACACACATATAATATATAACTATATATTATATTATAATTATTATATGTAATTACAATATTTTAATGTCTACTGAATTTAGAGGCAAGTAGTCTGTATGTTTCAGGCAATTAATGTTGTGTTATTGTTAAATTTTACAGGTTTCCTAATCAATGTTAAGATATTAACTCAAAGCAATTAAGCCTTATTTATTCATCTTATCTTCCTTTTCCAATATTGACTGCAAGTAATCTTAATTTACACTTTTACTTTTTCTTTATTTTCATATATTGATAAATGTCAGCCACTAAGGTGATGGAGAGGTTGAGAGTCTTTCGTTTAATCACATAGAGGCCATATCAAAAGGTCATTAAGAATGGAAAATCCAGGCACATTCTGAAACATTGAGCACTGTGCTGCTAACTAGGTCTGACACATAAAAAAAAAATCTCATAAATGCAAATAGCATTCCAGAACAAAAGATTGTCACTTATTTCTTTGAAAAATAACTGTCTGGCTTATCTGTCTTTCCTCACACTGACAATTGCCTTCGTAAAAGCAAAAGATATACAATATAGATTGAAAGGTGTATTTCATGTTTATGCAAAAGAAAAAAAGTGAATTTATAATAAATGAATAGTGTGATGTAAATGAGAAAAAATACCTTTATGCCACAGGAAGCTCTCAGGAGTAACAAGTGAACTAAATAGTCCCAAGCTTTTCAAAGATTAGTAGTTCTTGTACAGTAGCAACAACAGATCATTGATTTAGAAAACACTGTAAAGTTTTTTTTTTAAACCTATAACCACAATACCTATTTTCACTTATCTTTTAGAAAAGATCTCCTTTGGTTAGTCATATGTAAAGCTGAATGTATCAGAAGAAAAGATTGTCATCCAGCAGAGGGCAATGAAAGGGAAAGGGGCAAATTTTATCCAGGGAAAACATAATCACACCTTATAAATCTAAGTGAATTCTGTGAAGGATATTCATAAACATATTAATTAGTTGGCAATTATCAAAAGTGACAAATTTACTAGATGTCTCTAGGATTCACATGTAAAAATAGCACAACTAAAGAAACATCTATTGGTCTTGTGTTATTTATGAGGAAATACTTTTTGATATGTAAAAATGTAATACAGTTTTTTTTATACTTTAAGTTCTGGGGTACATGTGCAGATCATGATTTTATGCCCCATTTAAATTTTTAAAAATAGGTAATATAATAGCACATGTTCCCTGTTGTCAAGAAATACAATTGAATGAGACACATAGGACATATCCACAACTGAAAATACTGCCTGCCAAATGATTATTGGAATAATTAAGGGATATATATAAACTGAAGGAGTACTTAGAAGAAGAAGGAATTTACAGTGTTTCTAATATGAACACTCAAACAATACCTCTTACTGAGTCGGGAAGAATTCCTTTAGTAGGAAATTTTGGTGCAGACAGAAAAAATTTAATAATGAAAAGACACTTATATAAAAGAAATGGCAAGCTAGCATAAAGCTTTTGCAATAAACAGCTCTTAACATATTTCTTCCCAGTTCGTTCTACTTCTATTATCTCAGTCCTTGTGGAGCTGTGGCTATGGGCCCTTGTCTAGTCTAGTCAGTGGCTCTCTCTTTATCAATTTGACATACTTTTTTGGCACAGTTCACTGAACTCTTTACATGGGAGTCAGAGAGTCTTTCACCATAAAATACTACAAACCTCCTGATATTTCAGAAACTATACACATGAATGAATAAAATTCATGAAGACTATTTTCCTCAAAATATATATTACAAAACTTCAGAGTGTGTATGAAAAGCTCTATTGTACTATTATACTACCATGTAATAAATTCTATTGTATTGATGTTGTAAATATTATTGAGAAGATATATATCTTAATATCTTAATAACATATACAAAATATATGTACATACATATGTAAATGTACCACATTTACATGTTTGTACCACAAATGTATATTATATAATATCTATATGCACATATAAAATGGTATATATATTTATATATATAATATTCATATAGATATATATAAAATAAAGAGACATTGGGCCTGCAATACTCCTCTGTGAACTGAAAATACATTTATTTCTTATGGAGCTATAGCAGTTACAAGTGAATATGAATTGCTTTAAACTAATAATATTGACTCACCTTCCATAGCTACATGACACTAGAAAATACCAATGCTTGATTTCTTTAATATTTAGTAAATAACAATGTATAAATCTTCAATATATAGTTGGGTCATGTATTGTTCTATTTTACCAACTCTGTCAATTTTAGTTCATGTATATTTAGAATGATCATTTGTATAATTTGGTTAACATCAACCATGTTATAATTGGTTTGTATTTGTTGTACTTGTTCCTGGTATTTTTTATTATCTTATTCTCATTTCCTGCTCCTCTTTGATTTTCACTGCAAACTGCCTCTCCAGTTTTAACTAACCATTTTCTCTTCTTCCTAGCATATCAATTATATATCTTTTTACATAGTTTTTTACTTGTTGCCTCTAGAATGTGAAACACATGTACAAGCAATCTAACTCTACTTTTAAATAAAACGATATCATTTTACATATAGTCCAGTCACTTATTACAGGGTATTTCCAATTCTTCTATTCAGACTAAGTTTCTACTTGCTTTTTAGCTTCCCTTGTAATCATTTTGCTGAGAGCTGTACAGCGTATATCAGAGAATAGAAACCAAGTAAAGTAGGCCTTTAGTCTGAAATTTTACTGAATCTGACTAGGACTTGGGCTGTGTTTAATGTTTACTGTGGCTGTATGTGGCAGAAGTTCAGTTTTTTTCTTGTGTCTTAGATATTTTTTCTCCTCTGTTGTCTTTGAGTTTCCTTTAGAACTCCTTCAGTGCAGTCTGCACCTTGCAAATCTGTTGTTATGACACTGGAGCCCTGTTGATGTGGTGGTTTGGGGAAGGCAAGTGCTTTATAATCATGTGTTTAACTCTCAGTCTCTTAGAGGACCTACCAGCCTTACTAGTGTTTTTCTTAACTGCCAGATGAAACAGGAAGGCTATAGGAATGATGCTGGCTGAGTGCTGCTCTCTCAGATCTGTAAGGCTCTGATAGAGATTTTCTTCCTGCAGAGTAGGTCTTTGGTATGGAGAAAATTTGCCATATTTCAAAGTGGTTATGTTCCCCTGACCCTGCCAAAACTATTAGGGTATATTGCATGGCTTTTCCCTCTGAGGACCTTGTATGGTTCCTGAAAGGAAAACTCCACCAAAGTTTCTTTCCCTATCCAGCCCCCAACACCAGACACATACAAAACTGCAGATCCCAGGCATTTCTTTCTTTTATTCTAGTCCACACTTACTCCCAACAATCCATCAACATTAATATTCAAGATTTTCTGTCTCTTCATGGTTCCTTTTGGTTTCTGCTCCATTTAATCTGACCTCAGCTCTGTCTCTCTAGAACTGCTTGTATGTCCACTTTCCAGGGTACTAGTCTTCCGTGTGACTTGAATTGTCTGGTAGTTCTAAGAAATGTCATTGATTTTTAATTTGTTTAGCTTTTCTCTTTTTGTAAGGTTGGGAGTGATAACATCCATTCTCTTTACATGTTGTAGAAAAGTAGAAGTCCTCAAGTCCTGTGATTTTTAAGTTGTGTGTATGTGTGAGCTGGAGAGCGAGAGAGTGAGCAATAAGAAAATTTTAAGTACAAGACCAAGGGCAGGGCATCTTTCTCAGATCTAAGAATGATGCTGAATATTAGAAATTAAGACATTTTCAGTTGGGAAAATATTAACTCAGTATATATCCTTAAGGGTATGCTTGTATGCAGACCTCCCGAGGACAATAAACCACTATCAACCTCCAATATTATTTAGTAGCAGAGAGCACATAGTATTTATAGATAGGGTTTTGGGTAAAAGAAAAATAGTTCTCAGGGTTCTGAAATACCACTAAACAATGTAGAAATGAGATGAAGACATGGCAATATTAAAGTTTTCAGTTTTTTTTAAATAAAGCACAATGATTAACTTATTGTTAAGAATAGGCAATTTCTTTCAGATAAAACTACTGTAATGGGTCTTTTAGTCACACAAAGGTCTACAAATATGATTTAATTGAAATTGTGAGGTTTAGAGACACAGAAATTTCAACGAACTGGAAAATCATCGCTTTGAGGAAAACTGAGACATATGGGAAAACTGAATTGTATTAAAAAAACGTGCAGCCAAGTTCAGTGGCTCACGCCAGTAATCCCAGCACTTTGGGAGGCTAAGGTGGATGGATCACGAGGTCAGGAATTAGAGACCAGGCTGGCCAACATGGTGAAACCCCATCTCTACTAAAAATACAAAAAAATTAGCCAGGTGTGCTTGTAGGTGCCTGTAACTCCAGCTCCTCAGGAGGCTGAAGCAGGAAAATCACTTAAACCTGGGAGGTGGAGGTTGCAATGAGCTGAGACCCCACCATTGCACTACAACCTGGGCAACAGAGCAAGACCTTGTCTTAGAAAGAGAGAGAGAGAGAGAGAGAGAGAGAGAGAGAGAGAGAGAGAGAGAGAGAGAGAAACATGATGCTATTCTTAGAATTAAGAAACATTGTTGGAAGAGATGGAATAATACTATTATTCCCTTAATTTCAATTGTTCTAGTTTGGTGAAAGAAGTCACGAACAGATGTTATCAAAGATTCTAGGCTAGTAAAACCTGTGGTCTCGGGCATATACCAAAGTACAGTTTACCTGTTGCAGAAAATTTAGGATGCTTCCAAGATTTCGCTATTATAACACACTGATAAAGTGTGTGTGTGTGTGTGTGTGTGTGTGTGTGTGTGTGTGTGTGTGTGTATTCATCTTTTCTCAGAACACATATATAGAGACGTTTATTAACTAGAACATGTAATGTGTTGTCAGAAACATTTCGTGCTCCTGGGTATAACAAAATTTACCATTGTAAGTGCAATTTGACAAGAATGTACAAAAGGTAATATCGGTTTCTCAAACTTATTCAGCCATAAAGAGAACAGTCATATAACATATGTTAACACATATGTTAACACAGAATGCTCAGAGTTGTAAACTTTTCATTTTTTCTAACTTTTATCTTTTGATCATTTCTTTTTTAAACTGATTGTTTTGGTTACTAAAAGGTTGCATATACAAAGGTTATTTGTATTCTTTCTTTTATAAAATTATTATTCTTTCTCCAGCCAAACTTAATATTAGGGTATGTAAGTCTTATTTGTTGTTCGATACATTGAGATGATTTGTTACTTATATAATGTTAGATTTACACGCTCTAAAGTATGGTTCTCAGTGTGTTATTTGTCTTTGATTTTGGGATTCATATATTTATACTACTACTGATAACATTTGGATGTTTTGTCCCTCTTCAAATCTCATATTCAAATGCAACTTCCAATGTTGGAAGTAGGCTAGCGGGAGAAGTTTGGGTCATGGCAGAGGATTCCTCATGAGTGGCTTGGTGTTTATTTCACAGTAATGAGTGAGTTCTCACTCTATGAGTTCACATGAGACCTGGTTATTTAACAATCTTGGCTGGGTGCTGTGGCTCATGCCTGTAATCCCAGCTCTCTGGGAGGCTGAGGTGGGCGGATATCTGAGGTCTGGATTTTGAGACCAGCCTGACCAACAAAGAGGAAACTTGTCTCTACTAAAAATGCAAAATTAGCCTGGCATGGTGGTGCATGCCTGTAATCCCAGCTACTCAGGAGGCTGAGGCAAGAGAATCACTTAAACCCAGGAGATGGAGGTTGCAGTGAGCTGAGATCGCACCATTGCACTCCAGCCTGGGCAACTCCTTCTCAAAAAAAAAAAAGAATTCTTGCACCTCCTCCCTCTTCCTTGCTACTTCTCTTTCCATGTGATATGTCTGCTCCCCCTTTACCTTCTGACATGATTGTAAGCTTCCTGAGGCACTCACCCAAAGCAGATGCTAACACCATACAGATTGTGCAGCCTGCAGAAGTGTGAGCTGAATGAATTTTTTTCTTTGTAAATTACCCAGGCTCAAGTGTTTTTTATAGCAATACAAATGGACTAATACAACCACCATTTTAAATTTTTAGCTAGTTGAATATATCAATCACCTCTGTATTGACCCTATACTTTTTGCTGATGCTCAGGAAAAATTTCTTATAACTCTTAAATATTCACTTGTGTTTATCTCTGGTTTTGTCTCTTTATATTCCTTATTTAACTTTCCAACTTTTCTGGAATTTGTGTTTGTTGATGGTGTTACATAGAAATTTGAATACATTTTTTTCCTGAAAATTACCCAGTATCTTGAACAACCTGAGAAACACTTAATTTTCTGCAATTATTTAAAAAATCACTCATTTAAATAATCATATTTTAAATATATCTAATATAACTTGAACTTTGGTGTCCTCATAACCCAATCTTTGTATTGTTTCAAAGATATGGTAATCAAAGCCAGAAAGCTTGATGAACAATGAAAAGCTTCACTCTAAATCTCCTTAAAGATATTTTTCTAATGAAATCTCATTAAGCATCCTACTTATTCAGCCCCTCACTCTTAAGTTTCCACTCAAAGAAGATACTAAGATATCCCTCTCATATTCCCCACCATGCTGTGCTCTTGATCCCCAGCACACACCTTTATGATTCTTTTCAGAACATCAGGTATCAGCCTAATGACATTTTCTAGACACTTAATATTATTTCTGTGTTAGTCAAGAGAAGCACCCACAGCCTACTGGAAAATATAAAATACTACTTGCTCTCATAATTATATTTCTAAAAAAGTCATAGATGATAACATTTTCTTTGTTACATGTAAGTGCTAGCATTCCTTTCTGAGATTTCTTTTTTATTACATTAATCTATTCTGTACCCATAAAACTTTTTAAATATTATACCTTTACAACTATTTGGTAAATCATATTGTGCCATTATGTTCATTACCCTCCTGTTTAAATTGCTTTGTCATTGGTTCTCGTTTGTTGTTTCACATAGATTTTTAACATATTTGTTCAATATTAATAAATACTCATTTGGAGTTTTTGGAAACTTACATTAACTTAGTACACAAAATTAAGATAAAGGCATATCTTTGTAATACTTTTCTTCTAATACATGAGCATACTGTAGCTTTCTACTGAGTTGAATTTTATTTTATTGGCATAAAATAAATAGAATTAATAGGAAACATAAAAATTGGCAAAGATAAAAAGTTGATAGCCCTGTACAATTTTAATTGACACTTGTGTAATAAGAAGTAGAATTTAATGAGGTGGTTCAATTTATAGCCGGAAAAGAAAAATTCAGTCCATGTACATTACTATTATTCCACTTTGTATGTTATTATTTTTAAATAACCCTTGTTTAGTAAAATAAAATAATGAAACGTTACCAAAATAATCCTCACCAAAATTTTGTAGAAACACTTTTCAATACCTTACTACAGAAAACACCTAATAGAAACAGAAACTAGAGGAAAGTCTTTGAGGGAAAAGTGTGACCATTTTACATACAAAATCCTTAATAGATGCATTTGGGTGCATTTTATTTGAAAATCAAGAACCTGGGGAAGTGAAAAAGTTGAAGTAAACTAAAAGATGACTAAACATCCAATAAATACTTTTATTTTGTCAGTGATCAATGCAAGTGATATATTAAATTTTGAATATTTTTGAATGTCTTCATTTTCTACAGAAATAATGTCATTTTCAGTTGCATTTTCCTCTTGTAGAATATGAATATCAACTCTCAGTATTATTTAAATTTATTTTGTTATATTGTCCTTGACTAAACCCTTCTGAGCAATGTTAAAAAGTGGCAAAAAGAGTTGTAGCCATATTTTATTTATTCAATAAATATTTATTTGAATATTATCCAAGAAATATTATATTGATCCAGTTCTCAGGAAATATGCATTTTAATAGGAAAGACGATTTATAAATAATAATATAAGCAATATAATTACAAATGGAAAAGTATAGATTGGGTTGTGAGATAAGATAAAAAAACACAGTAAATTTTGAATTTCATATTAATAAATAAGTTTTGTTTTTAAAATTTTTAAGTTTTATTTAAAAAGTTTATAAGAATTAACCATGTATTGCATAGTACATACTTGCCTTAGTACCTTTTATATTTCTATAACAGAATTCCACAGACTGGGTAATTTACAAAGCTTCTCCTTTTTTCCAAAGTAACATAATTTTTAGGTAAGCACATGATCAAATAGAATTAAAACGTAACTTTCCTAGTATTTTTCATAGATAGATATGTCCATGTGTTTACAATTCAATCAAATTGGTGTAAGTAGAAGTTTTGCAACCTTTCTGGGAAATATCCTGAAGTGATATTTGGGACACATTGTCCCTTTCTTTTTCCATTTATTGGTCCTGCTGCTTGGAATATGGAATGTCCAGAACTCATCTTGAATGATGAGTAGTACAGCCACACAGAGATGCTAAACCTGAAAGCTAGAAGGAGCTTGGATGCCTACGTGTGCTATGAAATAATTTCTTCATTCTAGATTTGTTACCTCTGGACTTTAACAAGTGGAGAAAAATATTTAACTTAAGCTGCTATTTTCATTCATTCCCTGTAATTTGTTTCTATGTGAATCCTACATCATACTCTCTCCTATCATGTGTCCCCTCTTTAATTTTGCTTTTCTTTTCCATTTTGCAGCTTCATTCACTAGTCTCTCCTTTCTTTTACACAAATTATAATTTTACTTCATTTTCATTTTATCCCTTTTGTAAAAAAATAATTTTATTGTGGTAAAAATGCATAACACCTACTTCTTTAATCATTTTGAATGGTACAGTTCACTGACATTAAGTTCATTCACATTGTTATGCAACAATTGCCACCATCCATCTTCACAAATCTTTTTGTCGTGCACAATTGAAACTCAGTACACATTAAACAATATAATTCTCCATTCTCCCCTCCTCACATTTCCTGACAACCACCATTTTACTTTCTCTCTTTCTGAGTTTGACTCTATGTACCTAATATAAGTGAAATCATACAGTATTTGTCCTTTTATACTTGGTTTATTTTACTTAGAATATTTTTAAATTCCTCCATGATGTGGTATAAATAAGAATATCATCCCTTTTTAAAGCTGAATAATGTTCCATTGTACATGTGTATTACATTTTGTTTATTCATCTATCAATGGACACTTGACCTCCTTTCACGTTGGGCTATTGTGACTAATGCTGCTATATTCATTGATGTAGAAATATCTATTCAAGTTTCTGCTTTCAATTCTTTTGGCTATATGCCCAGAAGTAGAATTGTAAAATCACATGACAATTTCATTTTTAATTTTTTGAGGAACTGCCATTGCATTCCACAGCAGCTACAATATTTTACATTCTCACGAGAAGTGTGCACAGGTTCAAATTTCTTCACATCCTTTTTTTCTGTTGTTTGATAATATTCAATGTAATAGGTGTGAAGTGGAATGTCATTGTGGTTCTTATTTATGTTTCCCAAAGCTTCAATGATGTTAAATAGCTTTCAAGATTATATTGAGTATTTGTGGTTTTTTTGAGATTCCATATGAATTTTACAATGAATTATTAATTTTCAACAAAAATAATGTCATTGAGATTTTGGTAGGGATAGCATTTAATCTGCACATAACTAAATAATGTTGAGGTCTTAACAAAAAAGTCTTCCCATCCATAAACATGAAATGTCTTCTATTTATTTGTGTCTTTTTTAATAGCTTTCAGCAACATTTTGTAGCTTTCAGAGCACAATTCTTTTACTTTCTTGGTTAAATTTATAAGAACTTTTTCTTTTTAATGTTATTGTAAATGAAGCTGTTTTCCTAGCTATTTTTTCTAATTAATTTTCAGTGTATAGAAACACCATTGATTTTATATGTTGTTTATTGTACCCTGCAACTTTGCTGAACTTTATTGTTTTTAGCTTTTTTTGTGTGGACTATTTAGGGTTTTCTTGATAGAAGAAGCTGTCATTTGTGAACAAAAATATATTTACTTCTTACTTTCCAATTTGGATGCCTTTCATTTCTTTTCCTTTCCTAATTGCTCTGGCTAAGATTTCCAGTACTCTGTTGAATAAAAGTTGCAAAAGAATGTATTATTTTCTTCTTCCTAATCTCAGAAGAAAAGCTTTCAGTTTTTCACTATTGCATATGATGTTAAGTGTGGATTTTTCATACATGCTATATTATATTGAAATAGTTTCCTTCTATTCCTAGTTTGTTGAATTTTTTATTTGTCATTAAGAGTGTTGAATTTACCAAATGCTTCCTATGCATTAATTTAGATGATTATTTGTTTCCCCTTCATTCTGTTAATCTTATTTATTACATTGATCGATTTTCATATGTTGAACCATCCTGGCATAATAGAAAAAAAAATCCCATTTGGTCACGGTGTATAATTCTTTTAATGTGCTATTGAATTCCCTTTGCTAGTTTTTTTTTGAGAATTTGTGCGTTGATATTCATCTAATATTGGTCAATAGTTTTCTTCTCTTGTGTTTTCTCTAGCTTTGATATCAGGGTAATGCTGACTACACAGAAGACATTAAAATGTATTTTTGTTCTTCAATATTTTCAGAGTTTGAAGATTGACATTATTTTTCTTCCAATGTTTGGTAGAATGCACCAGTGAAACAATCTTGTCCTGAGTTGTCTTTGTTGAGAAATTTTTTATTACTGATCCGTTCTTTACTACTTATAGGTCTATTCAGATTTTCTATTTCTTCAAATTTTATATTGGTAGTTTGTGTGTTTCTAGGAATTTGGTCATTTCATGTAGGCTATACGATCTGTTGATGTTTAATTGTTGATGTTTATTATAATATATAATTTGTATATCTGTATAATTATTGGTAGTATTACCACTTTAATTTCTGATGTTAATTATTTTTGTGCTCTCTTTTCTTAAGCAATCTAAATAAAAGTTTCTCTATACTGTCAATCTTTTCGAAGAACCAATTCTTGATAATACTGACTTTTCTTTATTGTTTTTCTGTTTTCTAGACTATTTGTCTTTGTTCTAAACTTCATTATTTTTGTCTTCTACTAGCTTTGTATTTAGTTTGTTCTTTATCTAGTTTCTTCACGTATAAAATTTGATTTTTAACTAGAGACCTTTATTCCTTTTCAATATAAGTATTTATAGGTATTAATTTCCTTCTTAACTGCATTTCATAATTTTTGTATGTTATTTTTAATTTCATTTGTCTTAATGAAAATTTTCTAATCTTTATCATGCTTTCTTTTTGGCTCATTGGATATTTAAGAGAATGTTGTTTAATTTCCACATATTTATGCATGTTTTCATTCCTCTTCTGATATTAACTACTAGTTTCATCTCATTGTAATTAAACAAGATAATTTGTATAATTTTAGTATTTTTAAAAGTTTAAATATTTTTTAATTTAAAAAATGTATTAAAGGTCTCTTTGTACCCTAACTTTGGTTTATTCTGGAGAATACTCAATGTGCTATTTTCATGCTTTAATTCCTCTATTCCTCTTTACTTTATCATTTACATAAGATGTAGCCAAGACTATAATCTTTCCATTTATTGCATTTTAAAATAAAATTACTTTAGCTCACCTGAATTTTAAACAATATGAGCTGATTTCTTGCTTATTAAGGTGAAAAAAATGTACACATATTATACTGCATGTATGTTAGGATGTTTTTACATTTTCAACAGTTCTTAAAAATATCACCCATTATTTTTTGTTGTTGTTGTTTTGTTTTGTTTTGTTTTGTTTTGTTTTGTTTGAGACAGTCTTGCTTTGTCGCCAGGCGCCAGGCTGGAGTACAGTGGCACAATCTTGGCTCACTGCAATCTCCACCTCCTGGGTTCAAGCAGTTCTCCTGCCTCAGCCTCCCTAGTAGCTGGGACTACTCGTGCAAGTCACCATGCCCAGCTAATTTTGTATTTTTTAGTAGAGATGGGGTTTCATCATGATGGCCACATCTCAATCTCTTAACCTCGTGATCTGCCCACCTCAGCCTCCCAAAGTGCTGTTATTACAGGCGTAAGCCACTGCTCCCAGCCACCCATTATTGTTTTTAACACTCCACACTCCTGCCAGATCTTCACTCATTTTTAAAGAAGTACTGAAAACATAACACCACTCAAAAGAGATAACCTTAACTTTTAAACTTGAATAATGTATAAATTAAAACTCAGTGCTTCTAATGTGTGAGTTTTCTACACCAAGCAATTCTCCAAATTTTTTTCTCTGGATACCAACTTGTGTCCCACAATTTAGTTCAATTCTGCCACTAACTACCCAAAGTTAGTAAATATTCCATAAGGCCAGTCATATTACTTTTCCTGCTTCAGATTCTTGTCACTAGAATTGAGTGACTAGGACACACACTTTTATCAGACTTGGCTATAAGTTGGGGTTTCCCACAATCCCCTCCTCATCTTGGATAATTTATAGCAGCTCATAAAACTCAGGGAAACACTTTACTTATATTTGCCAGTTTATCATAAAGGACACTATAAAAACATACAAATGACATTCCAGATGAAAAGGTACATAGCATGAGATCCAATATTCCCGAACGCAGGAGCTTCTGTTCCTATATAGTTGGGCTATGCCATCACCCAGCATGTAGATGAATTCACCAATACAGAAGCTTTGCAAATCCCATGCTTTGGGATTTTTATGAAGGCTTTATCACATAAGTGTGATGCATTATCAATTCAATATTCAGGCTATCATCTCTCCCTAGAGAATGGTGCTGGGGCTAAAGGTTCTAAGCCTGAAAACCTCCACTATGCCAGCAACCCTGAAGCCCCAAAGGAGCTGTTACAGAGTGTTAATAGCTCTTTCAGTCCTGCCATCTGCAACCTGATGAATGAGGGTGTATGGTGCCCAGCAGCTCAATCTCCCACTGCTCAGCTAGCAAAAGGTGTATGTTACAGGATTATAGCTCTGTTCACATTTGGTGTCTGGAGGGGCCCAAGTTCTTGTCCCACATTCAAGAGGAATTAGGTTAAGCTGACATCTGGTGGGTGAGCAAGATGAAGAGTTTTATTAAGTGACAAAACAGATCTCAGTGGAGAGGCAGATCCAAGTTGGGCATCCCCTACCAAAAGTCAGGTAGCTTCCCCAAAGTGCAGCTGAGTCTGAGGTTTCTATAGCCAGAGAATGGGGGGAGGTGCTGGCTATAGGTTGCATCACAAAATACAACATTTAATTAGTTGAAAAACATTATTCAGAAAGAACCAATTAGGAAAGAACAGGCAAACAGAAATAGAAATTTTCACTTTGGGTCATGGGTTTCATCTGTAACCAATAGCCTTAGCTTTCAAGCTTCAGGCTGGTTTTGGCTTGAAGCTGTGGTTTTACTAGGGACCTGCTTCTGTCTGCTTAAAATTTGTCTCCCTCCTGCTGCTATCAAAAGGCTTGACCTTCCTGATGTTTAACCCCATCTTGAGTTATCCAAGAGCCCAACAGGAGTTAACTTATTAGGACAAAAGACATTCCTATCACCAAGAAAGCTCCAAGGGATTTAGGACCTCTGTGTAAGATGCTCCTATTATATCCATTACTCAGAAAATTACAAGCGTTTTAGGAGGTCTGTGTCAAGAAATCGGGGAAATGACCAAATATATATTTCTTATTGTGTCATAGTGTGTTAAAATTGTCAGGTCTCCATATGCAAGCCTGGAGCTGAGAGCCTGAAGTCCTGCTTGTCTTGGGCTGACGTCTCCCATACCCTGCCTGTGTTCACCATTGTCCCTGATCACCCATTGGAGCTTCCCACAAGACCCTCACCCAACCCTGCCATCTTAATTGTTCTATGATAATGTAAATACCTCTCACCCAACCCTGCCATTGTAACTGAACTTGTATACTCCTTGCCCCTACCCCCCACCACTGTAACTGAACTTACTCTGCAATACCTCTGCCCCCCAAAAAACTACCCAAACCTATAAAACCAACTCCTACCCCACTGCCCTTTGCTAATGCCCTTTGTGGCCTTAGCCCACCTGCACCCAGGTAAATTAACAGCCAGGTTGCTCACACAAAGCCTGTTTGGAAGGTCTCTTCATTCAAAGCATGCATTTTCAACAAAAATCACCACATCCAAAGTTACTGATTATATTTTAATTTCTAAAAAAACGTATTCCCAGCATAATTTCCTTGTTTCTTTCCATCCTCCACTGTTTTAAGTGAGATAAAACAAATATATTAAATAAAATCAACTCTAAGGAAAAAAAGCAACCCTGTAACTCAGTTCTAAGCCAGTTACAGTTTATAAATACAAATATGTATTAATCACCTAAATTGTAAGAAAGACTTCAAATGTTTTTAATAATTATGATAATTATATAAAACAAACTTTTTAAAGTAACTTTGGTTGTTTTCCTGGAATTTACAGACATGGCCAAATTTCTGTTTTATGGTGATTTCTGTTTTCTACCATACGAAAATAGGAAGACTTGGGTTTTCAGTGTATCTAGTTTTATTATTATTTATACATTTCACCTGCATATTTTACTCATGACAACTGAAATGTTAAAAATGTAATATGCAAAATAGCTCTTCTGATGACAACTGATTTTATTTTGAAAAGATCATATGCCTCAATCCCTATGGTAACCTCTCAGTCAAAGGCTGAAATAGTACAAGATTTGGATGCCATGTCATATCAGAATTCAAGACTTATTTATTTTAAAAACTTGTTATAGTACCATTTTCTTTGTAGTTTTTAAGATCACTATGAAATTCCCTTGAAGATATTTATAAAAATATTTGACCATTAGAATCAGTTGACATAAGCTAGCAATACCTTTGCAAAAGAAATAAAGAAGTTCAACTGAACAATTTTGATAGGTGAAATATTAACTTCCTTATCATTATCCCCTATACCTATCTATTTTCTAGCTCATGGAATAAAATCTTTACTTGGATTTTCAATAGGTAAATACATCTATTAAATAATCTCTGTGTATTTATTACCCACCATCAAAACAATCAATTTTGCAAATTACACTTTAAAAGACACACATTTACTTTTAATATGTATCTGTTGATGTCATAAATCATCATATTCATAATTAAATTGTCATCCAACTGAGGCAGGGACACAGAAAAAATAAAACACCTTAATGAGCTCTCTCTGAGCCATTGCCTACCAGGTTAAAAAAAAAAAGCAGTTCAGTCTTGTTTATGTGAAAGAAATATTTCTTTAAACCTACTATAAACTAGTGGATTTACAGTTATAATTATTTTTCTCATTGACTTCTCTATTATACATAGGACCCTGCTGTTATTCAGGATTTGCCTTTTGATCTACTTTCATCAGAGAGTTTTCAACTTATATTTGCACATCTCAATTTAGTTACATTAAAATTATTTTTAATCTGAAATGTATCTTATATTTATGTATCCTAATCTGAATCATTCTGCCCTAATTTGTGTAAAAATTCATGCTGACTTCTTTTTCCTTGTTTATGATTTCTGAACCAACTTTCATCCATCTAATTAAAACTTTTGTGAAGGACAAAACGTGAAATAACTACCAGGAAGCAGGCTGAAGTTATCTGAAATGATTTCAGCATCAATGATGTAACTTTCTATAGTACCCTCAAGTACTGCAAACCCAAACCCAAAGTAAATAAATTACTTGGTCTTTCCTTAGTATAATTAGTATTTATTTATAGGTTGATCCAAAAGTAATTGCTGCTTTTGTTATTGAAAATAGTAGTGTACTCTGGTGACTTGATGAGCCTATCTGACAGTTAAAGATGTTAGCAAAATGATTCCATTGATAATCTGTTATTTATAAGACTAAATAAAAATTGTTTGACTGTAACGAAAGATTTAAAAGAAAGGAAACAAAACTAATTACAGACTTTACTACAATTAGAAAAGAAAAAGCTTAAGAAATAAAAATTATGAGAAATTTAGACTAACAAACAGTGAGTCAAAGAAAAGAGATAACTCTCAGAAAGATGTTGATAGCAATGAAAACAGATACTAAACACCCCTTCCAACATAGAGACAAATCAAGCACTATTGCTCAGTTTTTCTGTCCACGTACAGCCTGTTTTCTTTCTATGAAGTTCTGCAGTATTGCTGAGTGAGTAAATCAAATGTAAATGAGGCTACTGAAGTGTAAATGGAGACCCAAGAGGTGAGAAAATGTTATGCTAATAATCAGAGAGTTCTCTGAAGGTCATGGGAGAAAAGTACATAAGGGCTACGATAAAGTTTTTCATTTGGTCTCTGAGACTTGCTAGAAAATTACACTAATATGGATGAAAAGCAGATTCCTAGTACTCTCTAAAATGTCTGTTTATATAAAATAAATAACATGTTTTTCTACAATTTCACAGACAATATAATTCTTCAGGCCTATAATTAATATTTATTATACCAACTATATTAAACAAGTATATCCCTGTTATTAGACATTTGAAAACATTTAATCTTGAAAGTTTAAATAGTGAAAAAATTATTTTAAAAATGGTTCTGAACACACACCTCACCATGTGTTGAATATGGCAGTTGTAATTTGTTATTTATATATCCAATCATGGACTAGTCAGTATCTATTGTTTTATAAGATATTAACATATAGGTGTGGATTTGCTTTGTATTAAACAAATGCTTTTATATTTGGAAAATAAAATTAGTAAAATATACATGCATATTTTATTTACTCATGTTGAACAAAATTCTGATACTTCGTATTTTGGGTTTATTTTGGCTTTGTGTATCATTTATTAACATAATAAATTTATTAGCAAAATAATATAACGAGAATATCTACATTTCAAGTTTATACATTCTCATGTCTAATGAACATATTACTTATGATAGAATAAAAATATAAAGCACATGAAAGATGCAATTAAAAATGTAATACAGTCATTTTTAATCATTTTTTTCTATATAAATTATTATGAAATAATAATTTATGAAATAGAAATCTTGTGGCTTTTTCACTCTGTGAGTTTGGAGAATGAGAAAAATATGGCACCCAGCAGCTTCTTTTCTCCTGTTGTTTAGCCAGTGAGAGGGACTATTTCAGTTCTTTTACTCCCACCATAGGCAGCTCAGCAAGCAGGAGTGTTACAGCTCTTTTGCTCCTGCAGTTTGGTAAGTTCCTGGTTCTTTCCCATGACTGAGAGGAATATGGTACATGGACAATAAGGAGTGCTTAAGGCAGAGTAGAATTTTATTGGGTGACAGAAAGCTCTCAGAATCAAGAGATTACCCAAGAGGAGGTAGCTGCTTGTTAGGCTGAGTCCGGGGTTTTTATGGGCTTAGAATAAGAGAGTGTGTGCTGATTGGTCCACGGGTGTTCTTGGAAAAATCACCATTGGACTGCTTACAAGTCATTATTCAGAAGGAACCAAGTGAGAGAGTGAGTAAAATAGGAATGTAAGTTCTCACCCCAGTCATGGACTCTGTCCAGAACTGGCACCTCAGTTTTCACGGTTTAAACTACCTTTAGCTTGAAGGGCAAGTTTCACTGGGGACTCATCCTTGTCTACCTAGGAATTTGTCTGTCTCCTATCACTATAAAAAGCTAGAGACATGTTAATTCAATCAGTGAAGTGTGCTTTATTTTTATCTTGATAGAAATATAATGAAAGCATTGTTGTAACAAAATAATACACTTTCGTACCATACATCAGCATTTCTCAGGTAACTGATTGAGCTATTTATTTCTTTCATATATGAACTACATATAGATTACAGCTTGTGTTAGGAACAAGTCATAATTTCATATTTTTAATCACATGCTAGCCAAATTTAAAAATTTGAACTCAATTGTTTGTCAGTTTTAATTTTTTAAATGTTATAGAAATAATATTCTCTCTTGAGTCTTAGTTTCAGTTTGAATTTAAAGTAAAGGCAATGTTTATCAACAAATGCTGCATGATGTTTAAATTTCCTTTAATTTAACTTAAAGATGAGCTTACGAATGCTATCAAAATTAACTATTTTGCTAGTATTTATTTTTGAGGAGAGATTTGAGAAATTTATCTGGGAAACTGAAGTCAAATATGTAATCAAGGGGTTTATTATATAGGAGACAATAATTGAGTAGATTTACATAAAAACCACACATTCATTACGTATGTTCATGAACTAAAAGCAAAACAACTTGAAATACTATTCTATCAGGATCCTAAAATGAATTATACAGATCACTACCATTCTTGATAACATAAGGATTTAGAAATTACCCCCTCCTTTGGTAGTCAATGGTTACAGATTACAGTGTGTGTGTATGTGTATTCTTTTTTTTTCTATAAGAAGACATTAAAATATGTATTTGAATGCCAATAATTGGTTTGAATTTTAAATGTCATTGTTGGAGATGTAGAAAAACAATAGGAAAGAAAAGGCAGTCATAAAGGATATATTACACTCCTCTATCAAGATGGATACCAGGAACTTAATCCCAGGGAGAAACTCTGGAAAATGGCAGAAAGTCACACTTTCCAATCTTACTCAGGAGGCACAGGAGCTGGTATATTTATGTATTATTTCCTAAGATGATTATCTGAAGACTGCTCCGAGAGTGGTGTGAATTCCGTAACCCATTCATTCCTAGCACTCACAAGGCACAGAGAGCAGCCTTCTGTGCTTTCAGAACAAGTCCTCAGGCACCAAGGTACAGGCATTGGTACTTGGAAACCAGCCATAATTTAGTGAATCATTCTAAGTATTTGGGAAAGGCTTTGCTATAAATACTACTATCTTTACCTTATATTGCTCAGGATCCCCTCAGGCTCTCAATTAAATTAATAGTTCATTTAGTGTTATTTATAGGATATCCCTTTTTAAGGGATGGTCAACAATTTTTTTAAAACACAAACGAACACAACAAATCACAGGATGATGGAGAGTAGGATAAGCATTAGCTCTGCTGTTTCGGTGGGGTCCTGAGTCTGGCCACAGCTGATGTTCCTTATATCCATATTTTACTGCTCATATTAGATTTCCCTCAACTTGTGTCAGCAGTTCAGCTAGTCCAGAGTACTTTCCCATGTGACAAATTATACTTTCATGCCTGAAGGTTCCAAACCTTTGGTTACCAATTAGTTTGTTAGATTGTGTCTTATGCAATTGCCATTTAAGGTTTGATTTAATGGAAGCACTGAGGTAAGAAGGGACTGTGTTAAGGAATAAAAAACTTCTCTTCCCAAGTCCACAAGGGATGTGGTTTCAAAAGCAGGAACTTCCCAGCGCCCAGCCTCTATCCACGCCCCCATTCCGGAACTAAAGTTCTTTGTCTGACTTTCTCGCCCACGCCCACGGGCTAGGTAGAAATTTTAGGTTAGCTACTTTGTTCAGAAAGCCTGCCAAAAGCTCTGGGAGGAGGGGGCTCTGATTGTGGGGCAAGCAGCCAATCCAGGATCAGAGTCGAAGATCAATCACTCCAGAGGAAGTTTGAAAGAACTCCTCTCATTGGAGGAAAACATGAATGGGACAAAAATAACTTCAGCTTAAAACCCAGCTGCTCCTTACCTATACATATGTCTCCTCAAGATTCCCCTCCCATGGCAGCGTGGGAGCTGTCTCTTTCTCTTTCTCTCTGCCTAATAAATTGCTTCTTTGCTAAATTCTTCACGTCCAGAATATTTATTCAAATGGTAAGTTCACCACCTCCAGAGCCCCTCCCCCCATTCTTGGGATAAGAGAGGTCAAGGACCTGTGCACATCGGATAAGGGGGAACTGAAAGCCTCTTCTGGAGCCTCCGCTCCCTCCCACCCCACCACCTCCCCACTCCTCCGTCCCCCCGCCCCTCCTCCCGCAACAGTAACCCAAGGAATTGTTTTAGCTCCAGACATAATTCCTCCTATCCTCATTACACAGCAACAACTCTACTTTCTCATAAAATTTATAGCCTCTTATCCCTGCCAGTATACTAACTCCTTTTTTTGTGTGCTGTTTTAATGACATAATTGAGTAAATAATTTTTTGTTAGTATCTTTAATATGTTCTTGGGTGAAAGCATCCCTCTTCTCATAACAAAGACCTATATCAATTCCAGAAGGCCGAAAGTTGCTCAATAAAGCAAAAATTACTCAATTGCATCACTGAGGAAAATGGTGGGAAAACACTGAGACATAGGCATTCTATGTATCAGAAATATATTCAGTCCAAAGGATTCCAGGGACATTGTATTCATTGTTTCTCTACCTTTGCCATATTGAGAATTGCTTATTCCAAAGCACTGTTGAAGATAATTAGGGTCAAGTATTAGCCTTTGAATAGAATTGCACTGCAGAAAGAGAAGGAAAACACATACCCACTACCAAGTCTAAGCAAAAATGGAGCCAGATAAAGTTAAACAGGCAAAGAAGACGTTTTAATTGAAGAATATTGCAGTAAGAAAGAAAGCTGAACTCCACTGTAACAATAGACGGGAGGGCTTTTAAATACTAGAATGAACTAGTAGGAAAATATTGGAGGACTTTGAGGCTGGGATTGATCAATGGCATGAGTCCAGCACATTGATTTATTCCTGAGTTTCTAAATATTTTTCTCTGTGATTATTCTATGGGTTTACTAATTGTTGCCCATTGAAAATAGGCTTCTACCCTCCCACAGAGATTAGCAGACAGGGGTTCCAGCTCCTTTGATATTTACATTTCAAAGAAATTGTTCCCAGGTCCTTGAAAAAGACTTCCTGGGTTATAAAACTGGTAAGGGTCAGGATTTAATTACGTTTCAAAGTGGCAGGAAAAGAATATACAATGGAAGGTTTTTCATAGCAAAAGCTATAAGACTAGGCAAGTCAGGTGTTCATGGAAAGAAATCTGTCAAAAATTTAGTCAAGCTATTAAAGAGTATGTGAATATATGAATCCAGAATAGGTAAATTATTAACCACTCAAAGGTGAGAAGGATCCAATGTAGTCAATATATCACACAGTGGCTAGGTGAACTTTTCAAGGGATGCTAGCATACCTAGGGCTGAAGTTTATCCTCTATTGCTAATTGGTTAGCATTCAGCCATGGCAATATCTATTACAGGAAGAGGAAGAACTTATTGTTAGAATTCCAGATAATGCTTATTTTGGGGAAAGGGAGGCTAAGATAGGAAGGGACATGAAATAAATTTCTGAAAGGCAGTCAATCCCCTGTTCTTGACCTGTTTGTGATTACACAGGCATTTATGTTAAAAATATGGAGCTCCCTGTGCTCTACATACTTTAGTCTATATGCATTACAATTGAAAACAAAAAATAAAAGAACACAAAATTAAGATCTCATAGTTGCACATGCTAACTATTATATCCCAAAATATGGTTACAATTTTCCCGGCACTTTATAAATATTGCTTTACTAAATTTTTGTTGGTGTTGTTCATCAAAAAGATCATATTATAATGTCTTGAGAATAAAATTGAGAGGTGTGGAAAACTCTTCCTGATATAAACTTTGTCCATTAAATATTATTTCTGCTAATTTTATTTCAGATAGTAACTTATAGAGTCATTTATATCTTAACAATATCTATTTACTCCATAACCATACAAAATTGTCAGAATACCTACATTTAAATAGTATATTTCATCTGATCTTTTCTAACATTTTGCCAATTATTTATTTTATTAACTCAAAATAAACAGAATAGAATTAACCATTAGTGAGGATACCTCAAAGTTCTAAAGTTTTATCATGTACTTTTAGAATAAATTAAGTTACCATTTTCATAGCAAATTTTAAAAACTTTGAAATGACAAAGGGAAAATTGGACAACAGAAAAATATGTAAAATGGTAAGTTAATTAAAGCTTATTATTATATAATAACATTCCTGGTAAATTCCCATCATGAAATTAAAAACTATATTATCAATTAAATTTTTTGCAACAAATAAATGTAACACACTTTTGTATTTTCATTGATTTGTTCATTATATACCCATATCAATTTAGATATTCTTATTTTTAAACAGCTTTTCAAGTCTTTTGCCCAATTTTCTAATGGGTTGTCATTCTTTTCTTTATTGATTTATAAGAGTGTCTTATACAATCTAAAATCAGGTATTTTGTCAGAGATATTTATTGTGACTATTTTTCTCCTTCTGTGGTTTATACTTTTTTTCTAAATGTTTTGTTTGCTAAAAATAAATTACCTGTTGTAATAATATTTTTGTTTAAGCATTTAGTTTCTATAGCTACAAGAGATACTACTAATATATTTTAATATTTTCAGATTTTAGTGTTAAGAATGTGTTACATTATAAAGTATGTTAGGAAAGCACATCGTAAGTTTAGGTTTTTTGAATAACTTCAAGTAAAATCCTTGAGATTTACTTCCTAAATACTTGGAACAATTGACTAAAGTGTCTGATCCTAGAGTGTTCTTTGTGAAAATATTTTAGTAATAGACCCAGTTTCTTTAATAGGTTAAGACACTTTAGTTTTCCTATTTTGTGTGTGTGTGTCAGTTTTTTAAGTCATGATTTTCAACGACATTGTAAAATTATAAAATTTTTTCAATGTATTGAAACAGATGTGTTTATAATCTTTGGTTATTCACTTATTACTGACTACAGGATCTGAGTAATACCTCTTTTAACTCATCACTGATAGATGTTTGTCTCTTGGTCTGTTTTGTGAAGGTTAATTAATCATATAAGTTATTTCAAATAACCAACTTTTGGTTTTGCTGACTCTATTTCATATGTTGTCTATTGATTCTAACTTTAACTTTATTTCAACTTTTATATTTTATTTTCTTTATATGTATGTGTTAGTCTGTTTGCATTGCTTTAAAAGAATAACTGAAACTACATAATTTATAAAGAAAATTATATGGCTCTTGGTTCTTCAGACTGTACAGGAAGCACAGTGTCAACATCTGTTCCTGGTGAAAGCTGTAGAAGTTTCCGATTATAGCAGGTGAAGGGGAGCCAGTGTGACATATGGTGAGAAAGGGAGTGAGAGAGAGAAGGGGGTGGTTTCAGAGTCTTTTAAACAACCAGGTCTCCTGTGAACTAAATAAGAATTCTCTCATCACCAAGGGGATGACACTAAGCCATTCATGAGGGATCTGCCCCTGGGATCCAATACATCCCATTAGGCCCCACCTCCAACATTGGGATTGACATTTCAACATGAGCATTGGAGAAGACAAAGATCCAAGTCATATCAACATGTACTTAAAATAATAATTTTCACTAAATACTGTATGTCAATCTCACAATCTTTAGCATTCCTTATTTTTATTATTAGTTGAAGTTATTCCCAAATTTTCTGTTTGATTTTGTCTTGATCAATGTTTTATTTAGAAGTGAATTGCTTAATTTTTTATTGGTTGGGTGTTTTCTTATCTTTTGTTACTGATTTCCAACTTTATTCCTTTGCCGTAAGATAATCTTACCTAAAAAAATTATAATCTTTTAAAATTTAAGGCATATAAATTTTGGTTAATATTATATGTACACATGAAAACAGTAAAATCTGTTATTGTTAGATATAGTGATTTAGAAAGATCAAGTACATCAGTTAGGCTGAGCTTTGGTATTACTTTTTAAAATTTTTTGTAACTTCACCTATTGTTTTCTTGTTCTATCAGCTATTGATAGAGGTAGATATTTCTATTTTACTATTTCTTCTGTCAATATTTTCAAAATGTCATTATGTTATATTGTTTGTGCATAAGATGTTTCAACTAAAAAAAGGTTTCCTGTGAGCTAAAAGAACATGTTCTAAATTAAAAAAAAAAAGGTTTCCATTGTATTAACTTTTATTATTACTGTAAAATACCTCTTTATCTCTAATAATAATTCCTGTCTTGATATTTGCTGTGTCCAATATTTGTACAGATAAACAAGTTTTCTTTATCTTTTTTCCATTCTTTTTTCATTATCCCTCTGCATTTCTAAAAAATAGCAATGGCTGCAATTTTTGTTTTACAAAGCCTGACATTGTAAGTTTTAATTAAAATATTATTTTCTTACATGGAATTTAATTAGTTTTACTTTAACTTATAAATACCATTTTTATGACTCTTTTATCTACCCACATTTTATTCATTTTTTTCTCCTCTTTTGGGTTAATAAATCATGTTACTTTTATCATTTCATTATTTTCTTTATTTCCTGGTTAGAAATAAATTCTTTCTCATGTTTTACTAATTAATAATATTTAACATGGATGTTACACAAATTAGTGCATTTGTGTGTACTTCTCATTTTTCAATGCTCAGATGGTTCAAGAAGCATAGAATTATTTAAATTGATTTAACCCTCTCCAACCTCTCTATATCATTTTCAAGATATTTAATTATGTATATATTAAACCTCAGGTAACATTATTTTTATACCATTAGTATTTACTTTTATTTCTCCTTCTTTTCTTCATTAATTCTGACATTTACTCATTTTCTTTCAGAATAATTTTCTTTCTCTATGAATATATTTCTTTAATATTTCTTACAATGTAAATTTGCTTACAGTAAATTATCTTTTTGCTGAAATGACTTGCATTTCAACTTTTTTAAAAATGTTGTTTTTACTGAATATGTACATTTAGCTGTAGGTCATATAGTTTCTATGAAGTCATTTTGCTTTTTAATTTTTGGGGGGGTGATTTTGAAATATTTTCCCTTTCATTTTGGGCAGTTTTACTATGATGAGTTTTCTTCATTGTTGTTATTGATTTGTTTTATGTTCTGATCTCATTTACAAGTCTTGTATGTGTTTTCCTTTTTTGGGGGGGCAGATGCTTAGAATAGAAACAGCTATAGAATATGCTAAATTTATGCTATATGCTATATAGTATATAGCATAAGACATACATTACTTTTACCATTTTATTATTTTTCTGTATTATCTTATTAGAGTACATTATTTCTCATCTTCAAGTAGTTAATAGTAAAATTTAACATGAATATTAGACAAATGAATACATTCATGCATACTCCTGATTTATCAATGCCTATCTTTATAGATACCTAGATAGATAGATATGCTTTAGAATATGCTAGGAAAGTGCCAAACTGCTTACCAAACTAATTATTCCATGTGCAGTATGTGAAGGTTTTAATTTTTCCACAACCTTGACAATACTTGTTATTGTCTTAATTCTTAATGATAGCCATTCTGTAGATTTAACCTTTTCATTAAGAATTTGACTTGAATTTCCCCAAAGACTAATGCATAGCACACATTTGACTCATATTTGGTTATAGTTATTGAAAACTAATATTGTTAGGGTTTACTAAATTATTTTTCTTTTACTATACATATTTGAATCTATGCATAAAATTCAACTTTAAAAAAAATTAAATGCTCTCTTTTTAGAATTGTTTCATCTGCATAATCTGTTGAAAATTTTTACAGCCAATTTTCACTATTAATTTTATCATTTAGTATATTCATAATTTTATTGTTTCCTGTTGTCAATATCTCCATGAAATGTACAACTAATATCTCAGAGAAATATTTAACATATATGTATTATAGAAAACATCCAAAGAATAAGACTGTATTCCATCTTGTTCCTGAATCCTGTGTGTATTGTTATTTAGTAAGTGATAAAAGAGTGTTACAATAGTTACCCATATCCTACAAATCAATATCATTATACAATGTTAAATTGATTTATGTGTTAACATTCCAGATGGCCCTCAACTTATGATGGCTTGACTTGTTATTTGGCATAAATGCAATATGCAGTCAGTAGAAACTGTACTGTGAGTTTTCATAAAACCATTGTGTTTTTCACCTTTAGTACATTATTCAATAAATTACATAAATTTCCTAACACTTTATTATAAAACAGTCTTTTTGCTAGATGATTTTCTCCAATTTTAGGTTAATGTAACTGTTCTGGATATGTTTTATGTAGGCAAGGAAATGATACGATGTTCTATAGGTTAGGTGTATTTAATGCATTTTTGATTTGATATTCTCAATTTATAATGGGTTTATTGAGATGTAACTTCATCATAACTTGCAAAGTATTTGTATTCCTCTGATTTATAAAAAGTAGTAATATATACAAAAATTGTAATTGGCAATTTTGGTGGATTGAGGAGTGGGCCTCAAAATTCATGTCTACCCAGAACCTCATTATTTAACTTCCTTAGAAACTAAGGTCTTTGCAGTATAATTAATTAAAATAGTATTATGTTGAATTAGGATGGTCCCTAAACACAGTGACTGATGTTCTTGTAATCAGAGTAGAGGAGTCACAAAGACATGGAGAGGAAAGAAGGTTATGAGATGGTGGATTTAGATATTTGAAGGATGTGACAAGTAGCAAAGGAATGCTAAGCATTACTAGGTCTACCTGAAGCTGGGAAAAGGTAAGAGAGGATTTGCTAATGACTTTAGAAAAAGCATGGGTCTGCTAACACCTTGATTTCAGATTTCTAGCTTCTAAAAGTGTAAGAGAGTAAGTTCTTACTGTTTTTAGCCAAAAAGTTTGTGGCATTTTGTTATGACAGCTATAAAAATCGAATACAATGATATTTTATAAAATGCTCTTCAATCGCCTTGAATTTTCATTGAATTGTTGTTAATGAGAAAACTAATAAAATCGGAGGTAAAACATTATCTTTGTTATAAAACGATTTTCGTATCTTTATGTCATGCCTAAACTTATTCACAAAACAGTTTATTCATGTGCTGATTTTTTGGCTTTGATGTTTTAGACATTTTAGTGTCTAAGTGACCAGTGATTTTACAAAGAAACTTAGCAAAACTGCAATTAAAATAAAAAGTTATAACTTTTCCTGGCCATCCAAGGTTGCTCACACCAGCATATGAACAAGGAGAAAAAAGTCATTTACTGTGCTGGCATATTATTGTATTGATTTTGATTATCAAAATAAAGTGTGTTGCTATACCTCCTAGACAAGAAAAACTGTGTCTGATAACACAATAAGGTTTGCCATATTTTCTTTCACATTTTTAGTATATTTATAATTGGTTCATAGAGTTCTCAAGAAACAAAAAAATGAAGCAAGACATTATGTTGTTTTACATTTATTTCCAATTATTTTATTTGAGTTATAGGGTTCACATACCAACTATACCGTTGTATAATAACTATAAGGAAATATCTGAGGCTAGATTCTTTATATTAATAATAAAAGAGGTTTCTTTGGCTTACAGTTCTTTTCTAGGCTGTATAGGAAGGATGGCATCAGCATCTTCTGGTGATGGCCTCACCTGCTTCCATTCATGGAAGAAGCTGTAAGACAGCCAGTGTATGAGAGTTCATATGGTGACAGAGGAAGAAAAAGAAAGGTGGGGGGCATTAGATTTCCCAGATTTCTAGGGAACCAATAAAACAAGTACTAACTTGCCACCCCCTAGGAAATGACTGACCTATTTTTGAGGAATCTGCCCCCATGACACGGACACTTTCTATTAGGCCTCACCTCCAACATTGGGGATGACATTTCAACAAGAGATATGAGAAGATGAACATCCAAACCATAGCATTCTGACCTGCTCCCTACCATGTCAAACTCATGTTCTTCTCAGATTGAAATGAATGATCTCTTCTCAATAATCTGCAGTCTTAACTTGTTCCTACATAAACTCAAGAGTGCAAAGTCTCATCTAAAACTCAAGGCAAGTTCCTTACAGCTGTGAGCCAGTAATATGAAAACAATTTACTTCTAAGACACAATGATATTTAGAAATCACATAGTAATAGAGGAAGCAAGAGAGTAGAAGGGTGGTGCTAGCTTATTTTATTATTTATTATACTTTAAGTTCTGGGTACATGTGCAGAACATGCAAGTGTGTTACATAGTTATACACATGCCATGGTGGTTTGCTGCATCCATCCCCCCATCATCTACATTAGGTATTTCTCCTAGTATTAACCCTCCCCAATCCTCCCACACTCTACTATCCCTCCTCTGTCCCCCCACCTCCCTACAGGACTGGTGTGTGATATTCCCCTCCCCATCTCCATGTGTTCTCATTGTTCAACACCCACTTATGAGTGAGAACATTCAGTGTTTGGTTTTCTGTTCTTGTGTTGGTTTGCTAAAAATGGTTTCCAGTTTCGTCCATGTCCCTGCAAAGGACGTGGACTCATCTATTTTTATGGCTGCATAGTATTCCATGGAGTAGATGTGCCACATTTTCTTTATCCAGTCTGTCTTTGATGGGCATTTGGGTTAGTTCTTAGTCTGTGCTATTGTGAACAGTTCCACAGTAAACATGTGTGTGCTTGTGTCTTTATAGCTGAATGTTTTATAATCCTTTGTGTAAATACCCAGTAATGGCATTGCTAGGTCAAATGGTATTTCTATTTCTAGATCATTGAGGAATTACCACACTGTCTTCCACAATTGTTGAATTAATTTACACTCCCACCAACAGTGTAAAAGCATTCCTATTTCTCCACATCTTCTCCAGCATCTGTTATTGTCTCCATATTTTTTAATGATCACCATTCTAACTGACATGAGATGATATCTCAATGTGGTTTTGATTTGTATTTCTCTAATGAATAGTGATGATGAGCTTATTTTCATATGTTTCTTGGCTGCATAAAAGTCTTCTTTTGAAAAGTGTTCATTCATCTCCTTCACCCACTTTTTGATGGGGTTGTTTTTTTCTTGTAAATTTACTTAAGTTCTTTGTAGATGCTGGATATTAGCCCTTTGTTAGATGGGTAAACTGCAAACATTTTTCCCATTCTGTTGGTTGCTGGTTCACTCTAATGATAGTTTCTTTTGCTGTGTAGAAGCTCTTAAGTTTAATTGATCCCATTTGTCTATTTTGGCTTTTGTTACCATTGCTTTTGGTGTTTGAGTCATGAAGTCCTTGCCTATGCCTATGTCCTGGATGCTATTGCCTAGGTTTTCTTCTAGAACTTTTATATGGTTAGGTCTTATGTTTAAATCTTTAATCCATTTGGAGTTAATTTTAGTATGAGGTAAAAGGAAGACATCCAGTTTCAGCTTTCTGCATATGGCTAGCCAGTTTTCCCAACACCATTTATTAAATAGGGAATCCTTTCTCCATTGCTTGTTTTTGATAGGTTTGTCAAATGTCAGATGGTTGTAGATGTGTCCTGTTACTTCTGAGGCCATTGTTCTGTTCCATTGGTCTGGATCTCTGTTTTGGTACCAGTACCATGCTGTTTTGATTACTGTAGCTTTGTAGAATAGTTTGAAGTCAGGTAGCATGATGACTCCAGTTTTGTTTTGTTTTGTTTTGTTTTGTTTCTTTGCTTGGGATTGTCTTGGTTATCCAGGCTTTCTTTTGATTCCATAAGAAGTTTAAGGTGCTTTTTTCCAATACTGTGAAGAATGTCAATGGTAGCTTGATAGGGATAGCATTGAATCTATAAATTACTTTGGGCAGTCTGGCCATTTTCATGATATTGATTCTTCCTAACCATGAGCATGGAATATTTTTCCATCTGTTTGTGTCTTCTCTTATTTCTTTGAGCAGTGGTTTGTAGTTTTTCTTGAATAGGACCTGCACATCCATTGTTAATTGTATTACTAGGTATTTCATTCTCTTTGTGACAATTTTGAACGGGAGTTCGCTCATGATATGGCTCTCTGTTTTTCTGCTGTTGTGTAAAGGAATGTCTGTGATTTTTGCACATAGATTTTGTATCCTGAGACTTTGCTAAAGTTGCTTATCAGCTTAAGGAGATTTCGGGGCTGATATGATGGGGTCTTCTAAATATACAATCATGTCATCTGCAAATAGAGACAATTTCACTTCCTCTTTTTCTAATCGAATGCCCTTTATTTCTTTCTTCTTCCTGATTGCCCTGGCCAGAATTTCCAACACTAGTTGAATAGGAGTGATGAGAGAAGGCATCCTTGTCTTATGCCAGTTTTTAAAGGGAATGCTTATTGTTTTTGCCTATTCAATATGACATTGGCTGTGGGTTTTCATAAATAATTTTTATTATTTTGAGATATGTCCCATGGATACCTAGTTTTTTGAGAGTTTTTAGCATAAAGGACTGTTAAATTTTGTCAAAGGCCTTCTCTGCATCTATTGAGATAATCATGTTTTTTTTTTTGCCTTTGGTTCTGTTTATGTGATGGATCATGTTTATAGATTTGCATATGTTGAACCAGCCTTGTATCCCAGCAATGAAGCCAACTTGATTGTGATGGATTCGCTTTTTGATGTGCTGTTGGATTTGATTTGCCAGTATTTTACTGAAGATTTTACATTAATGTTCATCATAGATATTAGCCTGAATTTTTCTATTTTAGTTGTGTCTCTTCCAGGTTTTGGTATCAGGATGATATTGGTCTCATAAAATTAGTTAGGGAGGATTCCCTCTTTTCATATTGTTTGAAATAGTTTCAGAAGGAATGGTACCAGCTCCTCTTTGTACCTCTGGTAGAATTCAGCTGGGAACTCATTTGGTCCTGGACTTTTTTTGGTTGGTAGATTATTAATTGCTGCCTCAACTTCAGATTCTGTTATTGGTCTAATTAGGGATTCAGTTTCTTCCTAGATTGTCTTGGGAGGGTGTAAGTGTCCAGGAATTTATCTGTTTCTGGTTAATATGCATAGAGATGTTTGTAGTAATCTCTGATGGTAGTTTGTATTTCTATGGATATCCCCTTTATCAATTTTTATTGTATCTATTTCATTCTTCTCTTTGCTTTTTTATTAGTCTGGCTAGAGATCTATCTATTTTGTTAATCTTTTCAGCTCCTGGATTGATTTTGTTGAAGGGTTATTTTGTGCCTCTATCTCCTTCAGTTCTGCTCTGATCTCAGTTATTTCCTGTCTTCTGCTAGCTTTTGAGTTTGTTTGATCTTGCTCCTCTAGTTCTTTTGATCATGACGTGAGGGTATTAATTTTAGATCTTTCCTCACATCTCTTGCAGGCATTTATTGCTATAAATTTCCCTCTAGACACTGCTTTAAAAGTGTCCCAGATATTCTGGCTATTGTATCTTTGTTCTCATTGGTTTTGAAGAACATCTTTATTTCTGCCTTCATTTCATTATTTATCCAGTAGTCATTCAAGAGCAGGCTGTTCAGTTTTCATGTAGTTGTGCGATTTTCAGTGAGTTTCTTAATTATGAGTACAAATATGATTGCACTGTGGTCTGAGAGACAGTTATTTTTAACAACAAGTTCTGGAAGGAAATAATAGACCAAGAATTCACTCACGTCTTACACTAGAAAGGTGATTAATCTATTCATGTGGGATTGGCTCCCATGACACAAACACTTCCAATGAGGCCCCACCACTAACACTGGGGATTACATTTGAGACTTATGTTTAAGGGATAAACATCCAAACATGATGGATTTCCTTTCAACTCATTTTCATTATAGCTTGTCTCTATTTTTTTAGTACTGTGTTTCAATATTAAGTATAAATAAGGTATTATTAGCAATATAAAATTCATCATTATTCCTTCTTACTGTCTTCATAGTGCTTTCGTTTTTCTGATTTATCACTTTTAATGCCTGGAGTTAAAGTTCAGATGTTGGATTTTCAAGTATATATATTTTTTGAAATATACCAATAGACCAAGAATATTATCCATGTACATGTCCATAAAGGTTAGAAAAAATGATATTTAATAAGTAAAAAACAAATTAAAATTTTGAGTTTGATAATGAAAGATTTTTATCTTCAAAATTTAATTGTTCATGTGATATTATCTATTTAATTTGAATAAGGGTCACCTTAGCTAAAGGCCATATGTTTTTGGATATTTTTCCTCCCCACATTCAATATTCTGTTTTGTTTAAATACAAACACATTTATTCTCTATTTTATTTTATTAAGACAGGGTCCTACTCTGTAGTCCATGCTGAAGTGTAGTGGTGTGATGTTACCTCAAAGTCGGCTTGAACTCCTGGTTCAAGTAATCCTCTTGCCTCAGCCTCCAGAGTAGCTGGGACTACAGGTATGTGCCCCTAAGCCTATTTTTTTTTTTTTTTTAAGAAATAGGGTCTCACTTTACACATATCTTTATTCTTAATGGGCTTTTGCTACTTTGTGCATGTTTTAAAGGCTAGATATGTAAGATTATTACCAGATAAGTTAAAAGAGGATTTTTACATTTCAACCAATTCCAAAGAGGAAATAAGAAGGTAGTGAATCCTGTCTTGCCTTAAAAAGCAAATCAGGACCCTAAAGGAGCTAAATTGGCATCAAGGAACCAGGAATACTGCATAGTAAATATAATATATTTTGTTTTCCAAGTAAAAGTTTAACTGTATTCATATAGGAAACTGACTCCCTAGAAAATTCATATCTTTATAAAATATTATGAAATATGCCTTAGAGGAAACTCTATTTCAATCTTACCTATATATTATTTTATAAAATAAGAAGAAGATGTTAGAAAAAGTATGGTAATGTAAAGGGATTAGACTAATGATTGCTTACTCTATTCAGAAAACTACACTCATTCAAAGCTATGGATTATATCATCAACCATATTTTCCCAACTTACACATGAACTTTAACATCAACCAAAGAGGATAACATACTGTTCTTTTTAGATACCACATAATCTTAACAGATTATCCTCCCAGAAAGTTATAGAAGATTTTATTTGCATTGTCAAAAATATGTTTCATGTTTAGACATTTGGCATCAACTTCTTGTTGTTTAAAAGCGTGTTTTCCTCATATTCAGTAGCTGAATAAATGATCACTGATGATATGAATATTGAATTTGTCCAAGATCTTACAACATCCTTACCTGAAGTTTTTCTGAACTGAGATGATTCTTCCTAGATTACTTGTAAAGATGTTAACTCAATGGGAAAAAAAGATTAATTTATGAATAACAATAGATATTGTTAAAAATAATCTTATGGAATAAAACAAAAATTAATTAAACCTTTAAGTCAATATATGACAAATATGTAATTAGCTGCATTTTGCCTAACAGAATCTTTGGAATGAATACATTGAGTCATATCAAAATTTACAAAGTGTTCTCACATATTTCTTATTATAATATGTATGCGATCATCAGTACCAACAACAGAATTGGCAAGATTATGGATACAGAAGACCAACCTACACAAAGAACACTTAAATATCTATAATCTTTTGTATTAACCCCCAAAATTTCTAAACTTTTGTACAGTCTTTCTCTCAAGGAAACCTCCCTCACTCAACATGTAAAATTTCATTTTAGTGCCAAACACACAAGAGGACATATATTTATTAGAATACATGAAGGAGTAAATGAATGAATACTAGAAAGATAGTTGTCAGCATATGATTGGCTTCATGGGCCAGGCATGGTGGCTCACGCCTGTAATCCCCACATTTTGTGAGGCTGAGGCAGGTGGATCACTGCGTCAGGAGATTGAGACCATTGTAGCCAACATGGTAAAACCCGATCTCTACTAAAAATACAAAAATTAGCTGGGCATGGTGGCACATGCCTGTAGTTCCAGCACTCAGGAGGCTGAGGCAGAAGAATTGCTTGAATCTGGGATGTGGCAGTTGCAGTGAGCAGAGATCATCCAGTCTGGGCGACAGAGTGAGACCCTGTCCCAACAACAACAACGACAAAGTTTGGCTTTATATAACACATATTTGAGGGATTATGGGCCTCATTTTCTTTGAAACTCATCTAATAACAGACTAAAAATCTTTAGAAAAAAATTCTAGATCAAGTTAATGCCACGTGAATAACAACACTTAACATAAATAAATGTGCTATTGTGTTAAATATACAAATAATTAATAGAATGTGAAATCTATCTATTAATTTATTGTATTTTGTTCTTATGAGATCTCCTACTCTGTCTATAGAAAATAATTATATCTGTGAATTTAAGGTAAAATCCAGTGTATGTTTATGGGAAAAAATGTTGTGAAACATATTCTTAATGTCCCTACACTGTTCAACTCTGTAATATATGGTACCTATCTTAGGATGAAAAATATACCCTTTATTGAGCTTTACTTAAATAATGGCCTTTTCAACCACTTATCAACAAAACTCTAAATTTTATACTTAGGCCAAGTTTGAATTCCAGAATACTGTATTTTCTTAGTTCCTGCCAAGATTCCTATCACGATTTTTTCCTTAATGACATTCTCTAAATTTGAATTACAAAATATATATAAGACCCATTATTTTACTGATACTTATACTTAGGAAGTATCTCCTTAATGTGAAGACTATAGGAGAGCCCCTTTTTTGGAATCCAATATTAAAATACACACACACACACACACACACACACACACACACACACACACACACTGAATAGTCAAGCTGTGTCATCTCATTTCAAGAAAAGGAAAAAGTTTCCAGGCTTACCACTTGTCAAACAGAGTAGTAGCAATATTTCTGCAACCAGAGTAAAAGATAAGGCAACAGTTGACCCTTAATTATGGCATAAAAGTTTGAATGTCTGAATCTTCAAGTTCCATGCGACAGCCTTAAAGGGATGTTTATGAACATATACTGAGATATTCCAGTATCATCACGATAAATTTTTTGGCGGCAAGATTTTCTGCAGTCGTGTGGGTTAAAAGAGGGTTCAGTAAACTCTTTTCATTACATTTATTGTGACCAAAGTTTTTAATTGTTAAGCTTGGGTGTCCTGAAAAAAACACAAGCTTCACAATCAACATTTATTTCACATTACTTTGGTAAATACACTACACTTGTTAAATATGAAGTTTCTTTTTCTTTCTTTCAACCACTGCAACTAGAGACTTTTTATAAAAGACCAGGATAAATAAAAATAATTATGAAAAGTATTATACAACTTATTTGTAACCAGTTTATTTAATGGTTAAAGAGCAGATAATAACTAAAAAGTCAAAGGAAACAGACAATGATAGCAGCACAAACATTTTTGTTTGAGTGCAACTGGGTCCACAATGTTAAAAACAAGAAAGTTATAACCCCACAGATGGCCCTGAAATTGAGCACATTTGTAATATTTTAAAACTGACTAATGTTGATAAATAAAAATAATAAAATTACTCCATGTTAATAAAGGTTCTGTCATCAAAATCTACCTAGTTAATCCCTCATCAAGCTCTATCTTTTTGTTCTTTACACCATTTATTTGTTCCATAAGCATAATATTTATTTACTTCTTATTCATGCATAAGTGCACTTAGGTGATATTTTTAAAAGAATAAAACACAGACCTACCTGCAAGTGACTCATCAACTAATTTGTTGTGTTGCATTGTCTACTAAGTCCTCCAACAGCTACTGATATCTATATTCCTCTCTTTCCTTTAGTAGTAGCACTGTGTTTTAATGTATAACATGTCTGCCTATATAAAGAGATTCCTTGGTGCCTTACAAAAGTATAGACGTACCACTCTCTCGTCTTCTTGTTCTCCCCTTCACCCTATTTCCTAGCCACTAAGGAGATAGGATAATAAAATTTGAAATAACAGCACATTGGAAGCCATCTGAAAAAGGCAGATCAACAATGTAGAAGGCATTCAGATGCCCACCCAGTAAAGCTGCTATGTTGGTCTAATGCTCTTTACATAAAAGGGAACTATATAATTTTATTTTTAATCCATGTTCTATTTGGTCTTACAACAAAAAGACTTGTATCTTAACTAATACATGAAGACATTACATAAGTAAATAATTCCTGATTTTCCCAGGCATAGACATTTTTATAACTAATATTTTAGAAACAAAATTTATAAGTAATATAGCTGAGCATTACATACATTTAAAAACATTATAAACCTAATTGTAATGTAAGAAAAATATAAGAAAAATAATTTATATTAAAATTATATTTTAAAATATAAAATTTGAGGAAACCTGTATTACAGTAAAAAATGCAGTGGTTCACTGCTTATATATATTTATAATAATGTAAGAATAGTGCAAGTTTTCTATACAAGTAAGAAAGAAAGAAGAAAGGAAGGAAGGAAGAAAGGAAGAAAGGAAGGAAGGAATAGAGGGAGGAAGGAAGGAAATGAGTGTGAGAGGGAGGAAGGAAAGGGAGGGAGGGAGGGAGGAAAGGAAGAAAGGAAGAAAGAAAGAGAGGAAGGAAGGAAGGTAGGAAGGAAGGAAGGAAAGAAGGAAGGAAAGAAGGAAGAAAGGAAGGAAGGGCAGGCAGGCAGAGGTTTCAAGGTATCATATGCCATAGAATAGGGTGGCCAAAAACATGTCCCCTAGCTTAAACTCCTCTGACATCTTCTGACTCTAATACATTTAGAAAAAATTCACTGACGATCATTTCAATACTAAAGAGAATACAAAAAGTAAAACAAGAAGCTATGGAAAAGTGTGAGACAACCTGAAAATATAGATGGGGAAATCCTCAACAAAATACTGCTAAACTGAAACCAGCCACAGATCAAAAACCTAATAAAGCATAATAAAGTGGGCTCTATTCCTGGAATACAAGGTTGGTTCAACAAAGAAATCAATGAATTTGATTTATTACATAAATAGAACTGAAAACAAAAACCACATAATCACCTCAAGGGACCCAGTTAAGGCTTTTAATACAATTCAACATCCCTTCATTTTAAAAACCCTCAACAAATCAGGTATCAAAGAAACATATTTCAAAATAACAAAAGCCAACAAACTGAACAGACAAAAGCTGGAAGCATTCTTTTTGAGAGCCAGAAAATAGATAAGGATGCCCACTCTCACTACTCCTATTTAGTGTAGTACTGGATGTTCTAGCCAGAGTAATCAGGCAAAAGAAAGAAAGAAAGGGCATCCAAATAGGAAGAATGGAAGTCAACCTATCTCCCTTTATATAAAATATAATTATATATTTAAAAAACCTCATAGTCTCTACCCAAAAGCTCCTCAATCTGATAACCAACTTAGCAAAGTTTCAGGTTACAAAATCGAAGTAAAAAAAAATCAGTAGCATTTTTTTACATTGACTGAGAGTAAAATTGAGAACACAATCTAACTTACAATAGTGACAAATAAAATAAAATAAAATATCTACTAATATGGCTAACCAAAGAAGTGAAGGATCTCCAAAAGGAGAACTTCAAAACACTGCTGAAAGAAATCAGAGATGGCACAAATAAAAGAAAAAAACATTCCATGTTCATGGATTGGAGATAAAATCAGTATCATAAAAAATGCCATGCTGCCCAAAGGAATTTACAGATTCAATGTTTGCTATTCCTATCAAATTCTCAATGTCATTCTTCATGGAATTAGATAAAACTATTGTATAATTCATTAGGAACCAAACCAGAGCTCAAAGAGTCAGAGCAATCCTAAGCAAATAACAGAATGTCAAAGGCATCACACTACCTGATTTGGAAGTATATACTATAAAGCCACAGGAACCAAAACAGCTTAATACTAGTACAAAATAGACATATGGGCCAACAGAACAGAATAGAAAACTCAGAAGTAGGCAACACATCTACAGAAGTAAAGCATCTGATCTTTGAGGAAGCTGATGAAAACAAGCAGTGGGGAAAAGACTCCCTATTCAATAAATATTGCTGAGATAACTGGTTAGTCATATGTAGAAGAATAATACTGGATCCCTTCCTTTCACCATATATGAAAATCAACTCAAGATGGATTAAAGACTTAAATATAAAACACAAAACTACAAACACCCTAGAAGGATATCAAGGAAATACCTTCTGGACATAGGCCCTGACAAAGATTTTATGACAAAGATGCCAAAAGCAAATGTAACTAAAACAAAATTGAAAAGTGAGACTATTAGAAATAGAAATTCAATTTGACCCAGCAATCCCATTACTGGGTATATATCCAAAGGACTATAAATCGTTCTACTATAAGGACACATGCACACAAATGTTCATTGCAGTACTGTTTACAATAGCAAAGACCTGGAACCAACCCAAATGCCCATCCATGATAGACTGGACTGGGAAAATGTGGCACATATACACCATGGAATATTATGCAGCAATCAAAAATGATGAGTTCGTGTCCCTTTTAGGGACATGGATGAATCTGGAGAACATCATTCTCAGCAAACTGACACAAGAGCAGAAAATGAAATACCGCATATTCTCACTCATAGGCAGGTGATGAACAATGAGAACACATGGACACAGGGAAGGGAGCACTACACACTGGGGTCTATTGGGGGGGAATAGGGGAGGGACAGCAGGGGGGGAAACTGGGGAGGGATAGCATGGGGAGAAATGCCAAATGTGGGTGAAGGGGAGGAAGGCAGCAAAACACACTGCCATGTGTGTACCTATGCAACTATCTTGCATGTTCTGCACATGTATCCCAAAACCTAAAATGCAATAAAAAGAAAAAAAAAAGAAAAAGAAAAGTGAGACTAAAGAGTTTCTGTACAGCAAAAGCAACAATCAAGAGAATAAACAGACAATTTACAGTATGGGAAAATATATTTACAAAATATACATCCAATAAAGTTCTAACACACAGAATATACAAGGAACTTAAATAATTCAACAAGCAAAAAATAAACCCTCTTTAAAATGGGCAAAATGGGCCGGGTGCGGTGGCTCATGCCTGTAATCCCAGCACTTTGGGAGGCTGAGGTGGGCGGATCACGAGGTCAAGAAATTGAGACCATCTTGGCCAGGTGAAACTCCATCTCTACTAAATAAAATACAAAAAAATTAGCTGGGCGTGGTGGCGTGCACCTGTAGTCCCAGCTACTCAGGAGGCTGAGGCAGAAGGATTACTTGAACCCAGGAGGTGGAGTTTGCAGTGAGCTGAGGTCATGCCACTACACTCCAGCCTGGCACCTGGTGATGGAGTGAGACTCTGTCAATAAATAAATAAATAAATAAATAAATAAATAAATAAATAAAATAAAATGGGCAAAATGCATGAACAGACACTTCTCAAAAGTATATATACACATGGCCATCAAGCATATGAAAAAATGCTCAACATCACTAATAATTTGTGGTGATGATTAGTCACTAATGGCTAATGCAGTGCAAATCAAAACCATAATGAGATACTATCTCATGCCAGTCAGAATAGCTGTCTATTAATAAGTCAAACAATGACTAGTGAGGTTGCAGAGAAATGCTTATACACTGCTGGTGGGAATGTAAATTAGTTCAGCCACTGTGGAAAGCAGTTTGGAGATTTCTCAAATAACTTGAAACAGAACTACCATTTGACCTAAAAATGCCATCACTGGGTATATATCTAAAATAAATAATTATATGAAAAAGACACAGGGATGCATATTTTCATTGCTGCACTATTCACAGTATCAAAGACATGGAATCAACCTAGATGCCAATCAATGGTGGATTGGATAAATCAAATGTGCTACATACATACCATTAAATGCTACCCAGCCATAGAAAAGAATGAGATCACATTATTTGCAGCAACATGGATGCAGCTTGAAGCTATTATTCCAAGCAAATTAATGCAGGCACAGAAAACCAAATATTAATATTGCAGCTTCTCACTTATAAATGAGAGCTAAACACTGAGTACACAGGAACACTAAGAAGGGAACAATAGACATTGGGTCCCACTTGAGAGTGGACGGGGACAGGAAAGTATGAATTGAATAATTACCTCTGTTATTCTGCTTACTATTTGGGTGACAACATATTCATTACACCAAACCCCACAACATACAATATACCCATGTAACAAACCTGTACCCCCATGAAACTAAAAGTTGGAAGAAAGAAAAAATATATAAATAGTTAATATTAGATTGTTCTTTTCTAAATTAATAAAATATGTGTTTTAAAATGTCTACACTCATGGTAAAATCTAATCTACATCTTTATCAATAGTGAATAATGTGTACGTTCATACATTCATGTGCTTATTCATCATTGGTTTAAACCAACATTTGTTGAGGGTCTCCTTTGTCTAGAAACTCTGCTAGTTTCCCGAAGAGAATAAATAAAAATCACAACATAAAATAAAAAAATAATTGTGAGGCATACTTCTGGTGCCAATATAAAATTATATTTAGGAAAACATGTTGATATGTAATTTATATTACAGTTTTGGACAAAAATCACAAATTTAGAATTACAATAATATGAAATATTTCAAAGTAAATTACATAAATACATTTCAATATTATACCCATTTTTCATGTCTCTGCACATTTAATAATCACATTTTATTAAAAAATAAATTGGATAAAATTATTTCAGATCTCTTATGTATATGCAGTTGGTTTTATTACAGTAACTACACTATAAAATAATTTTCCAGTAAATATGTATTTCAAATGTATCTCTACTTTAGTGAATTCCCAAAGAAGTGAGTATAAAACTGGTAACAAGACCCAAAGTACTTTAAAACACATTTAATTATCCATATGCCTCAAATTCATCTTGTAGGTTAATTCAGTTTCTTCTCCAATTGTTGGTTTACATATTATACATTAACTTAAGATAAATCAGTCATTCAATTCAATATTGCAAATTCATACTGAGTTAAAAATTATACTTTTTCAATTGTAACCACATAATAATATATTTATTACCAAATCAATATGTTTAAACTCATCCTCAACAAATTTCAAGAAATATGGAAAGCTTTAAAAATTCCCAAGAGTAAGGCTACTTTTCGACACATAGTTTTTAAGCAATTCCTTGAACTTTCATGAGATATGCTCATTTTCATGTAGCTTAGTGAGCCTATTTCAATTAGCAAATGTATCTGAAAAATTTATCATATCATTTTTTATACTTTGATTTTAATTTTTCATTCAATAAAAATGTACTAAAATATAGTAAAAAAAGTTAAAGACAAATCTGTTTAGCAAATTTATTGTAGTTCAAGGTATAAGATCAAAGTTTACTAAAAAATCTATTATTCTAGAAATTACTATACATTTTACATTATTATAGACATTGTACATTAATAGCCTTGTAACTTCATTGATTTGTGAAGTCTTTGTAAAAGATTCTTGGCAAATATGGGTTATTGATAAAAAATGCAATAAATTGCTAATAGTCTTGGTATTTATTTTTAAATTGGTTGTAAACTTGTGTCACCCACTAACCTGAGTTACTGTTCTATGTGTTACACAATGTTATTGCAACAGGGAAATTTTTCTGTGAGTTAATTTTAAAGGTTTCAAATATTAACAAAGTATCTATATTACAGTCTATTATTCTAAATGACATCTCCTCAGCTGGGTGGCTTTTGCTTATAATCATAGTACTTTGGGAGGCCGAGGTGGGCAGACTGCCTTAATTCAGGAGCTTCAGATCAGCTTGGTCAATATGATGAAAGCTCATCTCTACTAAAAATACAAAAATTAGCCAGGAATGGTGGCACATGCCTGTAGTCTCAGCTACTCGGGAGGCTGAGGCATGAGAATTGCTTGAATACTGGAGGCAGAGATTGCGGTGAGCTGAGATCCTACCACTGACTTATAGCCTGGGCAATAGAGCCAGACTCTATTTAAAACATGAATAAATACAAATAACATCTCCTCTTTCTTTTGTTCCTTTTGAATTTTACATATGATTTGCAGTTTATTATATACCTAATATTTGGCTTTCTCATTGATTCATCTATAAACATTGCCTTTGCACAATCAGAAGAATAATTTACTCACTTTTAAAACTTCACATTTGTCTGGTCAGATAATTTTTTTCTACAATGTTGTGTGGTTCATCATATTAATATCTTGCATTATTTGTACTTTATATATAAAAGAAAATAAACCTTGCTCATTCTGAATTTAAGTGCTTTTAAACATTCCAATAAGAGTAAGATATTTTTTATATATTTCTTAAGTTTCAGGATTGTGTGAGGTCCTTATACTTCTTTTTAAACTTTGCATTTAATCTTAACATTTTTGTTGCTTAATTTGAAAAATAAGTCAGTAGATTACATTCATGATATTAATTTTCAGGTGAAGTAATAAAACCCTATAGCAACACTTCAACCAAATACTTTAAATGTTTTTTCTCAATGTTTAACATTCTTTATTAGGGTCAAAATCACCATTTATTATACAAATAAGATCACAAAGTGATACTAGTGATGTCAGTGTCAAAGCTGCAATGACAATTCATATACCACAAATGGTATTGTCAGAGGTGACATGATTTCCAAAATGTTGACCCACTCTAGGTTAAGTTTCAAAGAAAGCAAAGTACCATCTCCATATAATTTATCCAGTACTTAAATCTGATGGACATGAAAGCCATGTAAAATTTATTTTATATTTCTGTGTACAGTGGTAGGGTATATTTAAAGTACACGTCTTATTCAAGTCATTGTCTATTACGTAACTGTTTTTCTTACAAACTCTGATAATAGGTTGTCTATTTTCCTATTCATTCTTTTTCTCCCCCTCCACCACACAGATATCTATTTCTAATCATTATCTACTTCTAATCACTATCGCTCTCCATTTACACACACACACACACACACACAGTCACACACAAAGCATGTTTTCATATACACACAGTCTGAATGTAAACTTCTGAAAGAAAAACTATGTCTATCTTCCACATTGCTCTATCCTCTATACATTGTAATTATTCAATAAATATTTGTTAATCAAATAAATACCTTTTATTTTCATCATTTTATTTGAAATAGATGCACTGTCCCTCTAAGTGCATTACACGTCATCTCTTAAAACACAAAGTTATTACGGCAAGATTAGAATAATCCAGCTAGAACATTGCAGTATTAGTACTAGTAGCTGTCTTACACGGTTATTTTATTGTTAAATACCTAAAAACCCCCAGCATTTAAATAGAAGATAAATATTTTTGTAATCTGAATTACTACACCAAAAGTCAAATGAGCTGACTCTAATAATTGTACACTGTTTTATTCACTTACAAACTTCAAAAAATGAATAGCTCTTAGTTTCTCAAGTAAGAAACAATAACATGAAAAGCATTGCATTCAGAATGAGCCAAGGCACCCTTTGGCAGAAATGTTGAATTAGTTTGCCTAAAGAATACTAGTATTGCTCACGTTTGCATATTTAGATTAATAGTACATTTCTACAAGGTTTGTGCTGTAATTGGAACTTAAGTAACATTTGTAAAGTGTTATCTGTCAGAGCCTGAAGAGACCCAAAGAGAATGTATGTCATTATGCAAAATTACTAATTAAGTACAAGTAATTTAGCAGATAATTTACATGTTCATTTTATAATAGAAATTATTTAGTTTTAAGGTCCTCTTTGTATTTCTAAAGTAATCTTGACCCAAGGGATCACAGACTGTTAAGAAGAAGTATAAATTATAGAATGAGACATATGTTTAACTGACTCATAGAGCTTTTGTTGTGGCTAATGATTCTTCTAACAGTAATTGCATAAGGGAAAACATTTTCTTTTTAAGTAAATAGTGCTCATTACCTCTTAAATCTACTGTCACTTGACAACATTAATTTGGAAAAATTTCTACCTTCTTGATTAGCTCTCCAAGGATAATCAGCAGCTTTAAATTAATATTGATCAAACAGAAACCATCATATCCATCAGTGTTCTTACAAATGTGGATGCACGGAAAAAAATAATATTTCAATAGATTCTGAAAAGAGAAACAATTACTTTCATGAAACCATAAATTATTGAAATATACTGTAAACTATCAATATAATATTAGAATGGGTTATTTATTGTGTAGCTATTAATACATACTAGATTCATATATAAATCTTAAATATTTCAGTAATAAAGTTTGCATTTGTATAATCTGACTTTGGCCATATTGTGTTACAAATTGTTATCCCATGCAACTCTGGAGAAAAGAAATCTTTTCTTTCCACACCAGTCCATTTTAAAATCCAAATCATCTGAAAGCTCCATGAAGGCAGCAATACTGTTTATTTAAACAGCTCTAGTTCATGAATGTAAAACAGTGCTGAGCAACACTCTAATTTAGATGACAATTCCCTCAAGTTCTTCTCTCTGTTTTCTTTAGGTTTAATATCTTTTTGGTTTTAAAATTACTTTAAAATGATATTAATTCATTTTTTCTCATTTTTATTGGTGCATATATTTAATGCTGTTGGATTTTTTTCTGCTGATTAATTTAGCTTTATACCAAAATTCTGATAAGCCCCATTTTAATTTTGAGAAATAGCCTAGATTCATTTGTTTCCAGTTGATCCCAGAGTTGTTTAACTCTGTCCATTTTTATTACCACGTGGAAGAATTTTTTGTTTTTCAAATTTGTTACAAATTATTGTTTTATTGAAAATTCAGAAAATGCTCTTAGTATTATTATTTTTTTTTAAGTGTTAAGATTTCATTTGTGATATAAAACGATGAGTTTTTATGAATATCTTGGCTGTACTTCAGAGAAGTATAGTATAATATGGGTTAGGCTTTCAATATTGTAATATAATATCTAAATTATTGATGACAAATGCACAGTACTTCAATATCTTTATAAAATCTTAGTCCACGTGATTTTCCTTGCATTGATTTTTATTTTTATTAATTTCCTTGTACAGTTCTTTTGCAGCTTCAGTTGGTGTTTAAAGAAAGTCACTGATATATTGCTATTTGCATAAAGATTCATGGCTGTTACAGCTTCACTGAAAAATATTGTTTTTAACATTATAAAATATTTCATCATTATATACTCTATTTGGCATAAATTATGTGCATTTGGATATCAAGATTTTAACTCCTACATCACTTCAATTGCCTTTGAGTAGTGCATATCAATGCATCCTCCTATTTTGATCACATCTGAAGGTTGTTTTTTCAAGTCTGTCACTTGCAGAAGGTGGAATTTTGGGTTTTACATTTCTAGTCAATAAAACCATTTTCTTCCTATTGGTGATATAAGCTCATTTTATTATCCTGGAATTAATATATTCGGCCTATATTATCTTATATTTTTAATGTTTTATTCACACATATGTATGTCATTATATGGTCACTTATTTGTTATCTCTCTCCTCATGTATTTTGGTATTTAGAAAGTTTTGCAATTTTAGAGTAATGGCTACATTTATAATGTCTACACTAAAGCTTTTTAAGAATATCCTTAGTCCTCTCACTTTTTCAGATTCTATTGTTTTCTTCTGTGAGTGAAATTAACTTTAACTGGGATGCTTTTCTTCCTCCTCCTCTCTCTCTCCCTACAAATCCAATTTGAAGTAGTATCTTTCACTCCCAGTTATTATGAGTAATTAGTGAACTGATTATCCTTTCCATACACTTCCTTAATTTTGTTAACCACTGTTAATTATGTTACTTTATGTAAAATGTCAGAATATTTAACCTATACATACTTTATCATCTTCTTTATGTCTGTTAGTCATTTCTCCATAGATAAACATATATTAAGTGTTTAGCACCAGATTTTAAGTTTAATTGTTTTTATATTCTTCAGACAATATTCTAGGTAGGAGTTATGGGAACAATATTGTTTGAGTTTTGACATATTCTTAAAGTCTACCTTTACACAACAAGGTCAATTTAGATGGATATAAGTTCTTTTTGTTACAATTTTCTTCCTTAGAACCTTAAGTATATTATTAGATATTTTTGGCACAAAACATTACAATTGGAAAGGCAGGTATTTTATTTTATTTATAAGTGACTCGAACATTTTGCCTAGATACTCAAAGAATATCTTTTCCTTTGCTTTAAAGTATAATAGCTTTGCTGGAATATTTCTAGGTGCTAGGAGTCATCCACTATAGATTGATTTTATTAGGTTCCAGAATATAAATATGATTATGATGCCACTTAATGATGGGGACACATCCTGAAAAATGGCATCATCAGGCAATTTTGTCATTCTGGTAACATCATAGAGTGTATTTACACAAACTTAGATGGTGAAGCCTATTATATACCCAGGCTATATGATATAGTCTATTGCTTTTAGCCTACAAATCTGCATAGCATGTTACTGTACTGAATACTTGTAGGTAATTGTAACACAATGAAAAGTAAGTATTTGTGTATCTAAACATATCAAAACAGAAAAATCATGGTAAAAATAGAGCATAAACTATAAAAAATGGAACACCTGTAAAGGGCGCTTATTGTGAATGAAGCTTATATAAAGGGAAGTTTCTGTGAGTGACTCAGTGAGTGACTGATGAGTGAATGTAAGGGCCTACAATATTAATGTATACTACTGTAGGCTTTATAACACTGTACATTTAGGCACACTAAATCTATTAACTTTTTTCTTCAATAATATGTTAAACTTAGGTAAATCTACAAGAAAGGCAGAGCACAATGGCCAAACAGAGCCCTTCAGTGACTACCCTCCTATAGGAACACCCAATAACTATTCATGGAAGGAATTACCTTCACAGGAACCAGAAAATCAGATGAGTAATCATAGTACCTGGTTTTAATATAGTAACAAGGAAAGAGATATTGAAGGGGATAGGCAGGACAGTTTTACATTGCCTACACGACCCCTTCCTCAAGCCCATACAGTGCAGCACAAAGAGAATCTGTGTGCTTAGAGGAAGGAGAGTGGGCATGGGACCTTGCATTAAAACTCAGTGCTACCCTATCATACGGCACAGGACAGAATTCTGCTGGTGCACTTAGAGGGAGCATTTAGACCAACACTGGACCAGAGAGGAATCCTCCACCCTAACATGAGGAAGCTGAGTCTCAGCCAGCTTCACCATGGGCTGACTAATGTGCCAAGGGTACTCAAATAAATTTGAGTGTCAATAAGGCCATAAAGACTGCAATTCCTGGGCAAACCCTGGTATTGCACTGATATTGGAGGCATTGCATACAGGAAGTGACCCAGAGTGGCACCAGCTGCAGCAGCCCACAGCCATGGGAGTGCCTGAATGAACCCTCTCCCAGTTCCAGGATAAGTAGCTCACTGGCAGATTCCTTCTTAGGGGAAATAGAGGGAAGAGTACAGACGTAGATGATTTGTCTTGAAATTTGGGTATAAACTCACACACAATAAAGTAAATTACTAAGCAGATTTCTAAAGCACCAATTCTAGGTTTTTACTCCTGCATGGTGTTTCTAGACTCACCCTGGGAATTCGCTGCTCTAAAGGAATAGACTTAGTCACAGTAGGATTCACCACCTGCTTATTAAAGTGGTCCTGGGCTTTGAATAAAAATGAGTGGCAGCCAGGTAGTAGTGGCGACAAGCCTTGGACAAGGGTTAGTACTCTGCTGATCTGGAAAAAATATGTGAGTGACCCAGTGTTGTGTCAGCTGTGGTGGCCATGAAAATGCTCATATTACCCCTCACCAAACTTTAGGCAGCCCAGTGTACAGAGAGATCCCTTCTGATTAGGGAAAAGAGAGGGAAAATATCAAGAGACTTTGCCTGGTATCCCAGACAATTCACTGTTATCTTCTCCAGGTTAACCAAGGTTATGTAATTAGGAGACTATAGAGTCACAGCGTTCCTCTGTGCTTAAAGAGCTGTTGTGACCACAGGATTAGGTTAGAACACTCAGGTGCCTTTGAATTCATGGAAAGAAGGAGAGGTACAAATAAGCTCAGGGTGTAAATATTTTAACAAATCTCTGATTCTTCAATGCCTAGACACTGATAAATGTCCACAAGCATCAAGAACATCCAAATATACATGTGGTGGCTCATGTCTATAATCCCAGCTACTTTGGAGGTTGATGTGGGAGGACTTTTTGAGGTCAGAAGTTAGAGACCAGCATAGTCAACATAGTGAGACCCCATTTCTCAAAATATTAGTCAGGTGTGATGGTATGGGCCTGTATTCCCAGCTACTCAGGAGTTTGAGTTGTGAGGGTTGCTCAAGCCCAGGTGTTTGAGGCTGGACAGAGTGAGACCCCATCCGTAAAAATAAAATTTAAAAGAAAAATAAACAAATTCCAGGAAAATTTAACATCACCAAATGGACTAACTTAGGAACCAGTGACCAATCCCGGAGTGACAGACATGTGACCTATTAGACAAATAATTCAAAATAGCTGTGTTGAGGAAGCTCAATGAGCTTCAAGTTAACACCAAGAAGGAATTCTGAATTCTCTTAGAGAAAATTAACAAAGAGATTGAAATATTTAAAAGTATTAAGCAGAAATTATAAAGCTGAAAAATTCAATTAACAACCTGAAAAATGGACTAGAGTCTCTCAACAGCAGAATTAATCAAGTAGAAGAAAGAATTAGTAAGCTTGAAGGCAGGCTATTCAAAGAAATAATAATACAGAACTTTACAAGTACAGGGATAAACAAAGGATACTAACAGCAGAAGGAGAAGAAAATGAATACAATATAAAGAAGTTAAAACACATCTGGAAGCAGACTTCTCAGCAAAAGCCTTAGACATCAGGACAGAGTGAGACGATATATTTGAAATGCTGAAAAAAAAATGAATTCCCAACTTAAAATGTTATTTCCAGCAAAATTACCCTTCAAACATGAAGAAGAAATTATGATCTATCAGACAAACACAAGCTGAGGGATTTTATCAAGAGCAGACTTGTCTTACAAGAGATACTAAAGAGAATTCTTCAGCTTCAAAGAATAGGACATTAATGAGCAAAAATAAGTCAACTGAACATATAAAACTTACTGGTAAAAGTAAGTACACAGACAATACTGCAGTTCTTGGGCAAGCCCTGGTATTGCACTGATTTTGGAGGCAAATTTTAGTCAAAGTAAGAAAAAAAATCACATATTTCATAGAAAAACTAAAAAAAAACCCATCAAAAATAACACCACAATTTGTTGAGACTGTACAAATATATAAATAGAGTCAACAAATAATTAAAATGTGGGGGGATGGAGATATAGAGAGTTTTAGTTTTCTCTTATTTGTGTGTTTTCTTTTCTCTTCTGTCTTTTTTAATTGTTTTCAGTGATCAAAGTTAAGTTTTCATCAGTTTAAAATAATTGGTTATAAATTTCAATGTAATCCCAAAGCAAAAACCTTAAAACAGAGACATAAAAATAAAATGTAAGGAATTAAAAAACAATAGCGGAGAAAATAACTTCTAAACAAAGAGAGACAAGAAGGAACACTAAAAGAAAGAGAAGAACAACAAAACATTCAGAAAAGGAATAACAATATGGCAGTAGTAAGTACTTCCATAGCAATAATAACACTGAAGCCACAATAGTAAAAGCAAAGAAGGTTATTATTTAATTATAAGAGGATCAGTCCAACAAAAAAATATTATAATCCTAAATATATATGTAGCTAACTCCACAGCTTCCAGGTCCATAAAACAATTAATTCTAGACCTAGGAAAAGAGATACACAGCAACACAATAATATAGTAAGGGACTTCAACACTCCACTGACAGCAGTAGACAGATTATCAAGGTGGAAGTCAACAAAGAAACACTAGACTTAAACTTCACTCTAGAACAAACAGAACTAACACCTATTCACAGAACATTCTACTCTAGTACTGCAGAATATACACACTTCTCATCAGCACATGGGGCATTCTCCAAGATAGATATTATGACAGGCCACAAAACAAGTATAAAAAATTTTTAAAAATCGAAATCCTATCAGGTATCTTTTCAGACCACAGTGGAATGCAACTAGAAATCAACTCTAAAAGGAAACCTCAAAACTATATAAATACATGGAAATTAATCAAATCTGCTCTTGAATGATTTTGAGGTTAACAATGAAATCAAGATAAAAATTTAAAAATTATTCAAAGTGAATATTAACAATAAGGCAAGATATAAAGACCTCTGGGATACAGAAAAAGCAGTGCTAAGAGGAAAGTTTACAGTGATAAATGCCTACATCAAAATGTATGAAAGTTTACAAACTGGCAACCCAATATCTCACTTAAATGAACTAGAGAAACAATAACAAACCATACGCACACCAGCAGAAGAAAAGAAACAAATATCAGAGCAGAACTACATGAAATTCAAACAAAAAAATTACAAAAGATCCATGAAACAAATAGTTGATTCTTATAAATAATAAAGTTGATAGACCATTCGCTAGATGAACCATGAAGAGAGGAGATTCAAATAAGCTCAACTAGAAATGCAAATAGCGACATTCCAAATGACACCAAAGAAATACAAAAGATCATTTGAGACTACTATGAATACCCCTCTAGACATATATACTAGATCATCTATAATAAATGAATAAATTTCTGGAAAAATATAACCCTTCTTGCTTGAATCAGGAAGAAATAGAAATCCTGAATACACCAATAATAAGCAGTGAGATTGAATCAGTAATAAAATACTGACAACATAAGAGCCCAAGGCCAGATGAATTTGCAGCCAAATTCTACCAGACATTCAAAGAATTGGTACCAATCTTATTAAAAATATTCCAAAAGACTAAAAAGAAGGAAAACATCTTTTATTCATTCTATGAAATCAGCATCACTCTGATGTTAAAGCCAGGAAAGAATATAAAAAAGAAACTATAGACTAATAATCCTAATGAATATAGATGCAAAAATCCTCAACAATATACTAGTAAACTGAATCCAACAGCACATCAAAAAGATAATTTCACCATAATCAGTGGGTTTCAGCCCAGAGATGCAGGGATGGTTCAAGATATGCAAGTCAATAAATGTGATTTATTACATAAATAAAATTTAAAACCAAAACCATATGATCTTCTCAACAGATACAGAAAATACATTCAATAAATTCCAGTATTTCTTTATTATAAAAGCCCTCAACAACTTAGCATAGAATGAACATACATAAACATGATATGTCATATATGACACACCCATACCCAACCCAACATCACAATTAATGTGGAAAAGTTGATAGTATCCCCTCTAAGAACTGGAACAAGATGGAGATAGTCACTTTTACCACTTCTGTTAAACATAAAAGTGCTGACAAGAGCAATCAGGCAAGAGAAATACATAAAAAACATAAAAATTAGAGAAGAGGGGGTCAAACTATCTTTGTTTTCCAATGATACAATTGGCTATGTAGAAAATCCTAAAGACAACCGCAAAAGACTCCTAGATTTTATAAATGACTTCAGTAAAGTCTCAAGATATAAAACCCATGTACAGAAGTCAGTTGCACTGCTTTACACCAACAGCAACCAAGCTGAGAATCAAATTAAGAATGCAATTCCTTTTGCAATAGCTGCAAAAAAAAGAAAGAAAAGAAAAAAGAAATACCTTGAAATAAACAAGGCAAAAGAGTTTTACAAGGAGAAATACAAAAGGGTGGTGAAATAAATCATATTCTATATAAACAAATACAAATACATCCTATGCTCAGTATTGGAAGGATAAGTATTGTAAAAATGATGATACTGCCCAAAGGAATCTACGGATTCAATGCAATTCCTATCAAAATGTCAAGACCATTTTCACAGAATTAGAAAAAAAATGCCAAAATTCACATGAATCAAAAATATAGCCCTAATAGCCAAAGCAATCTTAAGCAAAAGTAACAAACCTGGAGGCATCACACTATCTGATTTCAAACTATACTACAAGGCCATAGTAGCCAAAATAGCAATGTATTGGTTAAAAAAGAGTAGATACATAGACCAGTGGAACAGAATAAAGAACTCAGAAATAAAGCTAAATTCTTAAACCCAACTGATTTTTGACAATGCATACAAAAACATAAACAGGGTAAAGGACTCCCTGTTCAATAAATGGTGCCAAGAAAACTGGACAGCAGCAACATGTAGAAGGCTGAAGTTGGAGTCCCATCTCTTACCATATACAAAAATCAACTCAAGATGAATTAAACCTTTATCCATTGATGGATTAAAGATTTATCTAAAACCTGAAACCATAAAAATTCTAGAAGAAAAACTAGGAAAAACTCTTGGACATTGGCCTAGGCAAGTACTAATTTCCCAAAAGCAAATGCAACAAAAAACAATGAATAATTGGGACTAAGTAAATTAAAAAGCTTCTACATAGCAGAAAAGTAATCATTATAGTAAAGAGAAAACCCATGGAATAGGAGAAAATATTTACAAACTATGCATCCAACAAAGGTCTAGTATCCAGAGTTTATAAGGATCATAAATCAGCAAGCAATAATAATAATGATGATAATAATAATATTAATAACCCCCTCAAAAGGTGGGCAGATGACATGAACAGACATTTTTCAAAAGAAGATAAAGAAATGATCAACATACATGAAAAAATGCTCAACATTATTAATTATCATGGAAATGCAAGTTAAAACCATATAACAAGAAGTTAGAGATAACTTCTTGCCCCAGCCAGAATGATTATTTTGAAAAATCAAAAAACAATAGATGTTGGCATGAATGTGGTGAAAAGAGACCTCTTACACACTGCTAGTCGGAATGCAAATTAGTACAATTCCTATGGAAAGTAGTTTGGAGATATCCCAAATAATTCAAAGTAGATCTGATATTCAATCCAGCAATCTCTCTACTGAGTATCTACCCCCCCCAAAAAAAAGTCATTGCATCAAAAAATACCTGCATATGTATGCTTACCATAGTGCAATTCACAATTGCACTAGGGACAAACCTAGGTGCCCATCAACTGGTAAGTGGATTAAAAAAAATGTGTATACACCATGGAATACCACTCGGCCTTTAAAAAGCATGAAATAAGGTATTTGTAGCAACTTGGATGGGAGTGAAGATTATTATTGTAAGAGAAATAACTCAGAAATGGAAAACTAAATACCTTATGTTCTCACTTATAAGTAGGAGCTAGGCTATGGATAAGCAAAAACATACAGAGTGGTATTAATGGTCACCAGAGAGGCAGAAGCTAAGGATTAGAGGGTGGTGAGGGAAAGAAATTACATATTGGGTACAATGTATACTACTCAGGTGATGGTTCCACTAAAACCCCAGGCTTCACAAATACAGAGTTAGAGTTCATCTATGTAATGAAAACCCACTTGTATCCCCAAAGCTGTTGAAATATATATATGTGTGTGTGTATATGTGTGTGTGTGTGTGTGTGTGTGTGTAGATAGATGGTAGTTATAAATATAGAAAATAAATCAATAACATAGAAATAAAAATAAAAGAAAGCAGTTAATCTTCTTCCTGAAAGGAATCCCCATCTTGACCAGTCTTCAAAAGAGAAATTTCCTCTAAGCCTTCAGAGGTCCCAGAAGAAACTCGGTTTTACTGACCTGGCTCTGTTGCTTACGAGGGTCTAGAATGCCCTGCCTTGGGCACCACCCACTTAAGCAGGTCATACCAGCATCACTTCCTTTTCGGTTAGGGTTCCAGGATCTATGTTCTATGCCTTGTGATCACAGGAGGTGGCAGATGTAACAGAGCTGATTTTCTTGGGGAGCAAGCAGAGGAATGTGGGAAGAAAAGTGAAGGAACAGACCTGAAACTAGGCCAGTCTATCTGCTCTGATTTTGTCCCTTCCCATTCATTCCAGAGGGCTCCGAGAAAAAGCCACTTAGATCCAGAGGTGCCCAAGTTAAAACCCTCTGTGCCTCATACCCATTCTCTGTCCCTCATTCACTGACCAGCCATGCTGGCCTTTTTTCTTTTTCCTAAATATATTGGATTCTTACCTAACCCATATGGGTCTTCTCTTTGCTTGGAGAGCCCTTCAATCCTGTGTCCTGTCTAACTTCTTTCACTTGGCTAAATTCTATTCAGCTTTCTGTTCTTGGCTTAAGTGTTTCTTCCTCAGAGATGTCCCTTTTGACCATTTCTACTCTAAAAAGTAATCTAATTGAATGGTAGAACACAGAGGATGTTTAGGAAAATGAAACCGCTCTCTGTGATACTGTAGTGTTACGTACACGGCATTATACATTTGTCTCAAGCCACAACACCCAGAGTGAACCCTAATGCTAACTATGGACTGTGTACATTAATGATGTATTACTATAGGTTCATTCATTGCAACAAATGTGCCACTCTAGGGGGATATTGATAGTGGGGGTGGCTGTGCATGTGGTAGCAGGGAGTATTTGGGAAATCTCTGTACCTTCATCTCAATTTTGCTGTGATCCTATACTGTTCTGAAAAATAAAGTCTATTACAAATAAATAAAAAAATGAAAGCAATAATAACAATAAAAATAAATAAATAATAATATTAACTGTAAGTCATCAAAATTCTCCAATAGCAATATGTAGAGTGGCTTAACAATATATAGAGTGGTTAAAAGAAAAAGAGGACTCAAGTATATGCTTTGTATAAGAAACTCAATTGACTTATAAGGACACATCTAGAGTTACAATAAACAAATGGAAAACGATATTCCATGCAAAGGAAAATGAAAAAACAAAGAGCAGGAATAGCTATACTTATACCAAAAGAAATAGACCTTAAGACAAAATGTATAAAAAGAGATGAAGAAAAATAATTATGTAATAATAAAGGGGTCAACTCACCAAGAGGATATAACAGTTGTAAATATATATGCACTCAATGCTGAAGCACCCAGATATAGAAAACAAATATTATTAGAGTTAAAGAGAGTGATAGTCCCCAGTACAGTAATAGTTGAAACTTTAACACTTTACTTTCAGCATTGGATATATCATCTAGAAAGAAAATAAACAACAAAAAATTGATTTAACAGACACTTACAGAACATTTCATCCAACAGCGGCCTACTTCACATTCTTCTCTTCAGCATAAAACGTTCTCAAAGATAGTATATATGTTAGGCCACAAAACAAGTCCCATAAATTCCACGTCCCATTTATTCCACTTTTCTGACAAGAGTGTTATTGATTTCTTGTTATGAAATCATTAACAAGATAAAATTGAAAACTATGTAGACACATGAAAAGTAAACAACATTCAAATGATCAAGCATTGGGACAATGCATACATGAAAAGAAAAGTTTTTAAAATATTGAAACAAATAAAAATAAAAACACAGCATGCCAAAATGTATGGGATAGAGAAAAAGTAGCAATAAGAGAGATATTTATAGCAATAAATGCCTACATCAAAATAGTAGAAAAATTTTAAATAACTAATGATGACTCTTAAAGAACTAGGACAGCAAGAACAAACCAAACCCCAAACTAATAGAAGAGAAATAGTAAAGATAAAAGCAGAAATAAATGAAATTCAGACAAAAAATACAAAAGAATTGCAAATGAAAGAAAAAGTTGATTTCTTGAAACAATAAAATTAACAAACATTTTAGTCAGAGTAACTAAGAAAAAAAGAGAGAATACCCAAATAAATAAAATCAAAGATTAAAAAAAAGACATTACAAATGATACCACCAAAATTTAAAAGGATCATTAAAGACTATTATGAGCAAATATATGCCAATAAATTGAAAAACATAGAAGAAATATGTAAACTCCCAGACACATAAACATACCAAGATTGAGCCATAAAAAATCAGAAACCTGACTAGACTAATAACAAATAACAAGATAGAACCAGTAATAAAAAATATTCTATCAAAGAAAATCCCAGGATCTGATGGTTTGTTAGCTGAACTTAATCAAACATTTGAAGATGAAATAAAATCATTCATACACAAACTATTGCAAAAAGTTGAGAATGAGGTAATACTCTCAAATTCATTTCATGAGACCAGGATTACCCTGATGTCAAAATCCAACAAAGATACAACAGAGCAACAACAAACTACAGACCAATATTACCAATGAAACATAAATGCAGAACTCTTCAACAAATACTAGCAAACTGAATTCAACAACTATTCAAAAGACCATTAACCATGATCAAGTGGGATTCTTCCCGTAGATGCAAGGATGGGTCAACATATGCAAATTGATAACTGTGAGAGATCACAGCAACACAATACAGGGTAAAATATATACTATCATTTCTTCTGATGCTGAGAAAACTTTCGATAAAATTCCACATCTTTTTATGATAAAAACTCTCAACAAACTGGGTATAGAAGGAACAAACCGCAAAATTATAAAAAGCCATATAACACAAAACCACAAATATTATCATACTAAATGAGGAAAAACTGAAAGCCTTTCCTCCAAATTCTGGAACCCAACAAAGATGCCCACTTTCATCACTGTTATTCAAAAAGTACTATGATTTCTAGCTAGAGCACTCTGACAAGAGAAAGAAATAAAAGGTATCCAAATTAGAAAGAAGTCAAATTATCTCTGTTTGCTGCTGATATGATCGTATATTTAAAGAACTCTCAAGAATCCATCAAAAACACTTAGAAATGATAAATTCAGTAAAATTGCAGGAAACAAAATCAACCAATAAAAACCAGTAGCATTGCTATATGTCAACAGCAAACAATCTGATAAAGGAAAAAAATTCCATTTGTAATAGCCACAGATAAAATAAAATATCTGGGAATACACTTGTGTGAAAGTTCTCTATTTTTAAAACTATGAGTCATTGTTGAAAGAAACTGAAGAGGATAAAAAAAGTAAAGATACTCCATGTTCATGGATAGGAAAAAAATTATTATCATTATAATTATCATATGCATTTTACTTTTTTTATCTTTTTAACTTTAGTTTCAGGTGTACATATGCAACTGTGTTACATAAGAAAATTGCATGTCACAAGTGCTTGGTATACAAAAAATCCTGTTACTGAGGTAATAAGCATAATAACTGATAGGTAGTTTTTCTATTTTCTCTCTCTTTCTACACTCCACACTCAAGTAGACCTGTGTCTCTTTTTCCCTTCTTTGTGTCCATATGTACTCAACGTTTAGTTTCCACTTATAAGTGGGTATATATATATATATATATGTGTGTGTGTGTGTGTGTGTGTATATATATATATATGTTGTGGAACATATATATGTGGGAACATATATATTAGTGGGAACAAACATGTGTGATATTTGGTTTTATGTTCCTGCATTACTTGGCTTAGTATAATGGCCTCCAGCTCCTTCTATGTTGCTGCAAAGGACATGATCTCATTATTTTTCATGACTGTGTAGTATTCCATAATCTATATATACCACATTTTCATTATCCAATCTACCATTCATGGACCTCGAAGTTGGGAAATTTATAAAGAAAATAAGTTTAACTGCCTTACGGTTCCACTGGCTGTACAGGAAGCATGGTGCTAGCATCTGCTCAGGTTCTGGGGTGATTTCAGGAAACTTAAAATCATGGCAGAAGGTTAAGGGAGAGCAAGGTGCCTCACATGGTGGAAACAGGAGCCAGAGACAATGAGGGAGGAGGTGCTGCACACATTTAAACAAATAGATATTGTGAGAACTCACTATCATGAGAACAGCACCAAGGGGATGGCAATAGACGATTCATGAGAAATCTAATACCAACATCCAAGAACCTCCCACCAGGTCCCACCTCCAACATTGGCGACTATGATTCAACATGAGATTTAGTGGGCATACAGATTCAGACACTATCATAGAATGATTTATATTCCCTTGGGTATATACCCAATAAGGGAATTTCTGGATCAAGCAGTACTTCTCTTTTAAGTGCTTTGAGATATTACCATACTGCTTTCCCCAATGGCTAAACTAATATGCATTTCCCTCAGCAGTGTGTATCAGCTACCTTGCCAGCATTTGTTATTTTTTGACTTTTAAATAATACTTATGCTGACTGATGTGAGATGGTATTTCATTGTGGGCCACTTGCATGCATTCTTTTTTTTTTTTGCGAAAGAATCTTGTTCTGTCACACAGGCTGGAGTACAGTGGCATGATCTTGGCTCACTGAAACCTCCATCTCCCAGGTTCAAGCAATTCTCCTACCTCAGCCTCCATATCTGGAATTACAGGTTCATGCCACTACACCTGACTAATTTTTGTATTTTTGGTAGAGATGGTGTTTCATCACGTTGACTAAGCTGGTCTCAAACTCCTCACCTCATAATCCACCTGCCTCAGCCTCCCAAAGTGCTGGGATTTCAGGCCTGAACCACCACACCCAGTCATAGGCATTCTTTTGAAAAGTCACTGTTTGACTGTTCATGTACTTTGCTCATTTTAAGTGGGATTTTTTTTGCTTGATAATGTGTTTAAGTTCCTTATAGATTCTGGATGCTAGCTGTTTGACAGATGCATAGTTTCCAAACCAACAGCCAACATCATACTAAATGGGCAAAAGTTGGAAGCATTCCCCTTAGAAGCAAAACAAGACAAGGTTGCCCACTGTAATGATTTCCATTCAATGTAGTACTGTAAGTCATAGCCAGAGCAATCAGGGAAGGAAATGAAAGATATCTAAATAGGAGAGGAAGTAAAAATGGCTCTGTTTGCAGATTGTGTGATGCTACATATACCTAGAAAAACCCAGTTTCTGTTGAAAAGCTCCTACATCTAATAAACAACTTCAGCAGAGTTTCAAGATATAATGTCAATGTACAAAAATCAGTAGCATTTCTATATACCAAAAACATCCCCCTGAGAGACAAATCAGAAAGACAATCCCAGTCATAATGGCCACAAAAAGAATAAAATACCTAGAAATACAGTTTTCAGGAGTGTGAAATATCTCTACAATGAGAATTACAAAACAGTGATCAAAAATCAAAGATGAAATGAGCAGATGGAAAAAAAAACATTCCATGCTCATGGATAGGAAGAATCTATATTGTTATAATGGCCATACTGCCCAAAGCAATTTACATATCAAAACTATTCCTATAAACTACCAATGACATTATTCACAGAATTAGAAAAATAGTATTATAAAATTCCCACGGAACCAAAAAAGAGCTCACATAGACAAAGTAATTCTAATTAAAAAGTACAAAGCTGGAGGCAGCACATCACCCAATTTCAAACTATACTACAAGCCTACAGTAACCAAAGCAGCATGGTATGGGTACAAAAACAGACATATAGACTACTGAAACAGCATAGAGAGCCCAGAAATAAAGCCAAACACCTACAACCATGTTATCTTTCGATGAAGTTGACCAAAACAAGCAATGGAGAAAGGAGTATTTAATAAATGATCCTGGGATAACTGTCTAATCATATGCAGAAGATTGAACCTTGACTGCTTCCTTACACCATATGCAAAAATCAACTTAAAATGGATAAAAGGCTCAAATGTAAAACCTAAAAATATATAAACTCTGCAAGATAATATAGACAATATCATTCCAGACATAGGTCCTGGCAAAGATTTCATGATGAAGATGCCAAAAACAATTGTGACAACAACAAAAATTGGCAAATAAAACCTAATTAAACTAAAAAGCTTCTGCACAGTAAAAAACTATATTACTTAAAAGTCAGTACTACCCAATGAAGTCTGCAAACTCAATGCAATCTCACTCAAAATATCAATAATATTCCTCACAGAAATATAAAAAAGTTAAAATATATATGGAATTACAGAAGACTCAGAATAGTTAAAGCCATTCTGAGTGAAAAGAACAAAGTTTCAGACATCACATTATCTAACTTCAAATTATAGTACAAAATTCCAGTAACAAAAACAGCATGGTACTGGCATAAAAACAGACACATAGAAAAAATGAAACAGAATAAGGAACCCATAAATGAATCCATGCATTTACAGTCTATTCATTTTGATTGCTGCAGAATATTCCATGGTGTATATGTGCCACATTTTCCAAGTCCAGTCTATTATCGATGGGCATTTGGTTGGTTCCAGGTCTTTGCTATTGTAAACAGTGCTGCAATGAACATTCATGTGCATGTGTCCTTATAGTAGACCGATTTATAGTCCTTTGGATATATACCCAGTAATGGGATTGCTGGGTCAAATGGAATTTCTATTTCTAAGTCCTTGAGGAATTGCCACACTGTCTTCCACAATGGTTGAACTGATTTACACTCCCACCAGCAGTGTAGAAGTGTTCCTGTTTCTCCACATCCTCTCCAGCATCTGTTGTCTCCAGATATTTTAATGATCACCATTCTAACTGGCGTGAGGTGGTATCTCAATGTGGTTTTGATTTGCATTTCTCTAATGACCAGTGATGATGAGCATTTTTTCATATGTTTGTTGGCCTCATGTATGTCTTCTTTTGAAAAGTGTCTGTTCATATCCTTTGCCCATTTTTGAATGGGCTTATTTGTTTTTTTCTTGTAAATCTGTTTGAGTTATTTGTAAATTCTGGATATCAGCCCTTTGTCAGATGGGTAAACTGCAAAAATTTTTTCCCATTCTATTGGTTGCCAATTCACTCTAGTGACTGTTTCTTTTGCCGTGCAGAAGCTGTGGAGTTTGATTAGGTCCCATTTGTCTATGTTGGCTTTAAATTTGTTAACTTTTGTGTTCTTTTGTAATAACACAGCTTAAAACATAAACACATTGTACAGACTATTACTACTACAAAATTAGTTTCTTTATATCCTTATTCTACAAGCTTCCAATTTAAAATGTTTATTTTTATTTTACTATTTTTTTTGGTTAAAATCGAAGGAATAAGAACACATTATCCTAGACCTATACATGGTCAGTATTATCAACATCACCAACTTCCACTTCCATACCTCAAAAAGTATGGAGTTATCATCTCCTCCCAGTATGTCTACTTCTGGAATAGTTCCTGAAGGACTTGTGTTAGGCTGCTTTTACAATTAATTTGTTTTAATAAGTAGTAGTATATTCTAAATGAATAAGAAATAGTATAGTAAATATATAAACCAGTAACATAGTTATTTACTATCAAGTATTAGATACTGTACATAATTGTATGTGCTATACTTTTATACCACAGCCAGTACAGTAGGTGTGTTTACACAAGCATCACCAAAAGCAGATGAGTAAGCTTCGTGCTATGACCACAATGACCATGTTACGGCTGCTACAATGACACTAAGTGATAGTAAATTTTCGGCTTTATTAGAATCTTATGGGACCACCATTGTATATGTAATATAACACTGATCAGAACATCATTATGTAGCTCATGACTGCATATGTATTTATGTTTGTATTTGTGTGCATGCATGTGTGTATATATGTTTATATGTTTCTGTGGTTTCTCCCTTTTGGCATTGTCTGCATAACTATTCATTATTGTTTTCCTTTTTGTTTAAACTTCATTTCTATATTTTTTTCTTTTAGAGTTCATTTATTTCTAAGATGATCAGAATATTTTTACATCATCTTGTCCAATTCATTTTTTATTTATTAATGCTTGGCCACATCACATACATGGGGAATGGGCTATACCTTTATTGAGAACAGAGTTGAGGGAGCAGAAGGTAAAGTTAAATAATGCTAAGGTACTCCTATCAGATCTTCAAACATAGTAAATGTGATAGTGACAGTTTATATAATTCCATGGATATCCATGCCCTTTTAAGGACAAAATATTCATACTTGTAAAAAGTGACTTTGAGTATCTGAACAGATCTAAAAAGCATGAAACGTAAATATAAAATTTGTTTGGGAGAGATGACAGAAGATGGCAGGGTAGGAGCAGCTCAGGATTGCAGCTCTCAGTGAAGGTGCAGACGGTGAGTCCAGGCCGCATTTCCAGATGGATATTTATTACCCACAGAATGGGGAAATTCCCAGGTGCAGGAGAAACACGAGACACCGGCACAGCTGTGTTGGCTGACGCTGCCATTTCGGCCAGCGACACAGCACAGCGACACTCCACACAAGGCGCACAGGCCTGGGAGCCCAGTTAAACCAGCAATCTGAGATTTGGGAGGGCAGATTAGCATATCCATCTGATTGAATGGGACTTGGACGCTGAACCAGATCAGGTGATTCCCGGGACACGTCATTTGATAAGGCGCAGTGGGTCGCTGCACGGGAAATCACACAGATCCCGGTGCCCTAACAGCAGGAGATTGAAATACCTGGGAGAGAGTCAACTAATCAACTTGGAAAAAAAAAAGGGCTCTGAGGCAGCAAGCCAGGTGATCAGGCTTGGTGGGTCCCACCCCCACAGGGACAAGAAGAGCAGCGATTTGATACGCCCGCCCGGGATTGAGAGGTTCACCGTGGACACAGCTGAGTTCGGGATGCTGCAGATCTGTGGGGGTGGGGTGTCCACCATTGCCAAAGCGTTCCACTCCTACGGAGCTATACTCCCACTGCTGATACAGCCTGCCGTTGCCGAAGCAACCCGCCATAACAGAGAGACTCCACCAATAAGAGGCAACAGAGTGGAGCCCACAACAGCAGGGCAGAGCTCACAGCAATAGGGTGAAGCCCACAGCAGCAGGGCAGAGCCCATATCAGCAGGGCGAAGCCCAGGACAGCAGGGCGGAGCCCACAGCAGCAGGGTGGAGCCTTGGCAGGCAAATAGTGACTAGACTGCCTCCTAGCTGGGCAGGACAGCAGAACAGATACTCATAAAGAAAGCCCTAATTCCCCAAGACAGAGCACCTGGGGGAAAAAAGGGGTTTTATGAGTTCTGCTGCAGCAGACCTAAACATACCAGCCTAACAGCCCTGAATGAACAAAGGAGCTCACAGCTCAGCACTCGAGCTCCAATAAAGTATGGACCATCTCCTTAAGCAGCTCCCTGACCCCTGTATATCCAAAGAGTCACCTCAAAAAGGACTGATCAGATTGACATTTGGTGGGCATCAATCTGGGACAAAGGCAGCAGCAGAAGAAACTGGTAGCAATCCTCACTGTTCTGCAGCTGCTACAGGTGTACCCCAGACAAGCAGGGCCTGTAGTGGACCTCAACAGTCATACAGCAGAGGGGATAGACTGTTAGAAGGAAAATTAAGCAACAGAAATACTTCATCATCAACAATCTGGGCGTCCACTCAGAGACGCAATCAAAAAGTCAGCAACTACTCAGACGACAGGTG
>CM052650.1:120199744-120223980 GCA_028533165.1 Leontopithecus rosalia
CTGGAGAACATCATTCTCAGCAAACTGACACAAGAACAGAAAATGAAATACTGCATATTCTTGCTCATAGGCAGGTGATGAAAAATGAGAACACATGGACACAGGGAAGGGAGTACTACACACTGGGGTCAACCGGGGGGAATAGGGGAGGGACAGTGGGGAAGGGATAGCCTGGGGAGAAATGCCAAATATGGGAGAAGGGGAAGAAGGCAGCAAAACACACTGCCATGTGTGTACCTATACAACTATCTTGCATGTTCTGCACATGTACCCCAAAACCTAAAATGCAATAAAAATAAATAAATAAATAAATGAATAAAATAAAACGGAATTGATAATAAAAAAACAGAAATTCAATATTCTTGATGAACATAGGTGCAAAAAGCCTCAATAAAATAAATGCAAATTAAATTTAGCAGCACATCAAAAAGCTAATCCACCAGGATAAGTTAGGCTTTAACACTGTGAGGCAAAGTTGGTTGCACATACGCAAGTCAATAAATGTGATTTATCACATAAACAGAACTAAAAGCAAAAACCATATAATCATCTCAATAGATGCAGAAAAGGCTTTCAATAAAACATAATATCCCTTTATGTTAAAAACTCTCAACAGACTAGGTACTAAAGGGACATACCTCAAAATAATAAGAGCCATCTATGATAAACCCATTGCCAATGTCATACTGAATGGTAAAAGCTGGACACATTCCTCTTGAAAACTGGAACAAAACAAGGTTGCCTTTTCTCATCACTCCTGTTCTATATAGCGTTGAGCATCTTAGCCACAGTAATCAGCAAGACTAAGAAATAAAAGGCATCTAAATCTGAAGAGAAAAAGACAAACTATCCCTGTAATACATACAATATGATTCTATGCCTAGAAAACATCATCGTCTCTGCCTAAAAGCTCCTAGATATGATAAACTACTTCAGCAAAGTTTCAGGATACAAAATGAATTTATAAAAATCAGTAACATTCATATACAACAGAAACATCCAAGCTGAGAGTCAAATCAGAAAAAATCATATTCACAATTGCCATAAAAAATAAAATACATAGAAATACAGCTAACCAACAAAGTTATATTTCTACAACAAGAATTACAAAACACTGCTCAAATAAAACAGAAGCTATTTACATATTCAATGCTATCCATATCAAACTACTAACAATATTCTTCATAGAAGAAAAACAAAACAAGAAAAACTATCTAAAAATTCATGTTGAAATATAAAATAACCTTAATAAACAAGACAATCCTTAAAAAAAAAAATGAAAAAAGCTGAAGGCATCATTTTGACCAGCTTCAAACAATACTACAAGGCTACAGTAACCAAAACATCATGGTACTGGTACAAAAACAGATGCATAGACCAGTGGAACATAATAGAGAGCCCAGAAATAACACCTCACAACTACAACCATCTGATCTTCAACAAAATCAACAAAAATAAGCAAGGCGGAAAGGACTCCCTACTATATAAATGGTGCTGGGATAACTGACTAGCCATATGCAGAAGATTGAAAATGGACCCCTTCCTTGCATCACATAGAAAAATCAACTCAAGATGGATTAAGGACTTACATGTAAAGCCCAAAACTATAAAAACTCTGGAAGACAACCTAGGAAGTACGAGTCTGGACATAGGACCTAGCAAAAATTTCATTACAAAGACACCAAAAGCAATTGCAAAGAAAACAAAAATTGACAAATAGGACATAACTAAAGTAAACAGCTTTTGCATAGCTTTTGCACAATACAACCTAGAAAATAGGAGAAAATATTTGCAAACTACAAATCTAGCAAAAGTCTAATATCCAGAATCTATAAGAAATGTAAACAAATTTATAAGCAAAACCAAACACCTTCATTAAAAAGTGGGTAAGGGACATAAAGACACACTATTCAAAACAAACAAACAAACAACAACAACAAAACATACACACAGCTGACAAGCATCTGGAAAAATGTTCAACATTACTAATCATTAGGGAAATGAAAATCAAAACTGCCATGAGAAAGCATTGCATACTAGTGAGAATGAGTATTATTAAAAAGAAAAAAATAACAAATGCTTATGAGGCTGTGAAGTAAAGGGAACACTTATTACCAATTGTGGGAATGTAAATTAGTTCAGCTATGTGAAAATCAGTGTGGCATTTTCTCAAAGAACTGATAATTACCATTCAGCTAAGCAATCTCATTATTGCGTATATACACAAATGAATATAAATCATCCTACCACAAAGACATATTCATGCAAATGTTCATCACAACCAATCATGACAGCAAAGGCATGGAATTCACCTAAATATTCATTAATGGTAAAGTGGATAAAAAATGTGGTACATATACACAATGAAATATTATGTAGCCATAAAAAAGAATGAGAAATTGCCTAACAACCAAAAAAAGCCCAGGTCCAGATGGGTTCACAGCCTAATTCTACCAGACATACAAAGAGGAGCTGGTACCACTCCTTCTGAAACTATTCAAAACAATACAAAAAGAAGGACTCTTTCCCAAATCATTTTATGAGACCAACATCATCCTGATACCAAAACCCAGCAGAGACTCAACAAAAAAAGAAAACTTCAGGCAAATATCCATGATGAAAATAGATGCAAAAATCTTCAATAAAACACTGGCAAAGTGATTGCAACAACATATCAAAAAGCTTATCCATCACAATCAAGTAGGCTTCATCCCGGGGATGCAAGGCTAGTTTAACATACACAAGTCTATAAACGTAATCCACCACATAAATAGAACCAAAGACAAAAACCACATGATTACCTCAATAGATGCAAAGAAGGCCTTCGACAAAATTCAACAGCCCTTTATGCTAAAAACTCTCAATAAACTAGATATCGATGAAATGTATCTCAAAATAATAAAAGCTATTTATGACAGACCCACAGCCAATATCATACTGAATGGACAAAAACTGGAAGCATTCCCTTTGAAATATGGCACAAGACAAGGATGCCCTCTCTCACCACTCCTATTCAATATAGTACTGGAATTTCTAGCCAGAGCAATTAGGCAAGAAAAAGAAATAAAGGGTATTCAGTTAGGAAAAGAGGAAGCCAAATTGTCTCTATTTGCAGATGATATGATTGTATATTTAGAAGACTGCATCATCTCAAACCCAAATCTCCATAAACTGAAAGCAACTTCAGTAATGTCTCAGGATACAAAATCCTTGTACAGAAATCATAAGCATTCCTATACACCAATAATAGACTAATGGAGAGCCAAATAAGTGCAAACTGCCATTCACAATTTCTACAAAGAGAATAAAATACCTAGGAATACAACTAACAAAGGATGTAAAGGACCTCTTCAAAGAGAACTATAAACTACCACTCTAGGAAATAAGAGAGGACACAAACAGATGAAAAATATTCCATGCTCATGGTTAGGAAAAATAAATATTGTGAAAATGGCCATACTGCCAAACATAATATACAGATACATGCTATCCCCATCAAGCTACCTATGACCTTCTTCACAGAACTGGAAAAAACAACTTAAACTTCATATGTAACCAAAAGAGCCCACATAGCCAAGAAAATCCTAAGCAAAAAGAACAAAGCTGGAGGCATCACACTACCTGATTTCAAACTATACTACAAGGCTGCAGTAATCAAAACAGCATGATACTTGTACCAAAACAGATATATAGATAAATGGTATGGAACAGAGGTCTCTGAGGCAGTGCCACACATCTACAACCATCTGAATTTTGACAAACCTGACAAAAACAAGCAATGGGGAAAGGATTCCCTGTTTCATAAATGGTGTTGGGAAAACTGGCTAGTCATGTGCAGAAAGCAGAAACTGGACCCCTTTCTGACTGACACCTTACACTAAAATTAACTCCAGATGGATTAAAGACTTAAACATAAGACCTAACACCATAAAGGCCCTAGAAGAAAACCTAGGACATAGGCATAGGCAAGGACTTCATAACTAAAGCACCAAAAGCATTGGCAACAAAAGCCAAAATAGACAAATGTGATCTAATTACACTCCAGAGCTTCTGTACAAAAGAAACAATCATTAGAGTGAACCGGCAACCAACAGAATGGAAAAAAAATTTTTGCAATCTACAAATCTGACAAAGGGTTAATATCCAGAATCAACAAAAGGCTAATATCCGTAATCTACAAAAAACTAAAACAGATTTACAAGAAAAAAACAACCCCATTCAAAAGTGGGTGACAGATATGAACAGACACTTTACAAAAGAAGACATATATGAGGCCAAAAAACATATGAGAAAAATGCTCATCATCACTGGTCATTAGAGAAATGCAAATCAAAACCACATTGAGATACTATTTCATGTCAGTTAGAATGGCAATCATTAAAAAATCTGGAGACAACAGATGCTGGAGAGGATGTGGAGAAATAGGAACACTTTTACACTGTTGGTGGGAATGTAAATTAGTTCAACAACTGTGGAAGACAGTGTGGCGATTCCCCAAGGACCTGGAAATAGAAATTCCATTTGATCCAGCAATCTTATTACTGTGTATATATTCTAAGGATTATAAATCATTTTATTTTAAAGGCACATGCACATGTATGATCTTTGTGGCACTCCTTACAATAGCAAAGACCTGGAACCAACCCCAATTCCCATCATTGATAAACTGGACAAGGAAAATGTGGCACATATACACCATGGAATACTATGCAGCCATAAAAAATGATGAGTTTGTGTCTTTTGTAAAGACATGGATGAATCTGGAAACCATCATTCTCAGCAAACTGACACAAGAACAGAAAATCAAACACTGCATGTTCTAACTCATAGGCAGGTATTGAACAATGAGAACATATGGACACAGGTAGGGGAACATCACACACTGGGGTCTGTTGGGGGTAAATAGGGGAATGACAGCAGTGGTAGGGAGGTTGGGGAGGGATAACATAGGGAGAAATGCCAGATATAGGTGGCAGGGCGATGGAGGCAACAAAATACATTGCCATGTACACATACTTCTCCAACAATCCTGCATGTTCTGCACATGTACCCCAGAACCCAAAGTGCAATAAAAAAATATGTTAAAAAAAAGAATGGGATCATGTCCTCTGTTGCAATATACATTGAGCTGGAGGCCATTATCCTAAGTGAAGTAAAGCACAAACAGAAAACCAAATACCACATGTTCTCACCTATAAGTGGGAAATAAACTTTGAATACATATGGACACAAAGAAGGGAACAACAGACACTGGGGCCTACTTGAAAGTGGCGAGTGGGAGAAGGGAGAAGGTCAAAAACTACTAAGGTACTATGCTTATTACCTGGGTGACAAAATAATCTGAACACCAAATCCCTGAAACATGAAATTTACCTATATAGGTAACTACGCATTCACACCTGAAATTTACCTCCAAATATACAGCTGAACCTAAAATAAAAGTTGGATGTAAATGTATTTCCATATATTTGTTAAAAACAGGAATTAGTGTTGTTTTATTAAAACTTAGGAATATACATCTAGAAATAAAACTAATAAAGATATGCAAGAATTCTACATAAAATCTATGAAATATTAATGAAAAAGAGATCAATATATTAATATCTATTTTCATTGATTAGAAGGGTATATTTTAAGAATTTCAATTCTCCTTAAATTTATCAAAAAAGCCATGATATCAATAAAATTCCAACAAGATTGTGTGTGTGTGTGTGTGTGTGCATGTAGAATTTTACAAGTTTATTGTGTGTGATTGTAGAACTTAACAGGTTGATTTCATCATATCTACGGATATACATAAAGCCAGGCATAATCAAGACAAACTTAAGAAGAAAAAGTTGAAAGATTTCCATGACCTGAAATGAAGATATCTTATAAAGTAATAAAGATTGTATGACACTGGCAAGAGATAGACAACTAGACTAATGGAACAGATTCCAGAGACTGACCCAAACATTGAACAAATAGGGACATCTGATTTATGGCAATGTATGTTTCAGGATACTGCAGGAAAAAGGTAAACTTTTTAATAAACAGCACTGAATCTGCTGAATGTCTAAATGGAAAAAGAAAGACATCACTCTGACATCCCATTGTAACAAAACATAAATTCCATGTGTATTGTGTATCTAAACGTAAAATATGATTTTAGAGATCACAAGAAAGACAAGCCACAGACTGGGCTCCCTCCTCATCACCACTGACAAGCACTGATTTTGTTATCTCTACAATTTTGCCTTTTCCAGAATGTCATATAGTTGGAATTATACAGTACATAGCCATTTAAGATTGGTTTCTTTTACTAAGTAATATTCCTTTAAGATTCCTCTGTATCTTTTCATGGCTTGACAGATAATTTCATTTCAGTGCTGAATATTCCACTGGGTTCATGTATCACAGTGTATTTCTCCATTGAACTACTAAAGGACACCTTGGTGTGGACAAAACCTTTCACTCCTTTGTGTAGATACCAAGGAGTGTGATTTCTGAATAATATGGTATACATGTTTAGTTTTGGAATAAAATACAAAACTCTCTTCCAAAATGGCTGTACCATTTTGCATTCTCACAAGTAAGGAATGAGAGTTCCTGTTGTTCTACATCCTTGTCAGAATTTGATGTTCTCAGTGTTTTGGATTATGGCTATTACAATGTTTACAATAATACTGCATTGTTATTTTTATTTGAGAGTTCTATTGACATCTGTTCATATGCTTATTCACCATCTGTATATCTCCTTTATTGAGATGTCTTCTGCCTATTTTTTAAACCAGGTTATTTATTTACCTATTGTTGAGTTTTAATAGTTCTTTCTATATTCTGGATAATAATCCTTTATTAGATGTCTCTTTCATTGTGTAACTTGCCTTCTCATTCTCTTGACAATGTATTTTACCAAGCAGAATTTTTCAATGCAGTCCAGCTTATCTATTATTTTGTATGAATTGTGTCTTTGGTATTGTATCTGAAAGTCATTGTCACTCTCAAAGTCATCTAGATTTTCTCCTATGTTGTCTCCTAGAATTTTAGAGTTTTGCATTTAAGTCTACAATCCATTTTGAGTTAATTTTGTTGTGGAAAGTATGAGGTTTGTATTTGTATTCATTTACTTACATATGCATGTCCAATTTTTTAATCAAATTTGTTGAAAAGACAATCTTTTCTCACTTGTATTCTCTTTGTACATTTGTCAAAGATCAGTCAACTATATGTGGTTCTATTCGTGAGCTCTCTATTCTGTTTCACTGATTTAATTGTCAATTCTTTTCTCAATGTCACATTGTCTTGATTATAATCACTTCATAGTAAGGCTTGAATTGGGGTAGTGTCCTCTAAATTTGTTTATCTCCTTCAATATTGTATGGGCTATTCTGGGTCTCTCACTTCCACATATAAACTGTAGAATCAGTTTGTACATACTGACCAAAAGAAAGTAATTTTTATTGAGATTGCACTGGATCTATACATTAATTTAGGAAGCATGATATTGAATTTTTCTAACCATGAACATAGAATATTGAAACAGTTTTTCTTTATCAGATTTGTAGTTTTCTCATATAGATGTTCTACACATATTGTTATATTTATAACTAAATACATAATTTTAAGCTACTAATGTAAATGGCAATTTTAAGCTACTAATGTAAATCATGTTTTAAAGTTAAATTTCAATTTGTTCATTGCTGGTATACAGAAAAGGAATTGACTTTTGTGTATTAAACTTGTATCCTGCAACCTTGCTATGATTACTTATCAGTTAAATATATTTTTTGTTGATTCTTTTGGATTTTCTGTATAATGATCATGCCATCTGTGAATAAGCATCATTTTCATTTATTCCTACCAAACTTATATACGTTTTATTTCTTTTTTGAGTTATATTTTATCAGTTATAACTTCCAATACAATGTTAAAAAGCAATAGTGGTGACAGGGGACATCCTTACCTTGTTTCTGATCTTGGAAGAGAAGTTTCAAGTTTCTTACCATTAAGCATGTAACAGCTACAGGGTATTTTTTTATAGATTTTTTTAATCAAGTTGAGCAAGTTCCTCTCCTATCCTGGTTTGCTGATATGTTTTACCTAGAATGGGTGATACTAGATGAAGCAATGAATAGATATCAGTTATATCCAGGTGATTGATGGTGTTGTTGAATTATGTCTTTACTAATCTGTTCATTTTGGATACAGAGGAGTTGAAATCTATAATAGTAATGCACAGATTTTCATCTATTTTTTCTTGCAGTTCTATTAGTTTTCATCTAAAATATTTTGACACTGTTTTCAGGCATATACACATTAAAAATCCAGATGTATTTTTGAAGAATTGACCCCTTTATCATTATGTAATACCCTTCATTTTACCCTGATAAATTATTTTGAAGTCTGCTTTGTCTGATATTAAAATAGGTACTCCTACTTTCTTTTTATTAGTGTTAGTAGATTTCATCTCTTTACTTTCTTCATTCTTTTACTTTTAATTTGCTTGTGATGTTATATTCAAAGTGAGTTTCTTGTACACAAGATAGACTGTTTTTTCATAAACTGATACTTTCTGTCATTTAATTGGTATCTGTAGACAACTGATGTTTAAAGTAATTTTATTTAGTTGGATTAATTTAGATCATATTTGTTTCTGTTTTTTATTTGATGCTCATGTTTTCCACCCCTTTGATGTCTTCCACATTTTTTCTAAGTTTTATAATTTTAACAGAGCATTTTAGATAGTTCCATTTTCTCTCCTTCTTAGCTTATCTGTTATATTTCTTTAATTTTTTTCTGTGTGCATGTATATGTGTGTGTGTGTGTGTGTGTGTGTGTGTGGTTGCCCTAGAGATTACAACTAATCCATGTCCACTAAAGAAAACATACACAAATTATACCACTTCAGGTGTAATACAAGGGCAAGTGGGTAATACAATGCCCCGTTCATGAGCATACATAATCAGATGCACTGTTGCTATAATTATTTTGCACAAATTTTTATTTGGTAGATCAATTAAAGATAAGATAAATTAAATTTTTATTTTATCTTCAGTTATCCCTTCATCGATGCTCTCCCTTTCCTTGCGTAGATGTTAATTATTGACCTATAACATTTCCCTTCTCTATGCAGAACTTCCAGTGTCTCTTGCAAGCCAGGTGTACTAGCAACAAATTCTCTCAATTTTTGTTGTTTTAAGGAAGTCTTTCCTTCCTCCTTCACTTTTGAAGAATAATCTTGAAGAATACAAGTTCTAGGATGGCAAAGTTTTTGTTTGTTTTGTTTTCTCTCAACACTTCTTGAGTAAAGTTTTCACTCTACTTCTTGCTTGCATGGTTACTGAGAACTCAGATGTAATTTGTATCTTTACTCATCTCTAGATAAGATGTAATTTTCCTCTGACTTCTTTCAAAATTTTTTTATCCTTATTTTTCTGCAGTTTGAATATCATACTTCCAGGCCTCTGTGTGTGTGTGTGTGTGTGTGTGTGTGTGTGTGTGTGTGTGTGTGTGTGTATCCTGCTTGGCACTCTCTGAGCTTTCAGAATCTATTTTCTCATGTCTCATATTAATCTTGGAAGATTTTTAGTCATTATTGTTTCAGCTATTTCTTCTGCTTCATTGTCTCTTTCTTCTTCATTTAATGTTTTCATTATTCATATGTTACATCTTCTTTACTTGTCCCATAGGTCTTGAATAATTTTTTTGGTCTTTTCTTTACTGTGGTTTTCATTTGGGAATTTTCTATCAAGATATTCTCAAGTTCAGGAATTTTCCCCTCAGCCTTATCCAGCCTACTAATAATGAGTCTATCAAAGGCATTCTTTATTTCTGTTACAGTGTTTTTGATCTCTTGAATTTCTTTTTTATTATTTCTTAGAATTCTCACCTCTCTGCATACAGTGTCCATCTATTCTTGCATATATTCTACTTTTTCCATTAGAGCCCTTAACATATTAACCCAAGTTGTTTAAATTCATGATTTGATTATATCAACATTGCTGTCATAGTTGAGTCTGGTTCTGATGTTTGCTCTGTCTCTTCAAACTGTATTTTGCCATTTGTTGTACCTTACAATTTTGTTGATAGGCAGATATATATCTATATCTATATATCTTTGATAGGCAGATGTGTACACACACACACACACACACACACACACACACACACACACACAGAGTTCCTTTTCCCATGCATGTATGTGTTTATATATAGTTTCTTTTACTGTATGTACATACATTCTCTTGAAGGTAGGCCTTACTAAGTATAACAGAATACTGTCTTCTCTTTACATGGTAAGAACTATAAAAATAATTTTACTCTATTCTTCTCTGTGAGAAACTGGGACAGCTTCTGGGACAGCTTCTGAAAGTAACCTCACAAAAGAGTGGGGAACCCCCCAAGGATTGTGTCTGCCTGCAGTTTTGAGCTCTCAGGATCACCTACATTAAGCCATCAGTAATACAATTACAGTTTATATTTTCCTACTTGACTGCAGGTTCCCATACAGGTTTCTGCATGTGAGCCTCTGTTCTGCTAAATTGCGATTCTCTTTATCTGTCTATCTGCCTCTCTAATTTTGGAGACAGTGGTTTGCACTGACACCTATTTCTCTGACATGTCTAAGAGTTGCTGATTTTTCAGTCTGTTAAGTTTTTCAGTTTCAGAATGAAATGGTGACTTTAAAGTAGCTTATAGATTGATGTAGAATCTCATATTTTTAACTGACTTGTTTACATATCTTCAGTTCTTGTGTAGTTTGGGGCTTTCTTTTTTTATTTCTTTAATTTCTATTCTTAATTTTCTTCTACTTTCTTCTAATTCCTGTCCTTTTCCCAATTTCTAGAGATAAATATTTAGCTCATTTCTTAACATTTTCTTTTCTAATATATACATTTTTAAAACTACAAATAAACCACAAAGTATGACTATAATACTTCTCATAAATTTGGATAGTTTATATAATCACAAAGTACACACACACACACACACACACACACACATACATACACATTTATATCTGGAGACAGTCTCGCTCTGTCACCCAGGCTGAAGTGTAGTGGCACAATCTCAGCTCACTGCAACCTCCGCCTTCTTGGATCAAGACATTATCTTGCCTCAGCCCCCCAAGTAGCTGTGATTATGATGCACCTCATCATGTCTGGCTAATTTTTGTATTTTTAGTAGAGACAGAATTTCTCCACATTGGCCAGGCTGGTCTCAAACTCCTGACCTCAGGGGATATGCCCCCATCAGTTTCACAACATGCTGGGATTACAGGTGTGAGGCTCTGCACCTGGCCTCAATTCAAAATACTCTAAATGTCCATTGTGATTTCATAGTATATATCTTAATTTCTGAGTCTATAAGGATTTTCTAGTTATATTTTCTTCTTGATCCCTAGTTGAATTGCGTAATTGTCAGTAGAATTATTCAGTATGATATTCATTTCTGGAAATGTATTGTGGCTATGTTTATGGCTCATTATTGGGTACATGGTTTGAAGCATTCCACTTATACATAAAACTAACATGTTTGGCAGTTGTTTTCTCTTGATTCTATATATGCCAATTTGGTCCACTGATCCTACTCAATATCTTTACGGATATTTTGCTTGCTTATTCTATGTTTCAACCAGACAGAAAATTAAAAAGAAAATACATGACTGGAACAACAGTATATGCCAACTACATCTAACAAATATCTATACAGTACTCCAGACCGTAACAGCAGAATGCACATTCTTCTCAAGGGCACATGATTTTTCAGAACAAGCCACATGTTAGCTATAAAGTAAGTCTCAATATTTTTTTAAAAAAGATTGAAATAATACAATGCTTACTAACCACAATGGAACGTTATTAGAAATCATTATCAGGAAATAATTTGGGAAATATAAAAATATATAGAAGTTAAAAACAAACTGCTAAATCATCAATGAGTAAAAGAAGAAACCAAAAGTGAAATTAGAAAACACTTTGACTTCAATGAAAGCAAAACACATACCAAAGCAGTTTAAGATCAATGAAAACAAAAACACAACACAGCAACATATTAGTTGACCCTAGAGCAGCGCTGAGGGAATGTATAGCTGTGAATGTCTATATTAAAAAGGAAGAAAAATTTCAAATCGATATCCTAACTTCTCACTTTAAGAAAATACAAATAAAAAAGCACACTAGGCCAAGGCAAGCAAAAGAAAGGAAACCGTAAAGATTACATCAGAAATAAACAAAATTAAGAATAGAAAAACAATAAAGAAAATGAATGAAGCCAAAGGTTGGTTCTTCTAAAAGATGAAAAAAACTGATAATGACAATGAGAAACTGTCTTTGCTTATTAATATAACCAAGAGAACTGAAAACATGTATTCATATAAAGTTCTCTACTTGAAAGTTCATAGCAGTATTATCCATTGTAGTCAGAGTGGAAACATTCCAAATGTCCATCAAATGATACATGAATAAAGAAAATGTGGTTTATTCACACGAATGACTATTATACAGTCATAAAGAGGAATGAAGTACTGATACATGCTCCAACATGGATGAAAGTTTAAAACATTAAGTGAAAGAAGCAGAAATAAAAGATCATATATTATATAATGCTATTTATGCTACATAATGCACATATAAAAGCTTCAGAATATACAAATCCATAGAAACACAGACTATATTATGGTTCCCAGGGGCTGTGGAGAGTGGAGACTGGGAAGTGCCTACTCCTTGGCATAAATTTTTGTTGTGAGGTGATGGAAATATCCCAAAAATAGATAGTGGTGATTTTGCACAACCTTGTGAATACATTAAAAACCAGTAAATTTATACTTGAAAATAGTTAAATTTATACTATGCAAATTATATCTTAATCAAAAAGAAAGACATCTATGATAATTTTCATAGTGGTATTAGTTGTTATAACACAAAAGCAACCCAAATGTTTATATAAAAGAATAAATAATTTGTATACAGTCACCCAACAATAATATGACAATAACAATAAGCACAGTACTACTAAACTCAGTGGTATGACATGAATCTCATTAAAATATGCTGAGCAAAGGTATGTAACACAAGGATTCATGCTTTATGAATCCATTTGAATAAAGTTTAAGGTAATCAAGATTAATCTTTAGAGTTTAGCTAAATGAATGTCCCGCATCAATATGTTGACTTGTTCCCTTTTATTGTCTATACTTTTTTAGTTCTGTACTGCTGTCATGTGTGCACTTCATAAGCCAATACCTAATAAAAGATTCAGTGAGAAGCAGTGATTTGCTACTGAATATTCTTCCCTATCCCATACCTCAAGCTTTTAAGACTTGAAACTTACTTTACTTTTAACATGCAACAGAGCTTATTTCAAATGGTCCTTCTAGAATAATATCAGATATCCAACAAATAAATATACCCATCCTATATCCTAAAATATGAAAAACTAGAAAAATGGAGGGGAATGAGCTGTTACCTAAAATAATATTTTTAAAAAACATAAATATTTGAAGGTGAGCCATCTCAGCTATTCCAAGAAACTCACTCTTTTTCTCTCTGTAACACTTTGATATGTGATCTAATTTTGAAAAAAGCATCACAGTTTTTGTAGGTTAACATTCTATAGGGAGACTTTCCTGTCCCTTGAGAGAAAAAAAAAAAGAAAAAAGAGAAAGAAAAATACTTTCATTTTGAAAAGAAGATTATTTATATATTTCGATTTCGCTCCCAAATTCTATACTGCCTATATGAGCCCATGTCTATGTTGGGCATCAATATTGAATCTAGTCTGGCTTTGGATGGCTTCTAATATTAGCAACTCCAGAAGCCTAAGTAAGAATACCTAGATCTTGCCCAAACACCTTGTATCTCCATAAGGGTCCCTAGAGAATAGTATAAAAGAAACATTAGAACATTAGACTGATCAAAAAAAAGTACTTAGTTATATCTATATAATGTTCAATAAAATAAATTTTAGACTATTAAAAACCATGGATAAAAACTGTGGCTTATATCTCGAAACCTAAGAATGTTCTTCTATCACTTCCTGAACATAACTCGGAATTTCATGCTTTTATAGTCACCTGTATAGTGAAAGAAACCTGAAAGAGACAGAACTTTTCAGGCCATATATTGGGTTAGCAGTCCAGTCACAAGTATTGAGAAAAAGAAAAGAGCAGGTAATTATTTGTAATAAGTTTTTCAAATGGTAAATAAGGATTGATTAATGAGCCAGCTACTAATCAAAAAAATGACTTATGCTGCCTGTCTTGGGGTGGAGGAGTTTTATTTAGCTTCTCTAATAAGTGCTATGCTGGCAAAGTAGAGAGGGAAATGGGAGTACTGAGAATTTGAAAGACTCTGCTTGAAAATAGTATTTAAGCTGGAACCTGAAAGATAAGCAGAAAAAGATAAGCAAGAATCAGATTAAGATTAAGGGAGTATTCCAGGCACTGGGAACAGTTTAAACAGCTCATATATTGTAGATACTGGGATGGGAGGGGTCATTCTACAGCAGTTCACACATTTTCTGGCAGTTGTATCTTGATTTTTCCATGAAAAACAATCTACCTTTCTTGGTCAAGGATATTTTTGGTCAACGTTTGAATATGTCACCTCACTCTAGCTAATCAGTAAATCTCATTACCTTGGCTACAGTGATTGGTTTAGAAAAAGAATGTTACATAAACAGAACCAATAAAACTTACACCGAGAATTCTGCAACAAAACTCTATTCCTGGCTACCTATACCTACAATATATATATATATATATATATATTTTTCTGAAGGCAATTCAATCCTTTCACCATATTTGTTTTTTCATAAACCAGCTGGAAGATTTGTTCCACCATTACAATACACAGCATTCTATCTGTTAAAAGGTTAAAACTTTTGGTGAGGCAGGAATTATACTGACACTTTTAAAAGAGTTGAAACAAGACCAATTAATTTTCAGTACATTGACCAAGGGAAATATAAGCACAAGAAAAGCTTAAAGAATACACAAGGACCAGAGAATGCAAGGTCTCCTAGACCACAGTAAAGATTTGTACCTGATTTTAAGAGTAATGAAAGGCCAGGGAAGGCTTTTAAGCAGAAGAATGATATGATCAAATGTGCATTTACCAATATCTTTTGGGGTAAAATCAAAACAAATATTAAAAGTTGGATTACCATATGACTTCAGAACTGATGCAATCAATTGCAGTCTATACAATATAAATGTCATTTGTATATGAAATATATGTAAAAGTGACCAGTGTGGTGAATAATGCTAGGTTTCTAATGCTTCCGATGGCAATTCAGTAAAATAATGTGTCAAAATAATCTAGTTATAATTTTAAGATTTGGCTTGCATTCAAATTGAGGTATTTCTTTGATTAACAAAGATTTGCTGGCATTAGTATTATAAAGGCTTACTTTAACCTCAAGGAACTAGTAATGGCAACACATCAAAACTTGTGGCGTATAAGTATGCTACTAGCACATGTACAAAGAAAAAATAAAATGTAAATCAAAATTGTGATGCCCTACAGACCATCAGATATGGCTCTCTATAATAAGAAAATTCCACTGGAGATACTGATTTTAAAAACAAACAAAAACTAAATTATGACTAATACTCACTGAATGCAAAAAATAATAATATCTGCCACTTCAGTGACATTGCCTTCACAACTCAAATGTGTTATTAGTGTTGGCAGAACTTCAAAATAAGGATTTTTTTAATATCTAAGGAGATGTAGATACAAATGGGTTAACAAAATCTGATGGAATATCATTTTACAAATTATGAATCTCTCTCAGAAGTTAAGGTGTTTTCTCTACTACAGCTAAGAATGCCACTAAGAAGGTAAATTTCCTTCTCATTTGGATTCAACTCTTTCATTTAGGGCAATTGCAATTTAGTTAAGAGCATTCTGTGAACTCTAAAATACGACATGACCATGAGACAAAACCAACACAGAATTATACATATTTCCTCTGGGCAAACCTGCAAAATAAGCTGACTTTAATTCAAAGGCAAATGTATGTGTAACTCAGACTTGATTACACATGTACTTGAGAGATATATGTGTGTGTGTATGTGAGTATATATGTAAATACACACACACACACACACACACATACACACACACACACACATATATACACACACACATATGCTTCTCTATATAGGTCAAAAATATCCTGAGAGCGTTTAATTTGCTCTATTTTTTGAAGTGTAGATTTTTTTAAAATTACATTTTTCTTTTATAGTTTTATTATATACATGTTTTACATTAAATTATGGGCCGTATTTCCAAATGTACTATCAGTAAGCCAATTCTAAGCACTTGGCAGGTTTATTGAATTTAACAACAAATTCAGAAGTGTCTTTGAAATAATTGATTATTCCTCATTAAAATTTGATCTATGTTAGTGTTTTCATTTCGATTGTGAGCCCATGATTATGAGTAACTTAAAAAGGAAATAATAGTTCATACAGAAATTGGCCTTGAAAACCTGTAATACAAGTATCTTCACTAAAAAACACAAGCTATTTTCAATTCATTCTTAAGAGAACTGATCTTTGGAAAATCAGAAATACATTATAATAAATAAAAATCATTTTCAGACATGCCTTCACCTTTGAAATATCAAGATTTTATTTGACATTTTCTCACTGGATATATAAAAATATTGAGAACATGAAAATAACAACATTAAATCACTTTAGAATTTTCATTTCTAAAAACTATAAATTCCTATTTGAAATTTAAAAGAATACTTGTCTTGAAATGGCTGTACATGTAAGCAGGCAACTACACAGCAGACATGGCAGTATGTGTTGAGAGAAAGGGGAAAGTAGAAACAGTGGCTCCAGGCATATCTACCTACGTTAGCTTTTACTGGAATGCTTATCAGAAAAGTTAAGGTTCTACTTATTTATGAAGGCACTTGGGCATAAGAGATTTAATAGTCTTTAAATAATGGATCTCTATTTTCAACTAAGATAACTTGCTATTATAAAGCACCAAAAAATGAGAATGAACAAAATTTATATAAAGAAATCCATAGATTGTATATTTTTGTAAACTTAGTCATTTCTTACAGTAAATGATAGAAATAAGCACTGTCTACTAAGAAGGCAATTATTGTGTAATTAAGCCATAGCTATATTCACCTACACATCTGATGTTAATGTACTATTAACTCCTTATATATGTAAGAGAACTCAGTTTCCTGATATTATCTTGAAAATATATGTAAGCATTATCAAATACTGTTCAAATATTTGAACAGTTTTACAGATTAGCTTTTTCAAAATAAGATGAGGACTAAATTATCCAGAATAAGATGTCAGGGCTAGGCACGCTTAATATATTTTCCAGTCTTCTTGTCTGGTAAACTTTTTAAGAACTTTCTGCCTCCGATATATGTTTTGGTAAATACTTATCTAATATAAGAATTTATGTGAAACTCATATGCCAACTCTAATTCATTGGCTATCTGAATCAAGTATTTATCAAAATATATGCTATTAAAGATGGAAAAGCATAATATTTTAAAAGATTTACTATAAGTTTTGTATGTAATTTTTATGAATGAAAATTTTAGTTAAAAGCTTTGAGAATATGAAATTCTGAAAGTCATAAGTACAATACAGATGAATTGTGTGGGTGTATATATTTTTGTGTGAATATATATATTTAAAGTGTTCAAAATATTTTGAAGCATGACTTCAAAGCCATTTAAGTAAAATACTGAAACTTTCCAGCTTAACATTTAATTTTGGAATAACCTTCAAAACTATAAAGAAAGTAAAATATTGGGGGAAAAGTCTAAAATGTTGTCATAATATTCAAAGAAATCTAAAAATCCATGTAAATAAAAAACACTCCAACAAAAAATAATTATGATCATGAGACATTAACTCATAAGAATGAAAATACAATCAGTAAGTACAGAAATGCTGTTTAACTTTTGTAATTTAAAAAAGTGAAATAAACCAATGATGAAATAGTTTGCTTTACATATATCATGTTGAATTGACCAACAGCTTAAACAAAACCTCTTGTTTCCTGGAGCATAGGAAAATAGGCATTCTCCTACAATGACAACGTAAGTGCCAGAGGTTTTCTGGACAGCATTTAAGTAATATTTATCAAAATTATTTTTTAAAATTGATTCTATTTTAACCATTAATTCCATTTCTAAACATTTTCTTAAGAAAATAGATATATCTGCATATGTGAGTTTGCAAGAATGTTAACCTCCAAGTTATTTATGATAGAGGAAGAAAGAATAAAGGAAAAAATAATCTAGCAACATATAAGTTCATCAAAAAGAAATTAGTTATATTTTGGTAAAGTCATTGAACAAAACATAAAAGTCACTCAGATTATAAGGAAATAATTATTGTGAGTATTAAGGTTAACCATAGCATATTGTCTAATTAAGACAGCAATTTCAAAGAATATTTATAATATTGTCCTATTTTTCTTAAATTACATAGGTGTATATATGTGGAGAGATGAAAAAATTGGAGAAATATGCAACAAATTGTAATAGAGAATTGGTTGGCATACCACAATTATATGCTACTTCTTTTAATTTTTTTATTGTTCATATTTTTTCACTGACTAAAAGAATTTTTTTTAGAAAATGTGCAAAGAATATACATAAAATTTCCATAAAAATAAAATGTAACTAGCTTTTCTCATTCATAAGCTGAAGTATTGCCAAAAACATTTTACTATTTATTTAATATTAGTAATATATGAAATAGAATATTTGAATAATAGAAATAAGAAATGACTAAGCCAAGTAAAAATATGAAGACAGTAATAACAAAATCATTTGCTAGATACCTTTGGTATGAATCAGAATTTGTAAAGCAATTATTTAAATGTAAATACATAACTCTTGCCTCAATTTCCAAATGGATTTGAAGCAGCATATTTAAAAATATATATAAAAAAATCTTTAAAAAGTATTTTAAAAAGCTGAGTAATATAGATGAAAGGCAGGAGAGAAAGGAAAATAGGGGAATGGCTCTAAACTAAAAATTATGCTGGAAAACAGAATAAGTGATGTAACTTCAATTTATCAGAAAATTAGTGAGTTTCTGAACAATCAAGGCTAAAAGTGAACTTTATAGGTTACATAGCTGCCACAGTCTAATAAAAGATGTGAGTTCATAAAAATAGAGGAATTTACTTTTCTGAAACTTAAAAGAATATCACTACACAAAATAATATAAAAGAGATTTTAAAAGTTTATAAACAGAATTTCTATAATCTGCACATATGCTTTTCATAATATTAGTATCTGGTAAAAATTTAAGATGTAATATTATGCTATATTGAAGAGATTTAAGGTATGAAGAGATTTAAGACAACAACAGCTTTGGATCACCTGAGATGATACAAATTTATAACTTAAGGAATGTAGAAGTTAAGATTTTACAGTGCAAGTAAGAATTTAGATTAACCAGTAAGTACCTGAATTATAGTCAACTAATGGAAAGAATAACAAAACACATAAAGCTGGTTTGTAGGCAGCATTAAAAACCTCCATCATCTTAATTTAAACCATCAGAAAAAATAAACATGTCAGGATATAAATTTAAAAGAAATTCAACTATATCTGAGTACTTTAATCATTTAATTCAAAATGAAATTAGATGTTTACCTAAATTTGTACTATAAATTTCTAAAAGTTTGATGTCTCAAGACTTGAATGAAAAATTAGAAAATTTTTCATTTCTGTTGGTAAAAATACTTTGGAATCTTAAGGTGTAATAACTATTTTGAGCATATTTTCATAGAAGAAATTAAAGCTAACAATATTACTAAATAAAGACATTCATATAATTACTTCTTCGTTTGGTTCAAATGTAATAAAAAACGTATCTATTTATACTTATTGCTATGAACACCATAACAAAATAAAAATATATATATATACTATTGAAATCGGAAAATGTGCCTTTGTAAAATGAACTAAGCTTCATTTATTTTTCCACAAACGAAGATAAATGGCTTTGTATATTATAAAAAACCTTTTATCACAAAGTTTACTAAACTAAGCACCCATCATGTGGAACATTAAATTTACTGAGGTCAGTGCGGGCAGAGATCACTATCATTCCCCCACCTGCTGCAGATAAGAGCTGGGAAGGTACTTTTTTTTCCTAGTGTCTCTGGGCCAAGGCAATGCTAAGAGGTTTGGAGCCTAAGATGCGGCCATTCATCTCAGTCATTGCTTTAAGAGCATCCTCAGGAGAGGAGAAGCAGATCAAGCCGAACCCTTTGCTCTGCCCCTCTTCCTGCATTACCTTAACTCTGCTAATTGATCCAAATGAAGAGAATTCGTTTCGTAGTTTTTCATCATCAATGGTGTCATCAAGATTCTTAACATAGAGCTTTACCACCTGGCACCCACGAATTCGTTCTTTTTTCAGCTGCTCAAACATTTGCTTTAACTCAGCCTGTCGCTCTACTTTCTTCTGCGCCCGGGCTACAAAAATGAGCTGTCCATTTATGTCCCTTCCATTCATTTCTTCAACAGCCTTCTTGGCAGCCTCATGGCTATCAAAACTCACAAAGCCAAAGCCTTTGGATTTCCCACTGGAATCTGTCATCACTTTAACACTCAGAGTTTTGCCATATTTGCTGAAAACGTCCTTCAATCTCTCATCATCCATGTCACCTCCAAAGTTTTTGATGTAAACATTGGTGAATTCACTGGCTTTGCTTCTGAGTTCAGCTTCGCGATCTTTACGGCTTTTGAATCTGCCAACGAACACCTTGCAGCCCTGGAGCAGTTTTCCATTCATCTCCTCAATGGCCCTGTCTGCGGCACTCTGGTTCTGAAAGTGCACAAATGCATAGCCCTTGGAGCCTTGATCATCACTCATCACCTTGGAGGAAAGGATCTTTCCAAAAGCTGAAAAATGTTCATAAAGGGTTTTGTTATCAATAGATCTGTCCAGATTCTTGATGAACACGTTCCCAATTCCGGATCTCCTCAAGTAGGCATCACGCTGAGACCACATGAGACGGATAGATTTGCCTTTTATTATATCAAAGTTCATTGTGTCCAGCGCCTTCTGGGCATCAGCCAGATGCAGGAAGTTCACGTAGGCATAGCCCAGAGAGCAGCGGGTGACCTGGTCCCTGCAGATGCGGATGGACAGCACCGGCCCCACAGTGCTGAACTTCCTGAACAGCAGGTCCTCCGTGACATCGGCATGTAAGTCACCCACATACAGGGAGGCCATGCGGTACTTGGCTTCTACATTCATCTCCTCGTCTTGGAGCAATCCCTGTGAGGGGACACTAGGCCACAGCTTTGGCCCGGCTCAAGTGTGGGGGCCTCGGGATCACCACGCAAAGGCCAAGCAGTGGGGTTCAGATACTGCTCCTCCAGCTCAGGCAACACCCGCATCAAAAAGACCCCACAGCAGACAATCTGGCTCTCCCTGGGAGGTGGCAATAGAAGCGAAATCGAAAAGAGAGATCATTAGGACAAGAGGTTATTTCCCGTCCGATCTGTGAGAAAACTTCAAGTGGCGGGCTGGTCCTCCATCTGAGCATTCTCCACAGACGCCCTGGTCGCTGGTTTCCGAATAAAAATAGGCCTCGCTCAGAGTGGTTTAAAGTTACAGCGGCTCAGCGAAGAACTCCACAAGTGGAGGCGTCAGAGGCCCCAGCCGCGGAGTGTGCGCGGCGAGATACTGCCCTGCCGAGACCCGAACCTGCCCGGTACCGGGTTCTGTAGGCGCTGCCGCTGAGGCGCTGCGGGGAGCGACGCGGGCCGCGGGCGTCCTGAAGACCTAGGGGGCCCCTCCGACCTCCCGACCCGCGCGGCGCCCGGAGGAAGAAGGCGTGGGGGAAGGGGAGGCGGACAGACCGACGGACGGACCGACGGACGGACTGACGCGGCCGGGCCAGGCGGGGACTGGGGGCTCACCCAAGCTGCAGTCCTCTGCGGGCGGGCGGGAAGCCCGGAACTCGCGCGCTGAACTTCCCGCGCACTCGCTGCCAAGTGGGATGTTTTCTTTTTAATTTTTTTTTTTTTTTTGAGAACGTTTTTCTTTCCCCCGCCCCTCTTACTCGTTTCCCACCCACCTCGGATGGCTAAGCTGAGAGAAGCAGGGGGCGGTGATTAGGGTGGAGAAAGGCAGCCTAGGGGAGTGGCCCCAATAAACCCACCCGCCTGCAGGGCTTTGCTTGGGTCTGAGAGAAGGAGCCTTTCCAAATGTGGATCAGGGCCTGTCACTTCCTGGCTTCAAACCCTCCAGTGGCTTCCTTAGACTTTTGGATAAGGTCCAACGTCCGCACCTTGTTCTATAAAGTTCTGCAGGATTCCTGAAATGTTCCAGCCTCAACTGCTGCTTAGTTCCCCTTACAAAACTCCAAGACACACTAGCCTTTTACAGAGTCAACTTTATAAAAATGCGTTCTTCAGAAATGACTTTAAATATTCTTTCCAAATAGAAGTGTTTTCTAAACAGAAAGCTGACAATTTAGGCTTCCCTCTGACAATTCACTTCTGACAATTTAGGTTTCCCTCTTACAAGCTCTTACACTACCCTGTGCTTGCCTGGCCTTTGTCTAATTACAAAATATTGCATATTACATTAACAGTAGAAGCCATGTGCACTTTATTCTCAGGGACTTGCAGACAGAGTTTGCGCAATACTTATTGAACAAATCTTAGCTTCACATTAGTTTTCACATCTACCTACATGGAGGCAGTGGCACTTACCTTAGAGAGTATTTTAAGTGTGAAATGAAAGAATGAAATCTAAAAACTTTACTGGATATAGGAATCAACTAGTGATCTTGTTTAAAAAGCAGATTCTGATTCAGTAACTTCAGATGGACCTGAGATTCAACTTTTCTAACAAGTTCCTAAGTGATACAAATTCTGCTGGTCTCTGAACCACACTGAGTAGCAACACTAAATGAATCCCCATCTAGACGGATCTTTCTAATGTAAGAACTGGAAAACTAAGAATATATGTTTAACTTGCAGAAGATAATACTCTAGCAAAATTTATTCTTAGAAATACATTAAATAAAACTGGAGCATGATTTTCACTATAAAATCCAGATTGATTCTAATCTATCTAAAATTTCCTACGTGGGAGATGAGAGCTGAATATAATTAAGAAGGAGCAGATGCAGGAAAGCGTCCTGCCCTCCATCTATTTGCCTAAAAGCAGGACAAAGAGTTGTAAAGAAAAATGTTACCTTGCCCACCCCAAACTGAATCACAAACTTAACCACTGAAGACATCTTTGGACCCTATCAGCAGGGAGAATGTAACAAATTGTAACAAGATAACTAGCCTTTATCTACCATTGATTCACCTTCTGCCAAGTTGCTATCTATAACAACTTAAAGTTCTTTTATGTTTTCCATCTTACTACTTCTTCAAGAATTTACTGTTCTCCCTTGAAGATACCACATAATCTGAAGTTCACCAAAGAGATGAGTCACCTCTTTGAGAACTACTCATTATTTGAGTATCCCTCATCTATATATAAAATATACAAAATATTCATGTTAACTTACATAAAAGTTGTTTTTCTCGTTTTTGTTTGTAATTTTTTTAGGCAGGATCTCACTCTGTTAGCCAAGCTGAATGCAGTGGTGCAAACAGGGTTCTTTGCACCATGAACTTCATGGGCTCAAGCAATTCCTCCACCTCCGCCTCTCTAATAGTTGGAACAACAGGCACATGCCACCATGCCAGGCTATTTATTTATTTTTTTATTTATTGTAGAGACAGGTCTTACCTGTTGACCAGGCCTATCTCCAGTTCCTGGGCTCAAGTGATCCTCCTGCCTTGGCCTCTCAGAATGCTAGGATTAGAGGCGTAAGTCACTGTGCCTGGCTGTTGTAAAATTTATTTCAATATGTGTTGTTTCTACAGCATCATTTGTTCAAATAAATAAATGGAGTAATCTTTTCTTTCAGCCTATCTTGTAGCCTGGGCGACAGATCAAGGCTCCATCCAAAAAAAAAAAAAAAAAACTAGAAAGGAATTTAATATATTTGAAGAGATTATCTGCATTCTCATGTTTATCACAGTACTATTCACAATAGCCAAGATATATGGAATCAACTTAAGTGTCCACCAGTGGATGAATAAATAAAGAAAACGTGTGTGTATGTGTATACATATATATGCATATGTGTGTGTATACATACAAACACACACACACACAATCGAATATTATTCAACCATTTAAAAGAATGAAATCC
>CM052650.1:120224080-120235926 GCA_028533165.1 Leontopithecus rosalia
CCATTCTGGTCAACATGGTGAAACCCCGTCTCTACTAAAGATACAAAAAATTAGCTGGGCATGGTGGCGCGTGCCTGTAATCCCAGCTACTTGGGAGGCTGAGGCAGGAGAATTGCCTGAACCCAGGAGGCGGAGGTTGCGGTGAGCCGAGATCGCGCCATTGCACTCCAGCCTGGGTAACAAGAGTGAAACTCCGTCTAAAAAAAAAAAAAAAAAGAATGAAATCCTGTCAGTTGCAGCAACATGGATGGAACAGGAAGTCATTATTTTAAATGAAATAAGCCATGTAAAGAGAGATAAATGTTGCATGTTCTTTGAGAGCTAAAAAAGTGAATCTCATGAAAATAGAGAGTAGATTGGTGGTTATTAGAGGGAGGGAAAGATAGGTGAGGGAGGAATGAAAAGAGGTTTATTAATGGATTCAAATATGCAGCCTGAGAGAAAGTAAGACTAGTGTTTGATAAATTTGTATAATTTAGATCATTATAACTGTAGTAAACAATAATTACTATTTTTCAGTGAGTTGTTAGAATTTATTTTTAAATATATTTTCAGAAGAGTCAACTAAAGCAAAATGAATAGAATTTATGGAAACCTATACCTGTTACTCCAAGGCTCATTCTAAGCTATTTTACATCTAATGGTTGACTTTCAGGGAGGATATTGTTAAATTGTTCTGCTGGTCTCTGTACCTGAAATAAATGGATAAAGCCCAGAGTACTTCATATGAATTGAATAGCTTTATAGGGTTTTGAGAAAGGACTTCTCATATTAAACCAAATTAATAATTATTTTAATATTTCAAAGTAGCAGAAAGACAGTAATCTGAGTGTTCCAGCATAAAGAAAAGATAAATATTTAATGTGCTAGATGTCTCAGTTACCCTGATTAGATCATTATACATTGTATGAATGTATCAAAACATTTACATGGACACCAAAAATGTGCACATTTATTATATATACATTAAGAACAATAAAAAAGCATGTTCTCAAAATAATCTTTTTTTCTTTGATTTTATCTACATTCTACCATTCTTGAGGCATGTTTTCTCCAATAATTTTTTTTTCTTAATAGTCTAGCTAATACTGATTACTTTTGTTTTCCTGAAGTAATTTATTTAATATATTTACTACACACATGTACCGAATTTTGTCATTAGTTCACTGGCTTTGATGGAACTTGACTTAAAATTGTACCTTATGATGTTAGCTGTCTTATATCTTCCTTAGCCAGTTGTAGTTCTGTGTATTGCTGACTTGTATGTCTTCTAAATTCTTCCAATATTCTGAAATTACTTCCATTAAGTGTCAGTGTTTCACCTAATTTTGAAAAAATTTGTAATTCTGCATACCTTATGTTTTTTAGTTCAATTGCTCTCCAATGTACAAGTTTGTTATGCAGTTGCTCACAGAATTAGGAGAGGATGAGATTGCTGTTTTGTTTAAATGGCAGGAAAACTGTCAGTATTTCTATTCACTGGTATTGATAGCAATGGAGGTCATTGCTTACTTTGGTATTTATTGTGAAGAAATTAATAAGTAGCTATTTTGAGTATGGAAAATGAATTTTAAAATAAAAATCTGTTATACTAATTAGGTAAAATTAGTTTCTGAAGTCATGAATCATTGTTTTGATATAGTTAACTATTAATAAAATTTTTCTTATTTTTGTTCAAAATGGTCTTTACTCTCTTAATACATACTGATTAAATAAAGGAAACTTGCTTTTGTTGTCTTATGAATCTACCATGTTCAATTTACTACAAGGATAATATTGTATCTTTTAGATTATTTGGTTCAATTTTGTTTGACAACAATTATCTCTTTCTAGTTTGTTGTTGTTGTTGTTGTGTTTTTTGTTTTGTTTTTCTTACCCAAATATAGTATTAATTTCTTTACAATGAGGTATATGATTTATGTTTCAGAGTTACCTTTCTGTATATGGTACATATGGAATATTATCAATAAGTAATGCTTGATTACTAGTAAATCTTGATGAAAGGTAAATGTCTCCTAGGCTGAAATAGATGATGTCAATCATCACATGTCACCTGATATACAGCTTGGAGCAGAATGAAAACATTAGAAATTCATTTACTTGAATCCCAAGCGGCCATTACACAAGTAGAAACTGATGTGAAGACTTCCTTTATGATAAAAGGCTGCTTTGTTTATGTACATCCCCTGATACTCCTCTGTGTCCCACCACAACCTCAGTCATTTCAATGAGAAAGATAATTAGAGATAGGGCCAAGGCTCCTAAGAGAAATAACATTGTGAGGACCTATTTAAGAGAAGGAGAAATAACATCATTCAGACTGATTTAATCATACTGAGGTACTATATTTCAGGAAATCAAGTCAAATTTTAATGGTTTTGTTGGATACTGATGTCCACGTCATTATACTGCCTACTTCCCTGGTAGGTGAAAATGCCCAAATACAACTGGTGGGGTTTAGACATTGTTCACAATAGGGAAAGAAGCTGAATGGACCTTGTGGGCTAGTCCATTGGACCAATTTAATGTACCATTTTTACTTATTTTACAACTGAGTTCATAACCAATTTTACAACAAAGTGCATATTAGGAATTTATATGTTAGATTCTTATACATTCCTACAAATTGGCAGATTCTAGGGCACTGAACTATGGAAATAAATTGCTTTCCCTTATAGAAACATCTTGGTCCTTCATGTAGATGCCCATGTTAAGGGTTTTTCACTCATAAGATGGATAGCAATCAAGCTGGGGATTGACCTTGCACCACTCAGATTGCCACCATTGCTAACTGGGTCCATCAATATATGGTACATTTTCTAATTGCTTTTGAGGCAACGAAGGCTACATTGCATTGACTTCTCCAGACTCCTGGAAAGCTTTAGTGGGGTAACATTTCTTGAGGTTATCAGTGCTGTCCCACCACCATTAATCCATTTTTAGGTTGCAGTGTTATGGTTTAAATTCAATCAGCCCACTGCAATTATACTATTCTGGTCTCTGGAACTGAAGTCTTACATTTTTAGTTTTTTGTTTTTTGTTTTTTTCCGAGACAGAGTTTCACTTTTGTTGCCCAGGCTGGAGTGCAATGGTGCAATCTCAGCTCACTGCAACCTCCGCCTCCTGGGTTCAGGCAATTCTCCTGTCTCAGCCTCCTGAGTAGCTGGGATTAGAGGCACACGCCACCATGCCCAGCTAATTTTTTGTATTTTTAGTAGAGACGGGGTTTCACCATCTTGACCAGGATGGTGTCGATCTGTTGAACTCGTGATCCACCCGCCTCGGCCTCCCAAAGTGCTGGGATTACAGGCTTGAGCCACCACTCCTGGCCACATTTTTAGTTTTTTGAACCAGAAATATTTACAGTCTGACAATGGAATATCTTCTATCACAAAACCACTCTATAACACCTTGATAATCAAGACATTCAATAGACTTTCCTTATGCCATACTATCTGTAGAAATCAGATTTTGGCTGAGAATTGAAACGTCCTTTAAAAAATAAATTCAAAAGGATTCTGAGTCTATTTCCCTCAAAACTTCTCAGTCCCCAACGTTTAGCAAGAGAGTTCAGTGGTTATCCTCAGAAAGTGTCTATCTCATTTGTCTACTTCCTGGGTAATGATCAGGGCAAAACGAGTGGTTTACATAGACCTATTATGAATAGTTGACAGTCTATCCTGTTCCTTCCTGATCATGATGCCTTTTCTTTCCCCTAATGTCATCACCATGGCAGACTGGCTCATGTGTTCTCCAAGGAATAGACTGGCCAATACAGACCCAAAGGATTTAAATTCTATCGTAATTCAGCCACCTGGATACTCTTCTTAGATTGGCATATTCCTATATCATAACAATGATCATTTGTTCGATATATTACTCACTAATCCCTGTATTGTTGTCCAAGGTGACCAAAATAGCAGACATATGGATGTAGTCCTTCTCTCTTATGTCGTTGGCCCTTATGCATAAATGTTATAGGTGCAAGTAGAGTATGATTCGGGAAAGGTGAATTTTTAGCTCCTGAATTGATATGCAACAATTCTGTGGCAAAGAAAAAAGAACAAACTAAGTACCCAGGAAATATCTCAGAGTTCAGAAATTACATGGAAGAAAGGAAGATCAATGACAACCATCTTTCAGAATTGCCTTGGAGAGTTGCTCATGATTAAAAAAGCCTTCTTGGTGTGCCTCTCCCAAACTGTGGAAAGCGCTTTCAATTTAAGTGATTGCAGAGTCTTTTCATTGTCTACCACATGAAAATATGACCATGATTTGAATACTGCTTTCCTAAAATTCACTGTGAAGTGAACGGGAAAACAGCAGAGGATGTCCTCAGCTCCTGCATTTCCCATGCAAAATAACTGCCCACACCTTGGGATGTTTCTTGCACTCCACTTTCCACAGATACTATTCAGTTATTCCATATAGTAGATGAATACCACCCTGCTGTTGACAAAGAAAAAAGACTATAAGTTGTAGTGATGTGTCAGGCAATCCCTCAAGAATCATTCTATTTGAACTGAATTGAGAATTCTAAAATGTGCCAGCTAGCTGGGAGGAGTTGTAGCCACTGTCAATCTGTGACCCTCATGATATAGGTCCCATGTGGGGCACAGAATTTGTAATTATACTTTTTTCTATGGATACTAAGTAGATCTGTGAGATTGTACTTCTGCTTACAATCTAGGCATTAGATTAACTACCCTCTGGAAGCATGGTAACTTGCCCTTTATGAATGGCCATAAAATATTTTCAAGTATTTAACAAAATTACATTAGTATATCATGTAGCTTTCAAATATCTATGGAGAGTTCCCTGAAGTAAAGCAACCCTTTGGTGATGTTTTCAGAGGTAAGTGACTTATTTATGTGAAACCTGTATACAATTATTCCTATAATGTGAGTCATACAATTTCAAATGGTAATATGAAATTTGCTCTTGATTTTGTCTGAAGTGATCAGTAACACTATTTTGGCCCTGGAATATATTCAGGCCTCACTTCACTGTCCAAAGTTGTTATGGAAGAAAGAATTACCCTAGACTTTGTGTTTGCAAATCAAGACAGTTTCTGTGCAATCTCACATATATCCTACAGCACTTGGATTGTTGTCTCAGGCCAGGTGGAAATGTCAATATGGAAAAAAAGAAGAAATACATTATTCATCTCTGGTAGACCCTGATGCTTTAAAGGAGTTGTTGAGTTGGTTGGGTCTAGAACCCTAATATACAAAGTGATACCACCAGTTTACCTCATCCTGTTACTTGAGGTCCTGTTATAGTAGCCTATCAACAATAAATATGGGACAAATCAAGCAGCCTCAATTTCCTCTCTGCCTCTGTTGCTTAAAATGGCCGACAGAGTGGTGTGCTCATGGGAAAATTTGCCAAAATATAAGATAACGTAAATAGAAGGTGGATATTGATATGGAAAAGTTCTCCATGATTCTTTTGTGTTTCTTTATGATTTATGAACAGAATCACTGACTGTCATTTTTTTCAGACTGTCTTTTCTAAGATGTTTTCATGGTAAACAAGCAGGGAAAATTGACAGTGTCTCCAGCTAAAGAAAGAACAAGCATTCCTCCTATTACTTAAAAAAGATCTGTGATTCCCAAACTTATATTTCCCTCCTTTAATGCAATCTACCAAATATATAGGTGTCATCTGGCTTTCTTCACATGACATTGTGCTTGAGGAACTGGCACAAGAAAACGCTTATGTTCTGACTCCCATTGTTGTTGTGAGTGATGAAGTTATTTGTCTCTGTCTCAAAAGTCTCATGTCTCCAGGCAGCATCCATGAAAGTGGCATGCTAACTTGGTAGTTTGTAAGTAGGGTAAAAAATATCAAAGTCTTCACAGTTCTTGACACTGAACAAATAAATGAATTAAGAATAATCTCTCATGCTTACAGCAGGACTCTGATGCCTTTGAAAGAAGACTATATTTATTTTACTGGCATTATATTCTCTTCTATCTGCACATCCTCATACTAAGCAGTACTCCTACCAGTTATGGAAGTATTCATGGACTTAAGACTTTATCAGTAACACAGGAAGCTGCCTGACATGCCACCTTTCTTTGATCCCTCTTTCTTTTGTAAGTTCCCCATGTCACAAGTTTCACTAGGTTTCTTTAGCTTCCTTGGTTGCTATTGCTCTTAGTAAAATTATCTTTAGTTTGACAGTGAAATTTAAAACAAATTGGATTTAGAGAACATTCCTGGTGTTTTCTAATTCATCAAAAACTTATATTTGAGCAGTCAAATATGATGTATAGCCTGTCCACAACAACCTAAAAGAAAGCCTTGAAAGTCTCCATAACGTTCTTGTTTTGCAGTATCTGGAACACTTCATTTCAGTCTGTAAATCCAAGCATCTGCTAATATGCCCTATAAAAATTCTGGACATTTGCAATCTGATGATATAAAAGAATGTCTGGCTAGCTTATCCTATTGCCATCTTAACACTGATAGCAAATGATCCCTTGGTGAATGGGGTACAATACAGGGTTGACTGGAATCCTTCCATTAGCTCTATCATTGCCTTTATGTCACTTGTCTCTTTTCCCAGGAATGAGACATTGGAATGTCTTTAAAGTCTGTAGTCTTAGCATTACTCATCATGGGCTCCCTCTCCTAATATGTCATGTAGAAAGTTTGCTGTATGGCTCATCCTAATAAACTTAAACTAAAAGGCACAGTCTTGGCTGGCTTTTTAGTTAGAAAATCTAGTTAGAAAATCCCTTTTTGAAATCCACATAACTACAGCTGTCCTAGCGCTAAGGTATCTGCTTTTTTAGATTCTTCTTTCCTAAAGAGTCAGGGATCATACATTCTAAGGCTGAATGTGTATTTCAGCCTTACAATGCATGATTCTAAGGCTATTATTGTAATGGTTTCTAACAATAGGAAGTAGATTCAGGGCAATCACTTACTGCATCAGAGTTAAACAATCCCAAAGGAGAGACCTGATAAATACCAGCCTGCCTTTATGTCATGCAAAGTTCTGCAACCATGTGCAAATCTAGTACGTTACCAGAAAAAAAAATGCAGTCTTGTCTATAACCAATCATAATACCTTTCAAGACACATGGAGTCAGTCTCAGACAGAAAGCTAGAAGCTCTTCCTCACTGATCTCTCTCTCTCTTATTCCATATCTATCTTTATTTGTTCAGAATCCCTGGTTTATCCTGGACAACTGTTTATTTTCAGGGCCAGAAAAACCTGTTGTGCCTGGGTCCTGATATTCCTCTAGGAGGAACACATGTAAAACAAAACAATTTTTTTCATGCTAATGTTGATTTACTCTTAATATTATAATTTTTTTAGACCAACACAATGTTTCTACATTGTTAAAGACTCCACCCTACCAGAGGTGAGGATGGGAAGAACAAAACCCTAAAGTGATACAGAACCTGGGCCAACCACATAGTCATTTGGATAATGATTGATGAGGGCCTGAATTAAGGCAGCAGCAACGGGAATTAAAAATAACTGGGTTGTATATGCAAGAGTTCAAACTGGTATGTAACCTGAAGTTATAATTTGTTTCCTAAAGTTACCCTGCTAAAGTTGTAGTATATAACTAATAAAAGCAACTACCTAATGACCATCATCTATGTCCCAAACACTGTAATATAAAGTATTAAACACAGAGCAAGTACTCATACAACACAGACTATTAAAACAATATTATACTGTTATATCAGCTTTACATAGTGATGCCTACTCATTTCTGGCAATAATCTTAAAGTGGATATTTTAGTCTAATTGTTTTTTATTTGGACATCAGACTCAGAAACTTTAACTTGTCTGAGTAATTGGAATTTTTTTTTAAAAAGGTGAGTATTTTAGTCTATGTCTCTCTAATTTTCAAAGTCATGCTTTTTTACTCATGCTTTTGTTTATACTGGAGTCACTTTAAGAATAACTTTGATGTCTCAGTGAACACGTCTTTCTATTTTTTAATAATATCTAAACTGCCTAAGCAGACATTTTCACAACAAAACCAATATAAACAAAGTTTCAAGTAATTTTCATAGTTTCTGCCATCATTCTGATTCATATTCCCACTTGTTGACTTGATCCAGTTGTCATTTACAATGTCCTGTATTTATTCTTTATACCTTTAATCTCAGTATTTCTCTAATTTATCTTCCTCTTATATCTTGACAACCCATCTCTCCCTCCCCTCAGATAGCTAATTAAAAATTTGCAAGACTATATAATATGAGTTCCCAATAGACAGTGTGTCAAGGAGACATTGGAGGCCATGGATGAAGTGTAGAGAAATGCTGGGAAGATTTGCCATTTTGATAGACAGGCATTTTGAGCTAATAAAGTCCTTAGAGATCTCCCTGACCCTTTGGAATGCACATATGGATACAGCTGAAATCCTCTCCAGCTGTTCTGCTCCCAGAAGAGATATGGGCTAACTTTAGATGACCCACAAAAAGCCCTCTACTTGGGAAAATTTCAGAGGAGATGATCTAGGAGAAAGAGTGTGAGAAAAGAACAATTTACAATAAACATGTTTCAGAAATATAATAAATGGATATGAAATATTTTAGAAGAACTTGAAGAACAAGTTTGTTTCTCTAGTGATGTAAGGCTGATCATGTTTATGAACTTTTCTGGGATTCTTTTTGCATTTGTGAAAAGGAAATTATGACACATATAGTAATGTAAAATTATCTGATACAAGTATAAAAGTCAACAATTACTGAATACCTACTATAAGCCATACTGTATTAAAAGCACATTACATAAATTATCTTATTTAAATTTTAAGAGGCAGTATATGGTAAATACTATTACTAGCTCCATTTACAGATACAGGTAGTGAGGTTCAGAGCATTTGAATAACTTGCCTTAGGTTATATGGATAACCTCAACAGTCTCACTCCATGGTCAGTTCTCTTCTCAGCATTACTGGTGAGAAATGTCAGCAGTTAACCTTTCACTTCAGACACTGCTGATCAGCCATTTGTTTATATTTATTTTATTTTATTTTATTTTATTTTATTTTATTTTATTTTTCTCCATCCAGGGTCCTACTCTATCACCCAGGCTAGAGCCAGCACAGTGGCACAATCATAGCTCACTGCAGCCTCACCTAGGCTCAAATGATTCTCCCACATCAGCCTTCTGAGTAGTTGGGATTATAAGCACATGTCACCATACCTGGCTATTTGTGTCCCTTTATTATTGTAGAGATAGGGTCTCTATTTTGTGCAGGTTGGTCTGGAATTCCTGGCTTTAACTGACACTCCCATCTTGGCTTCCCAAAATGTTGGGATTGAAGGTATAAACCACTGCACCTGACCTGATTGACCATTCCTGATGCTGTTTCTAGAGAGGTGGGGTGGTGATAATGTCCACTGTACCCCTGGTTTTTTTACACTTAGCCAGTATTAGTTCACAGGCTCTCACACAGAACCTACCTACTTAACTTGCCTATTTGCCTCATACCTTTTCTCTGGTTTTTAAATCCTCTTTAATATTCTGACACCCATTATTTGACTGGGGTCTTCTTTCCTACACTAGAGAGCCACTGGATTTTTGCCCTGGTCTTAAGGACATCAGTTTTCCTTCTCCAAGGGCCATCCACTCTGCTCTTTGCCCATCTAACTCTCTTCAGCTCAACATTCATTGCTCTCTACTTCCTGAGTTTCAATTTTATCTACATTGTTGTCATACCACTTGCCCACCCCAGTAAACAATGCAAAGTAGGCCAGGCCAGACATTCAGCTCCTCTTACAGCACAGGCCAAATGGGTATTTAGATTTAGAGACACAATTTTAGTTGGCAGACATTCTAAGCAATGACAACTTTTTTTAATTAAACGAAAGTATTCATTGATTTTTTTTATGTCGTGTGTATTTTAAAATGTCATCAACAACCCTCCGTCTCATCTTTCACTGACTTATTTTGTCTTTAAAAGCATTTCAACCTCTTACTTTTCCACATGTAAACTTTATTTTCTCTGCCTTTATTGATTATTAGTCAGTACTTTTTGTTTTACTGATACTTTAATCCTTTTTTGGCCATTAGAGTATTTATTTTAAATTATTCTTTATTTCTACTCACTTAAACAAAGTATGCATTACCTGATCATTGACTTACCTCATCCTGTATGCCACAGTCTCATTTATCAAAATGTAAAAGCGTTCTAGTAACAGCTCCCAAAGAGAAATTCTTTAGTCTTCCTATCACATTTTTACTTTGCTAACAATCATAAAACTATCACTCCTTTCTCTGTTTGTCTTATCTAAGTGCTTTTTTGCAATAACAATTCATTTAGCTATCAAGAAGCTCAAAAATACTGCAAAAAAGCACAATTTTGCAAATCACAGTCTAAGATTATTATAGTTGATATTTGCCCTTTTTTAGCATTAGATGGTGATTGGATGCTTTTTTCTTCTTAGAAATCTTAATTAATTATTATGACATTTATAAATGAGAGTAGAACAAGATAAAAATAGGGCTTATCATAAGAAACATATTTGGAGAAACAAGAAATTTTGACTTGGAAAACAGGAGATTCATGGGGAATCTTTCAATTGTCGTGGGAAATAAGTTTTAACTTAATATCTTTGTGTTAAAGGACAGAACCAGTAACTATTATATGAAGAACATTATAGCATAATTTGAGAAACAACTACAAATTAGAAGAATTTTAAATTCCTTTGGGGGAGACTAAATAGATAATCTTTGAGATTGATTCCAACTTTATTATTCATAACATATTTTACAATGCTATGGAGGCATGATATGAAATAATTAGCATTGACCAAAATCTGTGGAAGTTTAAACTGTGTACAGGGATGTTTCATTTCTATGTGATGATCTGAATAGTTACAGTAGAAATATATTTTTAAAAATGTTTGGTATGTAATAGTACATATTGTTTTTTGTTGTTAATTACACCTTTTTATCTTTTTATGGTCTTTTTAGTAAATATAAGCTATAGTTGCATATTCAAAATTTTTCTTAAAATATCTATGAAAACAATTGTATTAATAACTATCATTAAAATTAAAATATGGTAGCAAAATTTTATTTGTACCTTATCTTCATTTTCAGATATACCAGGAAGGAATATCATCAACATGTATAATTCTTGGAACCTGCATTTAAATATCTTCAGATTACTTGAGTAAATATTCTTCATTTTTGCAAGAACAACTAGTATAATTCTTCTCTCAAGTATAGATTCTGGGTTTAGAAGAGCAAAAGTCTTAAAAATCTATATGAACTTTTTTTATTCATGGATATTTATGTGTTATAAATAGCTATATGTTTGTGTGTGTATTTTCACACTGAACAATGTAAAAATTAGGACATGTAAAAGTGTATCTGAATGTTAAATCCCCTGTTATTTGAGGATATGCTATTTAAAGTGATTTTTAATACATATCTAAAGCAGTTTTAATCAACTCAGACATGCTTCTAACAATGTTTGGTACTTGTCAAGCATTGTATTAAATACGGGAAGATAATGATGCTAGACACAGTTTTTACCCACAGGTACATGTAGCCTAGTGGAAAGAGAGAAGCAGACATAAATATCTAAATAAGTTATAATAAAATATTAATTAATATTTCTTAATTAGTAGTACTTATCCATTCACAAATGGTTTAATATGCTTCCATTTGTATTTTAATGTAATCATCAGTGGTTAATTGAGTAATCATGGCAAAGTAGATGTTTAAGTAAAATTATTGATTAAATGAACAGGTACGTTACTCAAACAGTACCTTTTATATATTCAGCAAATCTGATACAGTGTATTATTGAATAAAAATAAATAAAAACCCAAATGCCCATCGACGATAGACT
>CM052650.1:120236026-120261244 GCA_028533165.1 Leontopithecus rosalia
TTTTTAGCAAATTGACACAAGAACAGAAAAGGAAACACCGTATATACTCACTCATAGGCGGGTGATGAACAATGAGAACACATGGACACAGGGAAGGGAGCACCACACACTGAGGTCTATTAGGGGAAATAGGGGAGGGACAGCGGGGGGGGGGAACGGGGGAGGGATGGCATGAGGAGAAATGCCAAATATGGGTGAAGGGGCAGAAGGCAGCAAAACACACTGCCACGTGTGTACCTATGCAATTATCTTGCATGTTCTGCACATGTACCCCAAAACCTAAAATGCAATAAAAATTAAAAAAGAAAAATAAATAAATAAATAAAAAGTATATTTTGAAATGTGTTGCAAATTATTGGTAAAAACAGGTTTCTGAAGGATGATACTTAGATTTCCCATGTAATAATTTTTGTTCTGAAATACTAAATTAGTACCATAAGCTACAATGTAGTATAGTATTACTTGGAAAGAATTGTGAGCAGTTGATCTAACACAGAATAAGAAAATGAAAGCTCCTTATCTGTAGCAATGAAACATAAATGCATTTAACTTACAGTAGCCAACTCTGGCTGAGAAACAAACAACAAATTCCAAATATTATTCTTCCTATTGCTAAGGAGATCTATTATCCTCCAGCACCTTTCCCCAATACACTCTGTTGAAATTATCTCTTCATATCCCTGATATTTATTTTATAAAAATTTAAGATTCCGAAGTCTGACAGAAACACAAAAAGTTAAAACTAATTTATATGAGAGGTGATGAAATTGTGGCAACAAATATCTGTGACTTCCCAAGCAATTTAATTAAAAATATGTTTTGTTTTCCCTAAATGATAAAGTGTTAGGTCAAAAGAGCAGGCTTCAAAATGTCCACAAGATACCAGGGATTGGTATATTAACTTAATTTTTCTCAGTTACTGACTGTCATGCATTATCTAATTTAACTCTTCAGCTCTTATCAGAAACAAATAAGTCTATTAAAGATTTTGAATATGCTTTGTTGCCAATAAGTAGATTGTGATGGCAGGAGAAAAGAAAAAAAGACATGGTATTTTAGGGGTTCACTGCAGAAGATAAAGGCCTTGAAACTCTAAAATTCTTAAAAGTTCTTAGTCTGAAAACCAGCTCAACACTTGTGAGCTATGTAACCATTGGTATGTCACTTTACTTTTGTCAGCCCCACGTTACTAATTTGTAAAATTATGTTAGGGTCAGCCCTTCCTATCTCATGCACTATGTTTGGCATATATACATACATATGGAAGCATACATGTGTGCACATGCACACACACACACACACACACACCCCTATATATATATATGTTTAGCATATATATATATATGCTAAACATAGTGCATGAGATAGGAAGTGCTGACCCTAACCTAAATTTACAAATTAGAAATGTGAGGCTGACAAAAGTAAAGTGACTTGCTAATAGTTACATAGCTTACAGGTACATATATGTATATTTGTATATATATATAGCATGGCACAAGCACACACACACATCAATATATTACATTTAATCCTTTTTACTTGAAATGTACCTCAAACTCCATGCTCTCATTGTAAATCTAGCCACACAACAGTTAAGTACATTGGCTAACGACATATTGAATGCTTGGTTTGTAGAGTAGAGGAACTAGGAGTCTTCACTGAAAGTAAACAGTGAGGCTATTTTATCAATGTCAGCCTAATTATCTGGCTACACTTCAAACTAGTGAGTTAGGACTTGGATTTTCCTAACAAAGAGAATAAGAATCTATTCAGAATTTACCATTTTTCTTTTCTGATAGAAAAAATAACATAAAATGAAAGATAGACATCTGTCTTTATGAGGTAGAGAAGTTGTAAGGAAGTAAATTTTAAAAGAAATAAGAGGAGGAGAAGTGAGTAAAACAATGATAGAGCAAAGTGGAAATGACCTTGATGGACCAGATGATTTATGGGGATTTCACTGAAGCTGTATAACAATTGGGACATAGTCAGGAGACCGGGGGATGGAAGAACTATTTGCAGAATGTTGGGTTGGTTAAGAAAAAAGAATACCATTACTCATCCTGTTGGCTGAGAAAAATTTCATTCTATGTACCCAGCTCACGGAATAAATACACAAAATCTTTTCTTCTCCCATGCTTTTTGAAAATGGTAGGAGAAAGTAGACATGGAGTTTTGTCCATGTTCATCTAGCACTGATTATTCTAATAATCATTGGTAAATTCTATTATGTGGCCAAAAGTGTATTAGAAAACTTAAGTTGCAGGGCATAATATTATATCTTAGAATGGTACAGTACATTAAAAAATCACCCTTTTCTTGACTTACATTACAAACCCTTCCATTAAACAGAGAACCTAAGATTATGGCTAACCTCCCAAAATACAAACTCACAGAAACACAAATGAATTAATATATTGATTACTCAAACTAGGATATCAAGACATAACATAGGCCTATTATTGAGGACTTTGGGAAAAGGAGGTCAAATTGCAGTCTAATGTACAAACCCCTCTCCTCTCATGTCCACTCCCATCTCTTCAAGGTCTGTGCATTCTCCCTCTAGGTAGATTTGCCTGGGGAAAGTTGTCATGACAATATTTATGATGAGAATAATTTGGCTATGTTAGGTCACCACAAAAATCACCCATCCCAGGTAAAACCATAAAAAATGGTGTTATGTTTCAGAGCATCTTTGGAAAGCGGAATGGACTATGCCAACTACTACGGTCACACTGTGGCACTATAGTTCAATGGACTTAAAGTAGTTTCTGACCCCACACATGATATGAGAAATGGGATCTCTTTCTCAACAACACCTTTTAACTGTGTTTTTTCCCTAACAGGGGTTTTAATTAACATTGACTCAAAAGCTTCATATTTTATAAGATGTCAGAAATTTACATTAATTTCTGACATCTTACAGTTCATTCTTTTTAACATTTAGAGAGTTTTTGTTTTTCTGTCACAGTAATTGTAATTTATAAATAAACCTGAAACATGTTCTTTTTTCATCTATCAGTGTAAGAAAATCAAATCAAAACTTGAAGAAAATTGTATATATCTGGCAAATGTACTCACTAATACTGCCAGCAACATTGTCTAAGTTTCCAAATTAAACAACACAACAAATACAACTCCCCTTTTCACAGGGCTTACTCTAGCCAATGTATATATTCTCTACTTCACAGAAAAAAAATGCTGAAACCAGGATGGTGTGTAAAAACTGTCTCATTTTCAGTCTCCTAAATCTATGCACAGAATACTACACTGCAACAAAGTAGTAGTTAGTAATAGTTGGCCTTTTAAAGGCTTTCATACTTCTATCACACAAATTCTACAGTCAGTTTTCTATTTTAATTTTCGTCAGTCTCTCAGTTGCATTTCACACACTATTTTCCATTTCTCCTACCTAGGTTTCTGTTTCTGGGTTCTTTTCCTTTGTCCTTTCTCTAGTAAAATGTATTTTTAAACATATTTGTTCATAATTTATTAAATATGATCAATAAATACGTACTGAATGAAATTAAAAGTGAAGGTAAAACAATTGAAATCTATGAGTCCACATTATGTCACTCACACAATAGGCCAGATTACCCAAGATGTCCACTGTAAATCAGTTGTCTTACATTGTATTTATTCTTGAGTGAAGCTGACAGAGTGGCCTTGATCTATAGCATTCTATAATAATTCCTTCATCTAAGAAAAAAATATGGCACTTGCTCATATTTCATTGACCAAAAGTAATAATATAGCTCTGTATGAGTTCCTCAGGGAGAACATATATAATCCTTCAGCAAGGAGAGGTATCAATTTTGTGAGCAGTGATACAATCAACTAACATATATGAACAAATAAAAGAAACCAAATGTCCAAATTATTACAATATTTTTCCCCTGAAACTTGGTAATTAAAAAAAAATCAAGAATTTCTCTGCCTTTTAGGACCAACTGTAAATTATCTTCATTGTTGGAGAAAAACCCCACTACAGAAAAATGTCTCCTAATAAATGCAGAAGGAATATTTGCATTTCAATGACGGATTCAGGCAAGGATTACAAATAAATACTAAAATGAGTAGATTATGTTGTTGGGAAACAATAGATGTTCAGTTCCAAAGTGAGACCTCACACATTTAATAAATTCAAAGTGAAACACTGTACCTGTAAATTAGAGAAGTTTAGAGGTTAGTATGAATAATCATAACTAATAAAAGGACACTCAATATTACCTTTCTCTCTTCTTGTGTTGCAGAATGAAGAGAGATCATTGCACATGAAATATTCATGCAAAAAATGTTTAACTTGAATGCAATAAAGTCTTGTGACTTAACTTTTAGTTTGCAAGAATAAAGTTTTAAAGGAACATGGAATGACACCACAAGGGAACACTTAGATAAATTCACTGTGTGAGGCATTTTATAGAAAAACTTGCTAGGACTTTTCAAAGAGTTAATACTATTTTTAAAATGTAAAAGCTAAGATGATTTTTCTGCATCAAAAATGACAAAGAAGACACTTAGGTGAATATGTTACATGAACTTTTATTAGACCCTCAGAAATATAGCTAGAAAATATTATATATTTCTATTATATAGCTAGAAAATATTATTTTGGAAAAAACAGATATTTTCAATATAAATTTGACATTAAAGATGACTTCAGTAAAGTTTAAGGATATAAGAATCAATATATAAAATTCAGCAGCATTTTATACACCAGCAATGTTCAAACTGAACACCAACTCAAGAACACAATGCCATTTACAACAGCCAAAAAAAAAAAAAAACTAGGAATACATATAACCAAAAAGGTAACAATCTCTACAAGAAGAAATACAATCACTGCTGAAAGAAATCAGAGTTGGCACAAACAAATAGAAAATATTTCATGCTCATGAATTGGAAAAATCAGTATCATTAAAATTGCCATACTGTCCAAAGAAATCTACAAATTCAAAAATATTCCTACCCAACTACTGTCATTTCCACAGAATTAGAAAAAAACTATTCAAAAATTCATATGAAATCAAAAAAGAGCCAAACTGTCAAAGGAATCCTAAGCAAAAAGAGCAAAACCAATAGTTTGACTTCAAACTATTCTATAAGCTTATGGTAACGAAAACAGCATGATACCAGAATAAAATAAACACATACACCAATGGACTAGAACAGGAACCTGAAAATAAAACCACACACTTGCAGATGTCTGACCTTTGACAAAGCCTATAAAAATAAGCAATGGGGAAAGACTCCATATTCATTAAATGGAGCTGGGATAGATGACTAGCCATATACAGAGAATGAAACTTTACCATATAAAAAATTAACTTAAGATGAACTAAAAGCTTAAATATAAGACCACAAACTACAAGAATCCTAGAAGAAAAACCTAGGAAATACCTTTCAGGACATCAACCTTGGAAAAGAATTTATGACCAAATCCTCAAAAGCAATTGCAACAAAACCAAAATTGACAAGTGGGACCTAAGTCAAATTAGAACTTCTGCATAGCAAAAGAAATTATCAACAGAATAAACAGACAACCTACAAAATAGGAGGAAATATTCATAAATGATGTATACAACAAAGGTCTAATATCCAGTATTTATAAGTAACTTAAACAATCATATTTTTTAAAAATCTAGGTTTTATTTTAAGGAAGATTAATTTTTTAAGTGTTTTCTTTCAAATTGCCTAGGTATTTATCTTTGTTTCTATTGCATTTCTGTTTGGGTTCTTGTATGAAACTCATGCCTAAGTCAATGTCTAGAAGGATTTTCCAATGTTATCTTCTCGAATTTTTATAGTTTCATGTCTTAGATTTAATTCCTTGATCCATCTTGAGATGATTTTTGTATAAGGTGAGAGATGAGGATCCAGTTTCATTCTTTCCACCTGTGGCTTGCCGAGTATCCCAGCACCATTTGTTGAATAGAATGTCCTTTCCCCAGTTTATGTTTTTGTTTGCTGTGTTGAAGATCAGTTAGCTGTAAGAATTTGGGTTTATTTCTGGGTTCTCCCTTCCATTCCATTGATCTGTATGCCTATTGTATATGAGAACCATGCTATTTTGGTGACTGTGGCCTTATAATATAGTTTGAAATCAGGTAGTGTGATGTCTCCTGGTTTTTTTTTTTTCTTAGTTTTGCTTTGGCTATGTGGGTTATTGTTTGGTTCTATGTAAATTTTAGAATTGTTTTTACCAGTTCTATGAAGAATGATGGTGGCATTTTAATGGGAATTGCATTAAATTTGTAGTTTGCTTTTGGCAGTATGGTCATTTTCACAACATTGATTCTACCCATCCATGAGAATGGGACATGTTTCCATTTGTTTGTGTCATCTATGGTTTCTTTCAGCAATGTTTTGTAGTTTTCCTTGTAGAGTTCTTTCACCTTTTTGGTTAGGTATATTCCTAAGGGGTTTTTTTTTTCCAGCTGTTGTAAAGAGTTGAGTTCTTGATTTGATTCTCAGTTTGGTTGCTGTTGGTGTATAGAAAAGCTGATTTGTGTACATTAATTTTGTATCCAGAAACTTTATTGAATTCTTTTATTAGTTCTAGGAGATTTTTGGAGGAGTCTTTAGGGTTTTCTAGGTATACAATCATATCATCTGAAAACAGTGACAGTTGGACCTATTCTTTACCAATTTAATGCCCCTTGTTTCCTTCTCTTGTCTGATTGCTCTGGCTAGGACTTCTGGTACTATTTTGAATAGAAGTGGTGCAAGTGGGCATCCTTGTCTTGTTCCAGTTCTCAGAGGTAATGCTTTCAACTTTTCCTTGTCCAGTACAATGTTAGCTGTAGGTTTGTTATAGACGGCTTTTGTTACATTGAGGTTATGTCCCTTGTATAGTGACTTTGCTGAGAGTTTTAATCACAAAAGGATCCTGGATTTTGTCAAATCATTTTTTGCATCTATTGAGATGATCATGTGATTTTTGTTTTTAATTCTGTTTATGTGGTGTATCACGTTAACTGACTTGGGCATGTTAAACCATCCCTGTATCCATGGTCTGAAACCAAGTTGATAATGGTAGATTATCTTCTTGATATGTTGTTGGATTTGGTTAGATAGTTTGTTGGTATTTTAGTTAGATAGTTTGTTGGATTTGGTTAGACAGTTGAGTATTTTTGCATCTATGTTCATTAGAATATTGGTCTGTAGTTCTCTATTTTGGTTATGTCCTTTCCTGGTTTGGTATTAGGGTGATACTGGCTTCATATAATGATTAAGGGAGGATTTCTTGTTTTCCTGTCTTGTGGAATAGTGTCCATTGGATTGGTACCAGTTCTTCTTTGAATGTCTGGCAGAATTCAGCTGTGAATTAATACGGTCCTGGACTTTTTTGTTCTTGGTTATTTTTTAAATTACCATTTCAATCTTGATGCTTGTTATTGGTCTGTTCAGGGTATCTAATTCTTCCTGATTTAAGCTAAGAGGGTTGCATCTTTCCAGAAATTTATCCATCTCCTCTAGGTTTTCTAGTTATGTGTACAGAGGTTTTCATAGTAGTGTTGAATAATCTTTTGCATTTCTGTGGTGCTAGTTGTAATATTGCCTGTTTCATTTTTAGTTGAGCTTATTTGGGTTTTTTTTTCTCTTTTTTTGGTTAAGATAAAATATTAGGCTGGGCTCAGTGTCTCACACCTGTAATCCCACCACTTTGGGAGGCCGAGGCAGGTGGATCAAAAGGTCAAGAAAGTGAGACCATCCTGGCCAACATAGTGAAACCTCATCTCTACAAAAACACAAAAATTAGTTGGGTGTTGTGGTGTGTGACTGTAGTCCCAGCTACTTGGGAAGCTGAAGCAGGAGAATCACTTGAACTTGGGAGGCAGAGTTTGCAGTGAGCCGAGATTGCACCATGGCACTTCAGCCCAGCAACAGAGCAAGACTCCATCTAAAAAAAAAAAAAAAAGATAACATATTAATATTGAAAAGAGTTTAAAGTAACATTTTCTCCATAACAACACCTAATTAATTAGAGCATTATGCTGTTGTAATTGTGGGTAGGTGTGGAGAACAATTATCAACTTTATCGTTTGGAGTAAGGGAGTAGACACCATTCTTCAGAAGGGTGTCATGTCAGGTTTGGTATTCTCTGCCTTTTCCCCACTCTCCCATATTTCTTCTTATAAAAGAGAAATTATTTATCTAATTGTGGAATTGTCAAGACACTGATATCCACTGGCTCATATCTATGGTATGTAGTGTGCATATCACTACATGAGTAGTGTGCATAGCTATGGACACTAATTTATAATTTGTCTGAAGAGCAGAAAGAGCCCTGACTCTGTTTCTAGTACCACCAGAAATAGTATGCATCAAATATATGAAAGCTGCTAGGATTCTGACGTTGGGAGGAGCAGCAAAGAAGAAAGGACTTACAGAGTGCCTACATAAATTAGTTATGAGTAGCATATAAGTGCCTACATAAATTAGTTATGAGTAGCATATAAACTGAGAACAACAAACCACAGCAAACTGCGGTAAGCCCCTGGGAAGGCAAACTTCTTTATGCCTCATGTTCTGGTGCAGGGTGCCCTAGGCTCTGTTGCCATAAACATTGTGCTCAAGAATGTAAACCCCTTTGTAGCACTATGACTTAGCCAGACTTGTAGGCTCCTTGTAAGGCCTGCATTCCACAAACTGCACATAGATAAGCTAAAGATAACCACATGTTCCTGTTTTGTGAAACTCCCAAACCACCACTGTTATCAGTCTTTAGAATGACACACCAGTTCCGGCTCACTGATTCACTCCACCATCACGTCACCTTCTCTCCACCATCACTCCACCTCTACCCTATAGATCAAAGAGATTGTAAACAATAGTGTGGATGATCAGAGTTCCGGGCCTTCACTGTCTTCTCCAGTAATAAGTGATGGCTCCCTGGTCCCACTTTCACTTTTAACCTTTTTCTCATTCCTTTGTCACCATCGAAGTCGGGGTACCCACAGGTGTGATGTGGGGCTGGTTCCCTACATTCAACAAGCCCGCAACAGTCTTCTCCTTTCTTTTCTGTGCTTTCTGCTGTGTTACTTTTGTTAGCAGTTGAAATCCTTCATATAGTGGTCTAGGTAAGTGTCTGCTATTCAGGCCCAACTTTTTCAAGAAGATAATCCCATAATTTCAATCACTTGGGTTTCATAATTTGGTAGGAGAACATAGACTTTGAAGGAAGTTCTTCTTTTGAGTAGAATACAAACTGCATTCTCCACTTTAGCTACAACAGGAAGTCCTTGTACTTTTAGTGTTACTGAGCTCTTACATTGTGCATTAATGTCATTAACACTGTATATTATTCAATATTCTGCCCTAGTGTTCTTTTTTAGTTTATAAAAACTTTAAAGGAGAGAGGAATTGATTCTTGAATACTCACATCATTCTGCCTCTATTTAATGTATCTAACTCTTCACCCTCCTTTTCTTTTCCTCCATCGTATTTTATTAAGTGAGGGAGCAATATAACACTGGGAAAGTGATCTTTTTATTATTTATTCTTAAAACTTTAAAAATGTGTTATGAAGTTACATTTTGATTTGTTGGACTGAGGGAGGGGATGGGAAGAAGGTACTATTCAATATATTTTGGATAATACTCAAATGTTAATATATATTTTCAAAATTTTACTCCCATTTTTCTTAGGTCGATTGGCAACCAAAGAGAAAAAAAGGCAAGTCAGAAAATAAAATATCCTTACAATTTTGACATCAAATATTTATGTAGTCTAACATCATTCTATGCTAGCTTAACGTGTAGAAATTTTTCTAAAACACCAAAACAATTACCAGTTTAGTTTCTTATATTCTAACATATCTGTGTACTACATAGGAGCCAAAGGTGTTTTACAACTAGCAAGCAATTTTTGCAAAAGTGGGGTAGCTGTTTCAGACAATGTAAAACATAATTTTCAGATTAATTGGAATGTGAAGGTGATATACTCAGACAACTCTAAAAAGAAAGCAAGGTTCAAGAATAATAAAATTCAATAAAATAAGTGCCTTATCTCTAGAAAACCATGTAAGTCCATAAGCCATGAATTCTTAGGTGCTAACTTTGCCTCTTGGTTTACTGTATTTATTTTTCTTCATCAGAAGCTTCGTATTTTTTGTATTGTGTACATTTTTGTAAAGCACATCATATTTTTTGTGAAATGGTAAAAAGTAAAGTCAATTAAATATGTTTCCAATTTTAAGAAGTTTATCTTGCTTTGAGAGAAGCTTTTAATGCTTTACATAACCAAACTTCTGCTTCAAAATTCAATCAATCAAGTACTAAAACTCTTTTTAGTACTTGTTGCTTACACATTTTTTTTCTAGAATAGATTATGTTATAGGTCCCTATATATGATTTATTCAGTAGTATGAGTGGAATTTTTAGGAGACATAGAAAATATTTATTTTATTATGTAAATAGAGCCAGTTTATTATTCAAATAATAGTATAGATTTTCAGTTTTTAAAGTGGTTCTAGTGATTTTCTTCACTTAAGATTTTATTTAACAATGTCTTCACAGAAAGAAAAACAGTATACAATAAATCACAAATAGATTAACTTAAGTATCACCAAACAATGCTTACATCTTTGTACAATGACTACCTTACAGAGCAATCTGCCCCAAATTATATATAAATAAATATTCTGGTTGTAGTATAGTTCCTAAGGAATTATATTAGATAAAATAGGCCAGAAATGTTGTCTTATAATAAGTTTTCCTTTGTTACAGAAAGTCTCCAAATCAGAATTTCAGAAACATAATTCTCTGAGCTTATTTGTTAACTTCCATAGAAATACCTGAATAATATGTGAATTTTCAAGATGACCCTTAATGAGAGAAATCAATGTTCAAACCATTCTAGATAAAGATTTAAGATGCAATTCAATTTGGTGATTTGATCTTGGTTTTGATAACTGAAGTGTTTATCTCTGTACAATGTTCTGCCTTTGAATAACTGGCTTTAAATATATATATATATATATATATATATATACATATATATATATATATATATATATATATATTTTTTTTTTTTTTTTTTGAGAGGGAATTTCACTCTTGTTGCCCAGGCTGGAGTGCAATGACGTGATCTCAACTCACTGCAATCTCTGCCTCCCAGGGTCAAGTGATTCTCCTGCCTCGGCTTCCCCAGTAGCTAGGATTACAGACACCCACCACTACACCCGGCTAATTTTTTTGTATTTTTAGTAGAGATGGGGTTTCATCATATTGGGCAGACTAGTCTCAAACACCTGATCTGGCCTTAAATATTTATACTAGGTTAAATAACTATTTTTGGAGTCAAATTACTCAAAGACTATAGATATAATATTGCTAAGGGAATGTAGGTGCTGAGTTATTACTGTTTGAAAAAAATATATAATATGAAACATTACAAATAATTATTGCCCTTTGAATAATTTTGTAGAAATGGAGAAACAGCTATTTGAACAATGCCTATGGGGTTGAGGCTCAGAACTCTGAGGACAGGATGCTGTCCAGTTGTTGGCAGCAATGATAAATAACTGGCCTAGGCCATCCCCCAGTTATGCAGTATCCATGGATATTCTTACAAGCATAACAAAACCTCCATCCATTATTTACTTCATGCTTCTTTCTAACAAGATGTGATGATTCTTGGGCAAATGAACTGTTACCCTCAAAAGGTATACAAATATTCATCTTTGCATGATGTTAATTCTTCTTCTAGATTAATCATTATCCCAATGGATCTGTTAGAAATCAAAAAATTTAGAACAATCTTGCCAAGGAAGTACTGTTACTATCATTAATTTTTTAAAGAATGTCTATAATACAAAGAAATTTAAAAAATCATTAAGTCTTTTAGACTTTTGGATGGATGCCATCATTCATCACATTAAATCTCTGTTAAAGTTTAACAGCTTAATGGAGCAGTGGTGAACCACTGAACCTACAGAGCTGTGCCTGTTAACTATTTACCTAAATATCAATCTTTTTACCCTGACTTCCCTCACTCCCTCCCTACATTGCTCTCTTATTTTTTTTTTAACTTTCCCAATTGCTGGTTCTCCTTCCAGTAGAAAATATTAGACACTTTAGGAATTGATGAGAACAAGTTGAGGGAGAAACAGAGATATAGTTCATGTCCTCAGCAGCTGAAAACTAAGAAGTTGACCAAATCTGTAGATTTTATGAACATTAGACCCAATGTCAGCAACATACTCCTTAGCATTTTAGATACCTTATAGGTATTTTACTTGAATCATTATTTTGTGTAAAAAATATATTAAATGAATACATCTATAATTATATTCTCATCTTCCTTTTTGCATTACATTATCAGGTAGGGTACATTTAATAAAAGTATTAGAGTTATAAAGGCAAAACAGATACCATGTTATAAATAATATCATAGCTTAAGTTTTTGCTTCTTTGCAGATGAATTACTGAGATTTTGATAAAAACCTAAAAATTAAATAACATAATATATATATATATAGAGAGAGAGATTCTGGTTTAAACTGGCAGACTTATTATAAATAACTTCCATTTATAAAAGATCACATTGAAGTCATAGAAAACACGTAAAATTAACTGAGTAAATAAATGTAAAAAATCATGAAGCACAAATAAATAAAAAAATTTTAAAAAGTTTGGAGAAATTCCCAGAAAAAAGGCAGATGGTAATTGATCAAATTAATCTAATTAGCTTTTACAGTTAGTATTTTTATAATTCTAATAATGCAAATGCTATTTATCAATGTTTAATTTTCAAATGTAACATAAAGAAAAATCCTGAACTTAATCAAAGGTGAAAGACGAATGTAAATGTTGCAATCTGTATTTAAAAAGTAAAATGATATAGTACAAGCAGAAAAAAAGGAATATTTTAAATATCCTCATTTTTTATACTAGAGAATCAGTGTAATCTTTAACATTTATATGAGTCAAGATAAGGATGTAAAGTATTATTTATACACTAATAAAGATAGTAATTAAAACAAGCAGAGTGTGTCAAAACAAAATAAGGGATGAAGACATCAATTATATACTGATAAATGAAGAGAAAACTGAATATCATATTTGTACTTATAAGAATTACCACTTAAAACATTTTATGTGGAATAATTTGTCACTATCTTTTGTATTCTTAACCCCTTTATATGTCTGAGAAGTGCAGCAAGCTATTAATCGAAACAACTCCTAATTTTGGTTTATTCAATGTTTCCTCATATTTAGATTCAGGTATCACTTTTAGCAGCATTGCCACAGAAACACTATGTCATCATTTAAGGAAGTATGTACTGTCAAATTTGTGCACAATTTCTTTCAATAGTATTGATGCTAACTTTAATAGCTTATTTAGGGTGATAAAAATCAAGGTTTTCAACTGTCAAGTCACTCCCCATTTTAAGTAATAAGTAATTTGTAGGTAGATAGTTTGAAAATGTGCACTGTAGATTTGAGAATACTGCATTGGTGTTAAATTTCTGGATTTTGATAATTGTATTGTACCTACATATGAGAATATGTTGTTGATAAGAAACAAATGTAAAGTAGTATATTAATAAGTAAAAGGATACAATATCCTGAAATTAAACAGTTAAGAAAGAATAGATATAGGTGACAGGAAGATGGAGACAGCAAACCACATTGCCATGCATGTATGTATGCAACAATCCTGCATGTTTTGCACATGTACCTCAGAACCTAAAGCACAATAAAATATATATAGAATAACAAAATATCATTGTGAAGAGTTAGAATTGATAAATCTTAGTGAAGGATACCTAAAATTTCCTTGTACTATTTTGAATCTTTGTTAAGTTCGAAAATAAAATTTTAAAACTACAAAAATAAAATAATGATGTCCTCTCAGATTTGAGACAATGTGTTGAAGATAGTAACAGGGAAATTATCTCATTTATTTTCTTAATACATACATTATATAATTCTTTTAAGTAAGCAAAACAATTCAATAATATGAAAATTTAAGTATTTAGCACAATATTTAGCACATAGTGAGGACTTAATGAGTCATCTATGAATAGTGTGCTATTCCTTAAAAGGATACCAGAAAACATATTTGTTTTTCATATTTTCTAAATGAAGAAAACTAAGGCTGTATATTAATGGTTCCCTTGTACAGACCTTTATTCTCAGGTTTTCTGAACTAACACAAGCCTTTTGGCTGGTATCATTTCACAAGTCACATGAAAGTAACCTAAACACATTGTTGGCATATAAAAAATAACTATGGGAAACCTCAAAAAGGCTGTCAGGAGAGGTTCAAATTAGTGGACAAAATGATGGTATTCCAAAAATCAATTTCTCTAGGCTTCCTTCAAATTGAGGTGACTTATAATAAGAAACTGAAAACACTAATTTCTTCTTTGAGGTATTTGTTTAACAAATAAAATTCATAAAACATAGTATTTTTTATTTCGATAGTTTTTGGGGGAACAAGTATTTTGTTTACATATGTAAGTTCTTTTGTGGTGATTTCTGAGATTCTGGTTTACCCATCACCTGAGCAGTGTACACTCTACCCAATGTGTAGTTAACCCTTTCCCTGGAGTCCGCAAAGCCCATTGTATCACTCTTATGTCTTTGTGTTCTCATAGCTTAGCTCCCACTTATGAGTGAGAACATGTGATGTTTGATTTTCCATTCCTGAGTTACTTTACTAAGAATAATGGTCTCCAATTCCATCCAGGTTGCTGTGAATGCCATTATTTTGCTTCTTTTTATGGATGAATAGTATTCAATGGTATGTATGTGTATATCTGTGTGTGTGTGTATATATATATATATATATTATATATACGTTTTATAACATATATCACATGTTTTATGTGTGTGTGTATACATACATCACATTTTCTTTATCCACTCATTGATTGATGGACATTTAGGCTGGTACCACATTTTTGCAATTGTGAATTATGCTGCTATAAACATGGGTGTGTGGTTATCCTTTTCATATAATAACTTATTTTCTTCTGGGCAGATACCCAGGAGTAGGATTACTGGATCAAATGGTAGATCTACTTTTAATTATTTTAGGGATCTCCACACTGTTTTCCATAGTGATTGTACTAGTTTACAGTCCCACCAACAGTGTAAAAGCATTCCCTTTTCACCACATCCACACCAGCTTCTATTTATTATTATTATTATTTTTTGATTTACGGCAATTCTTGCAGGAGTGAGGTGGTAACACACTGTGGTTTTGATTTTCATTTCCCTGATCATTAGTGATGTTAAGCATTTTTATGTGTTTATTGCCCATTTATATATTTTCTGTTGAGATCCACCTATTCATGTCCTTAGTCAACTATTTGCTTGTTTTTTTTTTTTGCTGATTTATTTGAGTTTTTTGTAGATTCTAGATATCAGTCTTTTGTCAGTTGTATACATTGCAAAGATTTTTTCCAACTCTGTGAGTTGTCTGTTTGCTCTGCTGATTATTTCTTTTGCTGTGTAGAAGTTTTTCAGTTTAATTAAGTCCCACCTATGTATGCTTTTGTTGAATTTGCTTTTGGGTTCATGGTCATGAAGTCTTTGCCTAAGCCAGTGACTAGAAGGGTTTTTCCAATGTTATCTTCTAGAAATGTTATAGTTTCCAGTCTGAGATTTAAGTTTTTGATCCATCTTAAGTTGATTTTTATATAGTGTGAGAGATGAGGATCCAGTTTCTTTCTTTTATATGTGGCTTGCCAATCATCCCATCATCATTTGTTGAATAGAGTGTCCCTTATCCAATTTAAATTTTTGTTTGCTTTGTTGAAGATCAGTTGACTATAAGTATCTGGCTTTGTTGTGGGAATCTCTATTTTGTTCAATCAGTCTATATGACTATTTATATATCAGTACCACCCTGTTTTGGTGCCTATGGCTTTACAGTTTAGTTTGAAGTCTGGTAATGTAATGCCTCCAGATTTGTTCTTTTTGTTTCATCTTGCTTTGGTTATGTGGACTCTTTTGTTGTTCCATATAAATTTTAGGATTTTTTTTCCAGTTCTGTGAAGAATTATGGTGGCATTTTGATGGGAATTGCACTCAATTTGTAGATTGCGTTTTGGCAGTATGACCAACCAGCATCTATTTATGATTAAAACCCTCAGCAAAATCGGTATAGAAGGGACATATCTCAAGGTAATAAAAGCCATCTATGACAAACTCACAGCCAACATTATACTGAAGGGGGAAAATTTGAAAGTATGTCACCCTGAGCATTAGAACAAGACAACAATATCCACTTTCACAACTGCTGTTCAACATAGTACTGAAAGTCCTCCTACAGCAATCAAACAAGAGAAAGAAATAAAGGACATCCAAATTGATAATGAGGAAATAAAATATCCACTCTTTGATTATGTCATGATTTTAATACCTAGAACACCATAAATCCTCATCCAAAAAGCTCCCTGAACTAGTAAATGGATTAAAACAAGGATTCAGGATACAAAATTAGTGTTCACAAATCAGTAGCCCTGCTATACACCAACAATGACCAAGCTGAGAATTAAATCAAAAACTTAACTTCTTTGACAACAGCTACAAAAGATAGACCTTTACAAGGAAAACTACAAAACTCTTCTGAAAGTAATCATAGATGACACAAAGAAATGGAAACACACCCATGCTCATGGTTAGATGGAATCAATGTTGTAAAAACACAATATTATTAAATGTAAAATGATCGCTTTTTAACTTTAATCAAGGGTTATTGAAAGTGCATATTTAGTAAAGGTAAATATGTAGAAGAGATGAATAGGAAGACTGTTATTTTTAGAGCCCGTATCTGTTTTAATTAGTCTGAATGTGTTGACTAAGATAATCAACTATTCTAGGAGCATTTTTAAAGCTACAACATTTTTCTTTTTGTAATATTTGAGTATTTGATAGTTGCAAATGATTTGACTGTACTTAAACCTGAATTTAGGGACTACAATCTGAATGAATAAAAATAAAGACAAAAGTATATAACATAATTTGAGATAATAAAACATTATGTTAACATACAGTATTAGCACTGACTTATTTAATGAATTGAGAATACAAGCAAATAAAAAGTCATAATTTATTTTTAATATAGTTTTGTGGGGGAATAAATGCATTTTATTGTGAATCACTGCACTGAATTAAAGTATTAAATAGAATATACAGTACAAGCCAGTATATGTTTGAACAAGTTACTCTGGTATTTTAAAGTTTATTCATTGAGTCATTCACAAATCATAAATTGCATACCTGCACATACCAAACTCTGTACTTGTGGTGATTAGCTTTTATGTATTGTTTTCTATTCTACATCAGACACTGTATTAGAAGCCTGTTTCTTTACACACTGAGATTTAGGTAAGTCATTTGTTCAGGATCACAGAGGTAGAAGTGATATAAAACAGATTTGAACCAATGCAATTTAATGCAGAGTTGACTATATATAAACATTATATATACTTACTAGAACTTGACATAGTCTCTCAAAAGGCTTACAACACTGAAGTAGAGAATAGAACTATAAACCAGAAAACCGTGAAAATAAGGGATGTGTGTACTAGTATGCAAATCTTAATCAATTTCCCTTTAATGAAACACAAAAAAAGGAAGACATTTTGGGGTATTAGTGTAGAAGTGATGTGTATTCACAGAGTCAGTTCTGAGTTCCATCTTGTATCTCCCACTTACTTGATGAGAAACTTTGGGCAAATAATTTAACATTTCTAAGCCTCACTTTTATTACCTCAAAGCGAGAATATGAATACCTACTTCATGGAACAGATTTGAAGATTAAGTAAAATGACATACAAGGCCAAAGCAGCATAGCAAAGGCTTGGAGAACTGAACTAAACTGTGACATAGACTACTGCCAATATCTCAGATTAATCCCTGAGTGGAACATGTATGGGACACACAAAAAGCCACACAGCAAAAACTTAAAAAACTGAAAAGTTTTTGGAAATACAAACATCAAAACAGTGTGTGCAATCTGTTAAACAATGTTGAGTGCCTGAAAACCAGAAAACCCCACAGCATTTCTCCAGAGAATTTAGCAAGACCAATAACCCCACAACATAATATTAAAATTTACTTAATGTTTGAACAACAAGAAAAATGTTATTTCAAAGTTATTTGCAAGAGGAAAGGCTACAACTAGTACAAACCCCAACTCCAAGTTAAATCATACGTTGAAATTATCAATGAATAGTTAAAACAGCTATAAAAACCATATTTCTTGAGATCAAACTAATAATCTTAAAATAAATGGAAGGATAGAAGTTCTCAGCAGAGTTAGAAACTATAAAGCACAGTGGTAACTTTAGAACTAAAAAGATATACAATAGTCATAAAGAATTTTTCAATGAGGTCCATATTAGAATGATGATCACAGTGAAATGAATCAGTGAATGCAAAGAAAGATTAATAGAAATTATCAAATCTGAGAATTAGAAAGAAAATGCATGAAAAAGAAGCATAAATGAAGCTTCAGGAGCCAATGGGACAGCAGAAAATATATTGCATTTTGAAAGCATAAACTATATCATGATTTTGAAAGCCTCGATGAAGAGGAGGAAGAGAATAAGACAGAAAAGCTAACAAAACAAAATCTGAGCAAAACCTGGCCTAGTATTTCCAAAATTTGGTGAAAGACACAATTTACAGATTCACTTCTTGGTGAATGCCGAAGAAGAAAAATTCAGAAAGACTTTGCTCATATATAGCATAATTAAGTTGCTAAAAAAAATTAAACTTTGAAATTCCCAGAGAAAAACAAGACATTAAAACAAGATAACAATGATGTGAAAGTCTGCAATTTCTCATCAAAAACCACAAAGGCCAGAAGACAGTGAGAAAATATGTTCAAATTACTGATATGTAAGAATGCCAATGCGGAATTCTATATATAGAGGAAAGATATTTTATGTAGAAAGATAGAACAAAGGCATTTTTTAAGGATGAAAAATTTTTAGAATACATGCTTTAATGAAGTGCTGATGAAATTTCTTCAACCAAAATAGAAATGCTACCAAGGAGAAAATAAGAAACATCAGGAATGAAGGAAATGATAAATATTGAGCAAATGTAGTAGATTACTTCTTTCCAGAGTGTTTACTGAAATATGTAAAACAGTTTAAAGCATAGATTATATAATCAAATGGGGGGAAGTTTAAAATGTATGTAGATATAATACTTATGACAACTATAACATAAAGAGGAGGCAGTAAAATGAATAATATTATTTTAACTCTTCTATATTTTATGTAAAGTAGTAAAACACTATCTCTGTGGAAGATTACTTATTTGTATTTTAATCCCTAGTACATACATTAAAAACTAATACAAAGAGATATTGTCAAAAGTCAGTAGATAAGTTAAAATTGATTACTAAAAATATCCAAACAAAAAAAATCAAGCAGAAAAGAGAAGAGAACAAAATACCAAGGATACAAACAGAAAACAAACCTAAAGCTAGTATTTCAATGTTATATTAAATATAAATGGTCTAAAATATCAAATAAAAATATATTAGATATTAAAAAACAATGCATATACTTTAAATACAATGATATAGAGATGTTAAAGTACAAATATAAAAATAAGTTACATTTTAATATTAAAGTATATTTCAAACTAAAAATAATATGACCAGGTATAAAGGTTATTTCATAACAATAAAGTTCCAACTAATCAAAAGAACATTATAATTCAAAACACCTATACCTTTAATAACATTACTTAAAAATACATAAAACCTTGATAGAACTGCAGAGGATTTAGACAAATTCACAGTTAACAAATACGTCTTTCTCAAAAACTGACAGATTATCCCGTCAGAAAATTAGCAAAGATATTGGATAGACTTGGATAACACTATCAACAAACTTGAGGTTATTGACATTTTAAAATATTTATAGAACACTATACAAAACAATGGCAGACATGAATTCTTCTTAAGTAAAAGAATATTTGCCAAGATAAACCATATTTTGAGACACAAGACAAACCTCAATACATTGAAATGATTTGTCATGCAAATTATGTTTTCTGACAACAATGAAATTAAACTCGAAACTGATGACAGACCTTGAAAAACTCACACATATTTTAATTTAAACTTATTTTAAAAAATATGTCAAATATAAATATTTTTAAACACGAGTTGAACAAAAATATAAATACCCATACCAAAATTTGTGGGATGCAGTTTAGCAGTAATTGGAGTAAAATAATAGCATTAGAAAGAAGAAAAGTCTTAAATCAGAAACTAAAGTTAGGCATTGGCAAATTTTTCTGTATAGATCCAGATGTTAGATATATAAGCCTTATTGAGTCATACGGTCTCAATCGCAGCTACTCTGCCCTTGTAGTACAAAATAAGTAATAGACAATACATAAATAAATGTTGATGACTAAGTTCCAATAAAACTTGATTTACAAAAAGTAGGCAGCAGGCCAGATTTGGACATAGTTTCCCGATTGTTGACACTCACCTTAAAGACCTTTTCATGCCAAAAGCCTGCAGCAGGTAGTGAAGGCAGCGGGGGCCCATCTGGAGAATCCACTGCAGGATACCAGCTGCAGCATGGGGAGCGTAGCCCGGGCTGCATGATCTGTGAAGCAAGAGGGAGCCAAGAAAAGGCAGGAGTTACACCCCCTTCTGAGTTGGCAGTCTGGAGCCTGGAGTTCCGGACCTGCAGCCACTTAGCTGCAGCTGGACCTAGCATGCCTGTACTCTTCTTCCTCCAGAACCCCCCTGGCTCTGCAGGCTCGGAAGTGCCTGTTCCCACTGCTTGGCCTCTCCCTGCTTTTGGTGCCCATGCCAATTTTGGGGCAAAGTTGAAACCAAGCCTGTGTGACGTTGCAACCTGGCTGGGTGTGCATGTCCTTGGGGGTGGTGCTGACACGCCAGCTCCCTGACCCCCATACCTCAATCCCCGTCAGCCCTTTGAGCACCAACAAGCATAGGAGGGTGGTTGAAGGAGACTGGGGGCGGCAGCGTAGTACCAGCCTGCAGGCAGCCATCGGAATGAACAGCCTTGACCCAGTGGACAACATGATTGATGGCAGCAGTAGGCAGACAGGTTCCCGAATAGAAAAGGGCCATCCCAGTCTGATCTTCAAGTCAGGGATGGGCTGAAGCCTGGGGGCTGGGCTATCAGTTCTAGGTAAAATCTGTGGCCTAGAGTGCTCTGCATCATGTACCAGCAATTTAATTTTAGCAAATTAACCTCATGTGATAGGAAGGAAAGGAAGCATCCCCCTACTCAAAATAATCACTCTAAAAACTCCATTCTCTTCAGTGGTGGGCATGGTGGAACAGAGCAGTGGCCAATAAATATTTGTTAAGTAAATAAATGGTAAACATAAAACAGACATAGCAAACACATTTATTGCTTACCAAAATTGTAAGACATAATTATGAAAACATTATTTAAAGTTAGCACTCTGTGGAAATGTAAGCTCCCATTGGAGCATGAATTTATTTTTCTACTCATCAGCACCATACAACAAATGGTTTGTTTAGTGCCTTATCCATGATAGGAACTCTATAAATATTTTCAACATGAAAGAAAAAATGAATGGTTGAGTGAAGGGGAAAAACAGTGTTGTTTAAACAATGGCACCAGATAGAATTAAATTTGTTTACTTTCTTTTCTGGTGAAGGGGTTGTTTTGTTCATTTTTTGTTTTAAAAAAATAAAATATGCAATAATTAATAAGATAAAGGCAAATGGAGAGAAGTAAAATGTTTTACCCTTTTTACATACTGTAAACTGTTTTGTGTTTAAGATACATACACAATACCACAAGAAGAAAAGAAGGGAAGAAAGTGGAAATGAAAAGAAAATAATTGCTAACAAATATTCATGATAAAGAAAGGGAGACTTAAAATGTAAAGAGGTGACAAATTTTCTTTCTTCTGTTTTAATTCTTTTAAGTTATTACTAGCTATATTGGTCACAGAGGCATAAATTGAGATAATGTTAAATGATGCATATCCAAAAAAACTTTTTAAACTGAAAAGTATATTAACTTTAGAGCAAATATGTAATAAGTAAATGTAACAATAATAATTTTGTAAATGTCCACTATACTGGAACAAATATTTCATTTGTTCCTATCTACAAAAAAAGAGCATGAATTATTATATTAAAATAATCTAAGTAAAATAATATACACAATCTTCTATCAGCAAGGGTGGGAGATACAGGAACTTTTTCAGACTTATATGAGTAGTAAGTACATGGGAAACTATAATTTCCCGGTAATTAATTGCTAATGTAATTACCTGCAAAATGTTTTATGCCTTGTTCCTCCAGAAAAACACATTCTTTTTTCCCCTTATAATGAGAAAAAATTTTAAAAGTTTTAAAAACTCTTAGTAAATTTTCACAGCTTTAACATATTCCCCTTAACACATTATTCTGTCCATTTACAATATTAGCCCAAAAAAATCCCCAACAGTTACCAGCCTGTCATTTGAAAACAATTATTGCTATTGGCTTAAATTGGCATTTAGAAATTTTAATAAAATTGAGTTTAAATGTGAAAATATTAATACATATAAATATTAAATAAATATAAATGTGGACTCTATCAAGAACCCCCAAAACATTACATATTTTTCTGAATAAGTGCCTTGCTTATTTTAAGATTAAAAAAAATTAAAAATTTAAACAAGAGAAAGATCCATCATTCGCTATAAAATGTTAAATTTTATTATATATTAATTTTACTTTGCTTGTATCTATGAATATGTATACATATTATACATACCTATATAGATGTAACATTTTTTTTCATATCCTCACAAAGAAAACTTTGTCAATATTTTAGGACAAAAGCAATAAGCCTGAGTTTATTGGTCCTCTGTTTCTTAATTATGTGTATCTACCATTCATCCATTTTTATATTTGATTTTCAGACACTTTCTTATCCATTGTAATTTCATAATATAAGGGGTATTATATAAAATATTAACTCTTAAAATGATCATAACTAAGATTTGATAAATTTTTTACATCTTTTGCTGTTCTAACTTCTTTTTAAAAAATGTATTTATTTATACTTTAAGGTCTGGGGAACATGTACAGATTGTGCAGTTCTGTTATATATGTATACACGTATCATGGTGGTGGTTTGCTGCATCCATCGTCTGGTGGTTTACATTGGGTATTTCTCCTAATGCTATCTTTCCCCAATCCCCCCACCCACTGTTATTCCTCCATTAGTCCCCCAAACCCATGCTGTTCTAACTTCTATAACAAATGAAAACTATAACTTAGTGACTTAAAATCATCATTTCAATTTGTTCATAATTGCATGACTCAAGAATTGAAGGACTTAACTACATTTTCAACTGTGTTACACATGAAATTAGCATGGCACCTGGGGCGGGAGGACCTACTTCAAAGTTGGCTTCTTCATTCACAGTCTGACAGGCCAATGCCCCTTGGCCTCTGTATTTTTCCACATGATATTTCTCTTCCAAGACTTCTTCATGGACTTGGGCTTTTCACAGAATGGCAATTTCAGGTTAGTTATTTATAATGGCTTACTTTCCTAAGAGCTAACATTTCAATAACAGGTATTACAAATTACCTGGACAGAAACTGAGTCACTCATGTTGTTGGTGGGAATATAGAATAGTATAGACATTCAAAAACAATTTTGCAGTTTTTTTTCAACGAAACTAAATAATCAATTTTCATGCAATCCAACACTTTCACTCTTGAGGGTTTAACCAAGAAAAATGAAAATTTATGTTCAAACAAAAACCAATATATAAACATTAATTACAGCTTAATTCATAATAATCAAACACTGGCTACACACCACAAATGCTGTGGTACATTTTTACCATAAAATGCTCTTTGACAATAAAAAAAAATGATGAATGGGTCTTTGCTTAACTTTCCCGGGAAGAAAGACTGACCAGAGTCCATTATTTTCTCTCTCCTTAAAACTTGAGTTTTAAGGATGGCACTCTAGAAGCAACTCATGATTGCAGCTCTCAGTCAAGACGCAGAGGGTGAGTTCACACCGCATTTCCAGATGGATCGTTATAGCCCACAGAGCAGGGAAAAGCCCAGGTGTAAGAGGGACGCAGGACACAAGCACAGCGGTATCCACTGGTGCAGCCAGGGTGCCGCAGTGCAGTGGCACGGCGGACAAAACACATGGGTCTGGGTGCCCTGTTAAACCGGCAATTTGAGACTTGGGAGGGCAGATGGCCATGTTCATCTGATTGAATGGGTTTTGGACGGTGAACCAGACCAGGAGATTTCTGGGAGGTGATCTGTGAACCAGCACAGTGGGTCGCTACACGGGAAATCACACAGATCCCGGTGCCCTTTCAGCTGGTGGCTCAGGAACCTGGGAAAGAGTCAACCCTACAACTTAAAAAAAAAGTCTCAGAGGCAGGGAACCAAGTGATCAGGCTCAACGGGTCCCACCCCCACAGGGACAAGCAATACGGCGATTCGGAGTGCCCGGGGTTGAGAGTTCCACTGCAGGAACAGCTGAACCCACGGCTGTGCAGCTCGGTGGGGGAGGGGCATCCGCCATTGCCGAGAGCTTCTGTCCCTACTGAGGTAAGCGCCCATCGCTGACGCAGTCAGCCATTGCTGAGGCAACCCGCAATAACAGAGAGACTCTGCCAACAGAGCAGAGCCCACATCAGCAGGGCGGAGCCCAAAACAGTGGGACAGAGCCTACAGCAAAAGGGTAGACCTCACGCCAGCAGGGCGGAGCCTCAGCAGCCAAATATTGACTAGACTGCCTCCTAGCTGGGCAGGACAGCGCAATGGATACTCACAAATAAAGCCCTAACTCACCGAGACAGAGCATCTGAGGAAAAAAAGTGGTTTCATGAGTTCTGCCGCAACAGACTTAAATGTACCTGCCTAGCAACACTGAATGAACAACGGAGCTCACAGATCAGCACTTGAGCTCCTATAAAGTACAGATTGTCTCCTCAAGCAGCTCCCTGACCCCCATATACCCAAAGAATCATCTCAAAAAGGACTGATCAGACTGACATTTGGCGGGCATCATTCTGGGACAAAGATAGAAGAAGAAACTGGTAGCATCCCTCACTGTTCTGCAGCTGCTACAGGTGTACCCCAGGCAAACAGGGCCTGGTGTGCACCTCAGCAATCTTACAGCAGAGGGGCTAGACTGTTAGAAGGAAAACTAAGAAACAGAAATACTTCATCATTAACAAT
>CM052650.1:120261744-120324704 GCA_028533165.1 Leontopithecus rosalia
GAATGTTCACTGCAGCACTGTTTACAATAGCAAAGACCTGGAATCAACCCAAATGCCCATCCATGATAGACTGGACTGGGAAAATGTGGCACATATACACCATGGAATATTATGCAGCAATCAAAAATGATGAGTTCGTGTCCTTTGTAGGGACATGGATGAATCTGGAGAACATCATTCTCAGCAAATTGACACAAGAGCAGAAAAAGAAACACCGTATATACTCACTCATAGGCGGGTGATGAACAATGAGAACACATGGACACAGGGAAGGGAGTACCGCACACTGAGGTCTATTGGGGGAAATAGGGGAGGGACAGTGGGGGTTGGGAGCGAGGGAGGGATGGCATGGGGAGAAATGCCAAATACGGGTGAAGGGGCAGAAGGCAGCTAAACACACTGCCAGGTGTTTACCTATGCAACGATCTTGCATGTTCTGCACATGTACCCCAAAACCTAAAATGCAATAAAAATTAAAAAAAAACTTGAAAACAAAACAAAAAAAATGATGAATGATGCAAAAACTTGGAAGAATCTCTAGAGAATTATATTGTGTGGGAAAAGATCTGTATCAAAGCAGAATCAAATTTATAAAATACTATTTGAATGGCAAATTATAGAAATAAAGAACATACTAGTTATTTACAGGGGTAAGAGATGATGAAAGAAATGGTATGAGAATGTGTTATTAAAAAGTTACAGAAAAATCACTGTGGTGCTGGAACTGTTGTGCACCTTGACTGTGGTGGTGGATACAAAAGCCTGCACATGTTTTAAAATTTTATAGAACATAATACAAACTTGTGTAATGAAATCAGTACTTGTAAAACTAGAAAAAGCTGAATAAGATCAGTTCATTTTAGTAATGTAAGTATCTTGGTTATGGTTTTGTACTGGTGTTAAAAGATGCTACCATTGCAGAAGACCTAAAAAGGATACATTGAATGTCTCTTTATTAGTTATTAAAACTGCACTTTCTACACTTCTTTCAAAATAAATAACTTTAAAAAGCAAAGCCAAAATATAAAAATGTAAATGTTAAAATGTGATATTATTTTTAAATAATGCATTTTAACATCATAAGTTATAAAAGAATATTTCTTATTAGCTTTTACATTCAACATAAAATTGATTATTGAGCCATAAATATAAGAAAATAAAAAGAAATAAAATTCATTAGAAATGAAAACAAAAATATCAATGTTCCCAGATGTTATGATTCTAGACAGAAATAAAACTCAAGTTTACAAAAAGTTTTTAAAATCAAATGATTAAAATAAATAAAGTTAGGCAAGGTTGACATACAGAAGGTCAATATACAAAAAGCAAATGAAGTTTGAACTTTAATAATCCTATCAGAAATGAATTATGAATAAACCTAATACTCTACAAAAGCTTCTTAAATAAAATTATACCATGTTATATACTGAAAGAAATGAAAGATGGTATAAAAAGTTATATCATATTCATAGAAAAAAATATTACAATGATGATTGTCTCTAGACTGAGATATAGATTTAATATGATTCTATTTTTAATTATATATTTTTATACTTGACATTATTAGGAATTATTTAAAAATGTAAAGGACCATGAAAAACAAAAGAATTCCTGCAAACAGACAAAAAGAGGAACAGAATAGAAAGCTATGGACCTATATATTTACAGAAGATGAATATATCAGAAGGGTTTGTGCCCATCAGTGGACCTGAATAAACTATTTAAATATTTATGGATTACCTCATAATATAGCTTTTTCAAATTGAATAACATTCATACCTTACCCAAAATTAATTTCACACAGTTTAATGGATAAAACAGATACATTGAAACACTTTCAATGTAAGTACTTATATTCATCAAAAGACTCATAAAAACAAAGTGAACACCAAACCCCTTGAATCTGAAAAGATATTTGAAACACATTTAGCAGTCATGAATTCAGATTTAGAAAATACAGAGGACACCTAAGATAAATAACAAAAAGGTAAATATTACAATGGAAAAGTGGACAATAAACTGACAAAGCATTTCATCAAAAATAGAAATACAAATGGCCAATAAACTGAGAGTAAATGGCCAATTTTATCATAAAAATGAAATACAGTGAAATAGCATTGCATGCCTATCACATTGGTTGAAAGGATGTTAAACAGAAGCTCTTTTTTCAATTTTTAAATTGATACATAACAATTGTATGTATCTGTGGAGTGTATTTGATATTTTGAGACATGCATACAATCTCATGATCAAATCAGAGTAATTAGAATATCAATATCATCACCTCCAACATTTATCATTTGTGTTGAGAACCATCTAAATCTTTTGAAATATGCAATAAATTATTGTAACTATAATCAACCTACTGTGCTCTCAAACGCTAGAACTTATTCATTCTATTTAACTGTATCTTCGTATCCTTAACTGACCTCATCCCTCTCTTCCCTATACTTTCCAGCCTCTGATAATGATAATTCTACCTTCTACTTCTAGAAGATCAATTCTTTGTAGCTTCCACATGTTAATGACAATATGTACCATTCAGCCTTTTCTGCCTGGTTTACTAAATGTAACAAAATGATCTGAAGTTCCAATTACATTGTTGCAAGTGACATGATTTTATTCTTTTTTATGACTGTATATATACCACATTCTCTTTATTCTTATGTTGATGGATAGATACTTCGGTTAATTTCATATCTTAGCTGTTGTGAATACAGCTGCAGTAAATATGGAAGTGCAGATATGCCTCTACTATAGCAATTTCTTTTATTTTGGATATATACCTAGCAGTGGGATTGCTGGAAACGTCTATTTTTAGTTTTTCATGAAACCTCTACACTATTTTCCATGATAGCTGCACTAATTTACATTCCTACCAACAGTGCACTAACACACCCCTTTCTCTGTATCTTCACTAGACTGTCCTTTCCACAGTGTATATTCTTGGGGCCTTTGTTAACTTTTAGAAAGTTCACTATTAGCATATAAAATGTTACTAATTTTTGCATGTTGATTTTATACTATGAAACACTATGGGATTGGTTTATGTGTTGTTGACAGTTATGTTAGACATTTCAGTGTTTTTGTGTATAAGATCAAGTTATATGGAAACAGGGACAATTTGACTTTCTTCTTTCTAATTCAGATGCCTTTTATTTCTTTATCTTGTCTAACTGCTATAGGTAGGACTTCCAGGACCATGTTGAGTAATAGTGAAAGTGACCATCCTTGTCTTTTTCCAGATCCTAAGCAAAGTCTTTCAGTTTTTTCCTATTCAGTATGATATTAACTGTGTGTTTGATATATATGGCCTTTACTGTTTAGAGGCCTGTTCCTTCTACACCCAGTTGAGATTTTCTAATCATGAAAAATGTTAAATTCTATTGAATGACTTTTCAACATCAGTTGAAATGATTCCATGATTTTTTCTTCTTCATTCTGTTAACATGATGCATCATATTTATTAGTTTGCATATGCTGATATGAAAAATAATGGTCAATGATATTTTTATTGTGTTGTTAAATTCAGTTTGCTCATATTTTGTTGAGAATTTTTGCTTCCATGTTCATCAGGGACATTGGCCTGTAGTTTTGCCTTTGTTATCTTCTTTTCTGGGTTTAGTGTCAGGTAAATTCTGGCCTTCAAAAATAAGTTTGAAAGTATTCGTTCCTCCTTGTTTGGAATAGTTGAATGGAACTATTTTTTTTATTTATATTGAATAGTTTGGTAGAATTTAGCTGTGAAGCCACAAGGTCCTGAACTTTTCTCTGATGGAGGACTTTTTTACTACTACTTCAATCTCTAGTTATTATTGGTCTCTTTAGGTTTTCTGTTTCTTCATGGTTCAATCCTGGGAAATTGTACTTTTCCAGAAATTTATCAGTTTCTTCAGGTTTTCCGATTTGTTGGTATATAGTTGTTCATAACATTAGCTAATAATTGTGTTTTTTGAGATACCAGTTGTAATGTTTCCTCTTTTTGTGTCTCTGATTTTGTTCTAGCATTCTCTTTTGTTTTCTAACTAAAAGTAACTAACTAAAGATATATCAAGTTCGTTTATCTTTACAAATAATCAAGTTTTTGTTTTGTTGATATTTCATATTGTTATTCTACTCTGAATTTCACTTATTTCTTCCATGATTCTTTATTATTTCTTCCCTCCTATTAATTTTGCATTTGACTTACTCTTGCTTCTTTTTTTTTTTTTTGAGATGGAGTTTCGTTCTTATTACCCAGGCTGGAGTGCAATGACGCAATCTCGGCTCACCACAACCTCCACCTCCTGGGTTCAGGCAATTCTCCTGCCTCAGCCTCCTGAGGAGCTGGGATTACAGGCTTGCTACTTCTAAATGGTGCATTGTTATTTGAAGTTTTTCTACTTTTTTGATGTAGATGGTTATTACTAAAACCCTTCCAAAACAGTTTTTGCTTGTTTTGATATACTGTATTTCCATTTTCATTTGTCTCAAATAATTTTCTAAATTTCTTTATTGGCCCATTTGTTGCCCAAAATTAAACAACATGGTTTAAGTTCTGTACATCTGGACAGTTTCCAGTATTCCCATGGCTATTGATTTATAGTTTTATTCAATTGTCAGAAAAGATATTTGCTAAGATTTTGACTTTTAACCATTTTTTAACACTTGTTTTGTGACCTCATAGATGGTGTATCATGAAAAATGTTCCATGTGCTCATAAGAATATGTATATTCTGCAGCGGTTTGATGAAATGTTCTGCAAATGTCTGTTACATCATTTGGTCCATGATACAGTTTGATTTTTCTTTGTTGACTTGCTGTCTAGATTATCTATCCATTAATGAAAGTGAGGTACCAAAGTCTCTGTCCTAGTACTACTGTATTACAGTCAATTTCTCACTTTATGTCCATCAGTATTTATTTCACATTTTTGGGTGATTGGGGGTTGGGTTCAATAGATTCATAATTGTTATAAGTTCTTGCTATACTGACCCCTTTATCATTATGCAATGGCTTTCCTTGTGTTTTTTATTTTATTTTATCATTTTTTACTTAAAGTCTCTTTCATCTGATGCGAGTATAACCATTCTTGCTCTTTTTTGGTTTCGTTGTATGGAGTTACTTTTTCAACCTTTCATTTTCAGTCTGTGTTTCTTTGCAGACAAAATGAGTTTCTTGTAGGTAGACTGTAGTTGGGTTTGGTTCTTACAGATGTATTCAGTCCCTCTGTTTTTTAATTTGATAATTTGATCACTTCCATTCAAGGTTATTATCTATAAACATTTATGGCTACCCTTTTGTTACTTATTTTTTAATTGTTTTGAAGATCCTTTCTTCCTTTCTCTTCTCTTTAAGTCTTCTTTTATGGTTAAGTAATTTTCTCTAATATTATTTTTTGATTCAGTTTTATTTATTTTTAGTATAATTATTATAGATTTTTGCTTTGTGGTTACCATGAGGCTTACAACAGCATCCTATAGTTATAACAAGTTATTTTAAACTTATAGTAATGATATAATTTTGATCTCAAAAAATATGTCTTAAAAGCAAACTCTATAACACAATTACAATCTCCATGTGGATTTACTAATGTTTCAATTTTCAAGTTATTATGTTGCCTATCTCTTAACCAGTTGTTTTAGTTATTGTCATATTTAATAGTTTTGACTTTTAGTCTTCATACTTAACATATTAAGTAGAAAGACTCTGATATACTTATCACAATGATAATATCTGGAGTATTCTAACTTTGTTTTCTTTTCAACCAGTGAGTTCCTTTAGATGTTTATTGTTACAGATTAGTGTCCACTTCTTTCAGATGAAAGAACTCTCTTTACCATTTCATTTTTAAAAACGTATTATTCATTTATTTTTAAAATTTCACCTCTTTTTTTTAAAACAGAATTTCACTTTTATTGCCCAGGCTGGAGTGTAATGGTGCTATCTCAGCTCACCACAACCTCCACTTCCCAGCTTCAAGTAATTCTCCTGCCTTCGCCTCCCAAGTAGCTAATTTTGTAGGCATGCATCACCATGCCCAGTTAATTTTGTATTTTTAGTAGAGACAGGGTTCTCCATGCATAGGTTTGTTATATGAGAATATTGCATGATGCTAAAGTTTGGGATACAGATCTCCTCACCCAGGTGATAAGCATAGTACCCAATAAGTAGTTTTTCAACCCACACCTTACTCTCCCCTCCCACCTAACAGTATAGCATCTAGTATTCTCATATTTATGTCCATGTGTGTTAAATGTTTAGCTTTCTCTTATAAATTAGAACATTTAGTACTTCATTTGCTGTTCCTGGATTAATTTGCTTAACATTATAGCCTCCATCTCCAAGCTGCTGAAGAGGAAAAAATTTTATACTTTTTTATGGCTGTGTGGTATTCCATACGGAATACATACCAAATTTTATGAGGTAGATCTGGTATTAATGAATTCCATCAGTTTTTGCTTATCTAGGAAAGTCTTTGATCTCCCATTCATGGTTGAAGGATAGCTTTGCTGAAGACAGTATTCTTGGTTGGCAGGGGGGGGGTGTGGTTTTTTTTGTTTGTTTAGTTACTGTTGTTTCTCCCTTCAGCACTTTCAAAACAGCGTTTCAGTCTCTCCTGGCCTACAGTGTTTCTGCTGAGAAATCTGCTCAATACCATACTGGGAATCTGTTGAAAGTAAAATGTTTCTTCTCTCTTGCTAGTTTGAGTATTTTTTCTACATATTTGAGTTTTGCTAATTTGATTATAATGTGCTTTGGGAAATCCCACTTATAGTTGAATTTGGCAGTGACTTCTGAGTTTCCCATACCTGGATACTGTCATATTTCTCCTGACTTAAAAACTTTTTTGGCCATTATTTGCTCAAATGTGCTTATAGGCCTTTTTCTCTCTCATATTCCCCAAATATTTCAATTATGTGGAGATTAGTTTACTTTATAATTTCCCATAATTCTTGTAGGCTTTCTTCACTCTTTTTAAATATTTATTTCTTTTTGCTTCTCTGATTGGGTAATTTTGTATATTCCAACTTTAAATTCACTAAGTGCTTTTTTTTTGGTAAATCTGATGTGAAAGCTTTCTAATGAGTTAGCCAGTTCATTTATTTTATTTTTTATTCCTCACACTTTTAATATGATTCCTATTTTTACAAGTTTCTCATTTTGTTGAATGTTTTTTAAATTTTTATTTAGTTTCTATCCATATTTATTTGTGATTTTCTAAACTTCTTTAGAGGTTCTCCATATTTAGAATGGCTGAATTCCTAGCAATTATTTCCTTATATAAAGAGAGGAAGAGAATTTTTCTGAATGCTCTGTCAGACATTTCACAGATCTTTAATTATTCTGGATCCATCGTTGGAGCCTCAATAAGGCCTTTTGGTGATGACATATTTACCTGAGCTTTCACAATGCTGATATGGTTATTTTGATGCCTGCACATTTGAGGAGACATCCACCCCTTCCAGTTTATGCAGGTGATCTTTGGTGACATTAGGTCTTTATGTCTCAGTATTAAAGTTAAACACTTGAATGTTATTTATAATCATGGGAAGGATTTATAGTGAACACTGGAACTAAAATACTGTACTGAAACTGAATTGCCTGCCATTTTTTTTTCTCAGTCTGAAGATGACTTATGTTAAGCTGAGCACTAGATCTTAAATACTGCCCCAAACTATATTGCTGCCCTGACATTATGTCCCATTCTAGGGAAATTTTAAGTAGACACTGAACTTAATCCCCACCGTTTAGTTGTTTCTAGTTAAGGGTAAGGCTTTTTGCAAGCACCTGGGCTTTGTGGAAAATCCAGCTAGGAATTTGAACCTTCCCTAAAATTGTGCCTCCTGTGTTGCTATGATCCTCAACATGCTGTCACAACTTACTACAGTACAGAGTAGCCATCAAGATCCATGCACAAGTCACTGCAATCATCATCCTGCTTTTTCTTTTCAATTCACCTCAGATGGTTAGGTTTCCTGGCACTCGCAATAGTTTCCACAGGACAGGACTCAAGTAAATTACCTATGAAGATTCGCAGAGCAATGGGGAGACTGTACTTCCACTTTTAATTCCCTCCTCTCACCCCAATGACCACAGATCTAGAGAAACTATTATTCTTTATTTTTATTTTATAGATGGAGTCTCACTCAGTCACCCAGGCTGGAGTGCAGTGGCATGATCTTAGCTCACTGCAACCTCTTCTTCCCAGGTTCAAGTGATCCTCTGCCTCCTGAGTAACTGGGATTACAGGCACCTGCCACCATGTCCAGATAAACTTTTTTTTGTATATGTAGTAGAGATGGTGTTTCACTATATTTTCCAGGCTGGTCTGGAGCACCTGACCTCAAGTGATACACCCACCTTGGTTTCCCAAATTGCAGGGATTACAGGTGTGAGCCATCACGCTGACTGGTCTAGAGAAATTCTCTGTGAGAGGTGTTATGCCAGTGAGTAGCACATTTTGAAATGACCATTTCTCTTACTATTCATGGCTTTTGTCAGTTCTATGAACTTAAAATCTTTCTTGGCTTCTCTCCTGAGTTACAGTGTATCTGGAGTGGTATTTCTGTCTTTAAATAGTTTCTAATTGTACTTTTGTTGGGGAAGTGATGCCTGATTTTCTGTTTCACCATCTTGCTGACATCACTGATGAAACTGCATCAGAAAGTTTTATACACTATTACTTAAAGGGTAGACTGCTATAGGCACTTTAAAGATGTTAGGATTGGTTTTGTGGAGTAGAAGACATACAGACTTTATGGATCATAATTTTCATTTCAGATACACATCTTGAAGATATTCATTCATGTATAACACTCTTCATATCTCTCATGCCTTCAATACTTATACATATATACATTAATCCTTTGTGGCACACCTTTGGACTCTGGACCATATTTTATAGTCAAATTTTTAATACAACCGTATAATATTTTTATTTGGTAGAATGAAGAAGGCATGTCATGAAGACATTTTAAGATAGAATATGAATGGAATTTGAGAATGAGGAAGAAAAACATTTTATCAAAATTATCCTGTGCCTATAAAACACTGAAAATTGTTTCATTTATCAAAATTACTCAAAATAAGTAGCAAAATTACACATTTTTATTTTTAAAGATCAGTATTCTAGGATAACCCTCTTTTATTTTTTTAAGCATCCTTTTTCTTCTCTATCATGATAAAGTGAACTCCCTGATAACTAGGTTATAATCATTGATTTGTGTATCTAAATTGGGTAGAAACAACCTCTCATAGGTCCATAAGTACTAAAGAAATCTTAGATTTTATCAAACTAGGTTTACTCATTTAATTCCTAAAGAAAGCACCTTGCAAGGTAACATATATCTCATATATCTAACATAGATCTAAAGGGATATATTCATGAACAGATAAAGCATTCTTTTTTCTCTTTTTCATAATTTTATATTTGAACTTATGTAGCTCACACTTCTTCTTCTTACATCATAAATTTAATGCTGCCTGTCAGGTTCAATCATTGCTCTAAATTCCCAAGGTCTTCTTTCTATTTCACTGGGTCTTCACAGATTCTGCTACTCTTTGTCTTTCCTTCCATGTAAGCTCCATGTAAAAAGCAAAATTTACTCCTCTTACCCTATACAGCAAGTCCCCCTTTCCTGACAAACAGGTCTTGGTGGAGGAGTTATCAGGAGTCAAGTTCACATTCTACCTTCTACCATCACAAAGCAAACCTTTTCCCAAACAAATATAAAAAAGGTAAAGAGAAATTCTGGTTCTTGTAAATAGAATTTCCTCTCTCCTTTGTTGTAATTATAAAAGTGATACTTGCATTATTTGAATTTTAACATATATATAAAGGGATACAGAATCAAAAGTGAATATTTTCCTCCTCTGCCACTTTCTTTCCAACATATTATGACTATCCAGTGCTTAACAATTTATAGTATCGTTGAATAAATTCTCAGTGCATACAAAAACATTTTGCAAGGTTTCTTCAAATATGTATCTTAGACATACATTTGTATCTGCATCTCAAATTTTAGTGTTTAACAGTGGCAGAGTATTAAATCATTTAATGAAACAATGACAAATGCTTACCATTATCCTATCTCCTTGTCCTGCTTCCTCATTTACTGTCTCATTATTTGGCAAAATCATGTGAATATTGAAGAATTTCCTTGTGCATCTGTGTGCCTGTGTGTGTGTATGCATGCAGCAGGGAGAAGGTCTATCAAGAGCTTATGGCATAGGAGGATATCCCAAGACCAAATGCTTTTTCCAAACACAACAAGCATTATCCATTAATATAATTGCTTACCAGAGGAGGATAAATATACACTAATTCCTGATCATTTCTCTGAAAGTTTTATCTTCCCTCAAAACATCCAATTCCCAGTTTCTCAAAGTCAGAACTCCAGTTTTGGCTCGTAGACTATTTCTACCAAATCCCCACTAACTCAAAATAAAATATTTGGATGGAAAGAGTAAGGAAACAGTGGGGGGAATAAATGAGTCAAGTTCTACTCTGCAAAAAATCTTGAATGCCTGATATCATTGAATACTTACAACATCGTATAATATAGCATTTTTAAATAAAATTTAGTGCAGGTGAGAAACTGGACTTAGACTATTTAAGCAATTTTCTCAAAGTCTCTGCATGTGTTCTTTATGTTACATTATATCATTTTCTTACCAAAGAAAGAAAAACATCTCCTAAAAGTTATACATAAAAATGCTTGAAGTTGTTGCACTTCATGGTTTTCTCTTGTATTAGTCCATTTTCATACTGCTGTGAAGAAAAATCTGAAACTGGGTAATATATTAAGAAAAGGAGGTTTAATGAACTTACAGTTCCACATGACAGGGGAGGTCTCACTATTATGGTGGAAGGCAAAGGAGGAGCAAAGGTATACCTTACACGATGTCACCCAAGAGAATTTGTATAGGGGAACTGTCCTTTACAAAACCATCAGATCTTGTGAGACTTAATCACTATCATGAGAATAGCACAGGAAATACTTGTCCCTATGATTCAAGTACCTCCTACTGGGTCCTTCCCATGACACATGGGGATTATGGGAGCTACAAATCAAGAGGAGATTTGGTTAGGGACACTGCCAAACCATATCATTCCATCCCTGACACCTTCCACATCTCATGTCATCACATTTCAAAACCAATCATGCCTTGCCAAAGTTGCCCAAAGTCTTAACTCATTTTAGCATTAACTAAGAAGTCCATTACAAAGCCTCACTTGAGACAAGTTCCTTCTGCCTATAAGTCTGTAAAATCAAAAGCAGTTAGTTATTTCCTAGCTACAATAGCGGTAAAGGCATTGGTAAACACACCCATTCCAAATTGGAGAAATTTGCCAAAACAAAGGGGCTACAGGTCCCATGCAAGTCCAAAATGCAGTGGGGCAACCAAATATTAAAGGTCTAAAATGATCTCCTTTGACTCCATGTTTCATATCTGGGTTAACTGATGCAAGAGGTGGGTTCCCATGACCTTTGGCAGCTCCTCCCCTGTGGTTTTGCAGGGTACCTCCCTCCTCACGGTTGCTTTCACAGGCTGTTGTTGAGTGTCTGTAGCTTTTCTAGGTGCATGGTGCAAGTTGTTGGTAGATCTACCATTGTGGAGTCTGTACTGCCTAACAGAGGTTCTCCGTGAGGGAGAATTGGCAGCACAACTCTGTCTGGACATCTAGGTGGTTCCATCCATCCTCTTAAATCTAGGCAGAGGTTCCTAAATGCAGGCCACCAAGTCCTAAGACTGTATAAAGCAGCAAGTTTTGGGGGTCTGGCCTATGAAACCACTTTTTCTTCATAGACTTCCCAGCTTGTGGTGGGAAGTTCTGCCATGAAGACCTCTGACATGCCCTGGAGATATTTTCCCCATTGTTTTGGTGATTAACATTTGACTCCTGGTTACATATGCAAATTTTTGCAGACAGCTTGAATTTCTCCTCAGAAAATGGGATTTTCATTTCTATCACATTGTCAGGCTACAAAGTTTCTGAACATTTATGCTCTGCTTCCTTTTAAACATAAGTTCCAACTCCAAAGCATATCTTCGTAAGTAAATAAAACTGAATGTTTTTAAGTCATGTCTTGAATGCTTAGAACTTTTTTCTGCCAGTAATCTAAATCATCTCTCTGAAGTTCAGAGTTCCACAGATCTCTAGGGGATGGACAAAATGCCACCAGTCTTTATGTTAAAACAGAGCAAGAATCACCTTTGCTCCAGTTCCCAGTATGTTCCTTATCTCCATTTAACATGGCCTCAGCCTGGACTTTTTGTTCAAAACCACTCAACCAGTCTCCAGAAAGCTCTAAACTTTTCTACATCTTCCTCCTGTCTTCTTCTGAGCTCTCCAAACTGTTTAACACCTGCTTGTTACCCAGTTCCAACATTACTTCCACATTTTGGTGTATCTTAATGGCAGTATCTTACTCTACCAATACCAATTTACTGTATTAGTCCATTTCTATACTGTTATGAAGAAATACCCAAGACTGGGTAATTATTTTTAAAAAGAGATTTAATAGACTCCTTATTCCACATAGCTTGGGAGGCCTCACAATAATGGCTGAAGGTGGAACAACAAAGGCACATCTTACATGGCAAGAAACAAGGGAACCTGTGTAGGGGACTTGCCTTTATAAAACCATGAGATCTCATGAGTTTTATTCACCATCATGACAACAGCATGGAAAAATCTGCCCCCATGATTTAATTACCTCCCACTGGGTCCTTCCCATGACCTGTGGAGATTATGGGAGCTACAATTCAAGATGAAATTTGGGTGGGGACAGAGTCAAATCATATCATCTCTTATACTAACTGAATACCTACATCATGGTTGATGAGATTGTCAGAATAAACTGCATAGATAAATTTAAATGGTGCTTATCATGAGGCCACCAAGACATTGACCCTCACTGATGTACTCAACAATACTCTCATTTGGTTTATGACAAGACTTAAAGATTGATAATAGAGTTTTGTCATCTGAAAATGTCACATAATAATATCTGCTATTTTTGTACACAGGAAAATGAGTATCAGAGATGTTACATGGCATCTGTGTAATAATAGACATATTTATGGTAAAACTTAGATTTCTCTGTGGTCTTATAATATTTCCTCTGAGCAAAACCATACTGGTGAACATCCACAAATAACCATGTATCTCATGAGACAGATTCTATAGAAACAGTGAACTACAACAAGCAATAGTCCAAGGTAAACCTAAATCTGGAAAGATCATAAGAAGACTGAGAAATACGGCCATCATGTCTTCAGTGTTTATATTTTAAGGATTAAACTGAAAGCAAAATGAAATGTGAAGCATTTATTTCAACCAGTTTGTTCTCAGTTGTCCAGAATTAGATTTTCTGCTAATCAACTTTAGTTCTCAAGATAGAACTAAAATAAAAGTAGCAACAAGTAGTAAATGCCTGCTAGCATTCAGGTCATCAGTAGCTTTAAAGATAAATTTCTATATGTTGATGCAATAAATAAAGTGAAACAGGAAACAAAACATACATTTCATTATGAAAAATAACCAAAGTAAGCAATTAGTATATTGCAAACATAGTATGCATTTTAGGAAAGGGCTTTTCTATCAAACTTCAATTATTAAAACTAATTCTTAATAATATCTTATTGTAATTAAGTTTTAACTTATTTTAAAGTGATTTAAAGTGATTAACAAAGTCTGGTATAGCATGTTTTATTTTTCCTTATTCTGTGTCTATAAATGGATTTACAAACATTTTTAATTTGTGGAAAATTTTGAAAATAATAGTTTATGTGCTGTGTAATGTGCTTTCCTTAGTGAAATCTTCCCATAATGCCATTATCATGCAGTGTTTTTACGTTACATATCAAAAACAAAAGAGCATGGCAGCATTATTTTCCAAGATGTTAGCAAAGGCTTATTTTCCCATAATAATGGAGTTCAGGTAGCTGACAGAAACATTATAAAATGTTAGCTCTCCAATGTAGCTGCACAGTTTAAATTCAGTCATATTTCACATATCTGTTATGCAGTTCTATCCAAACAGAGGTAGAATTCAGACCACAATCTGTGTTAGAATGGCCTTGAAAGTAAAATGAGAGAACTCTTCACCTTCTCACTGATATTCTTTTTGCTGTACACAGAAGCAACAAACCCAGGTTAAAGTTGCTGAAAACAAACAATTAGAAATCAAATCAAAGCCTGTTTGGCTTCACAATTGAATGCATCTCAGCATTCAATTGTGAAGCCAAACAGGCTTTGATTTGAATAGTAACAATGCAAAGTAATAGGAATAGTAACAATGCAAAGTAATAGCCTGCCGAATTCAATGAATGTGGTTTAATACCTTTGGACCATAGCAAGACTTGGGTAAAATTAAAAAGTAATGAAAAGCTCTTTGGTATGCTCTTCTAAATTAGTATTCTGAGGCATGTGTCTACACACCATCCATAATGAGACTGTTGGTTTCATTTACAGACACTGGCTACGTTAGCTAGCACTAATGTGTAAAAACATATTATACGCTGGTCTATAGAGGCACACCAAATTTTCATTATGTTTCAGTCAAAAAGTGCTTGTTTTGCAGGATGGAGTCCATGTCAATAAAATGGATTGGATGTCACTTAAACCAAGTGACATGCTAATCTTCTAGAGGCCTCTGTCCTTAATCTCTACAGGACATAAGTCAGTTTAGAAGCGTGTGCTGTTCTCACAGGTAGCAACTATTGAGCTCTTTAATGTAAATTCAAAAGCAGAGCTTATCAGTGTGTTTCAGAAATTGCTTCAATGTAGGTTGCTGTCTATGAAGAAAAAAATCCCCATACTTCATCTAAATCCATGGGCAACTTCCAAGTTTTTATAGTGCCTGGGAGCACCATTTAATTATAAAGAAATTGGTTTTGGTGATAGCTGCCCTGTGACCAATTGGATTAGAGGCATTTCTTCTGGCTATTATTAAGGGAACTTGACTATTGCCCTTGTACAGTTAGGCATGATCAAAATACTAAGCAAAGCAATGTCTCAATTCAGAATTTCAAGACCCAGTACCTAGATATTTTTAAAGTGTAGCTATAACTAACCATTTAATAACAAAAGAACAGAGTAATAGAATTGGGATTAAGAATTCTTTACTTTCTAGAAGAAATTATGGAATACGGAAAATGACACTGATTTCTTTTCTAATATTTTAACATTGCATTTGTCATATTACGGAAAAGCTAGAAAAGCTCAAAGAAAAGTTGCAAAATGTTTCCAAGCTAAATTACTTTCTAAGCTAAATTACTTGACAATAAAATATTTAAAACACAAAATTAAATGGAAGTCTCCATTCTGTAATATATTTTATTTTCTAAATACCAAGTAGTGTTCATTTTGTGCCCACTTGCTCTAAGTGTAATAAAATACAATCATTAATGGAAGTTATTATTTCAGTAGTGTATACTGGAATATACTTCAATATAACACTTTCCACAAAAGAGTAAGAGTCTCACATCTATTATTATTTCTAGTATTAGATGACATTTTGTTGATAAATACACACATGAACCTTTGAAGGAATGCATTGAACTAAAATTGGAATCAATCACATAAAAAGATGTCATCTACAGAATAAAATGATCAAATATTACATTACTTCTGAGAGCAAAGCAATAGGTGAATAGCTAATATGTAATGGAGTTAATGGGTCTGCTTGAATACTGGGATATCTTCTTTAAATTGGAATTAGCAAATACGTTTAAAAAAATTAGACCTTATTTTTAAGACCGTGTACAAAATATATTTTTCACTTTTAGGAAATAAAATATGCTGATTCAAATTTTATTTTTATTGGATAATTTCAGGTGCCACTGACTTGCATTGTTGTAAGTATCATTCCTTTTTATTGTTTACACATAAACACTGAAGGATCCTGAGTAGTATCTGTAATGTTTCCAGGATAAAAAAGTCCATTTCTTTCTTAAATACATTTTTCATATTAACTTGTTTTATTTCCACAGTCTTAGAATAAATGATCTATGTGTTGTTGAATAACTTAATGCATATTGTAAGATCTAGTTGATGAAAAATTAGATTTACTATGATAAATTAGTTTACTGGTAGAAGTAAAATACAGATTATTTTTATATAGTTGTAAAATGATGCCAAGTTAAAATTTTGGAGCCATTGTCAAAGGATTAGTACTATCAAAGCCATAATACATATATATGCATCTTAATGACACATTAGGAGGAAACATTTTTAAAAATCATTTTAAAAATAGTATTTCATACAGTTATGAAGGATGTTGATTTTCTTGCAAGTATAACATTTAAAAAATATTTAAACATATAAGTTAGAATGTCTTAATGAAATAAAAACATTAGTATGTGTAGAATTACCATTTGTCAGATTTGAAAATTATACACATAAAATATTCCTTCAAGTAATTAAAATGTTTGTGTGTCAATAAATATATAAGTAAATATCAATTCTAACATAAGTTATATAGCAATGTTCTGGATTTTTATCCAGTGTTCTTAGGCGAGAACACTAAAATATTTTTATTTATTTTTATATTAAAACATTTTATTAACTACATATAAAATACCCAATTGGTTTTTGGTGGGTCTTGTTTGTTTGTTTAAGAAAGACAATTATGATAGAATTGTTTGCTTTTCTTCAAAGAAACTTCATAAAATATATGAAGTTCATGTAATTCCTCTGATGTCTCCAAACTGACGTTCAGCTGTTGGAAAATGTTCTTTGTTTTGTGTGACATTTGCTCACAGATGTTTCTGTATGATTCTGTCCACACCTGTTTGTTCTATTGAGTGTCTGCCAATCTGAGAGAATCAGAATGTGTAATGCATGGATATATATTAATAGAAACAAATACTTAAATGATAAATAATTTAAAAATAAGGATAAAAGTGCTTTGAAATAAAGTATACTATAATAGTTGCTTTCTATGTTCTGTTCTTGGAGTTTAAGTATATTTAAAATGTTTGCGCACAAAACATATGTATATATTTAAAGAAAGTGAAGAAAGAAAGAGAAAAAAAACAAGAGTTGAATACTAAACTGCATTTCCAGAGGAGACGCATTTTTTTCTTTTGGAAATTACTTAAGTGAATTTCTTTTCTTTCTATGAACACATGAAGAAAGGCCAAGTTAGGAAACATAAAAAAATATATACTACTGGGTAGTGGTCATACTACTGGGTAATAGCCAGCACGAAGCTATTAATGAGAGAAATGCCCCCATGAACAAAATATCTCCAATTAGGTTCTACCTCCTAAATGATCAAATTTCACCTTGAGATTTGGAAGCGTCAAATACCCAAACCGGCCGGGCGCGGTGGCTCACGCCTGTAATCCCAGCACTTTGGGAGGCCAAGGCGGGTGGATCACGAGGTCAAGAAATCGAGACTATCCTGGTCAACATGGTGAAACCCCGTCTCTACTAAAAATACAAAAAATTAGCTGGGCATGGTGGCACGTGCCTGTAATCCCAGCTACTCAGGAGGCTGAGGCAGGGGAATTGCCTGAACCCAGGAGGAGGAGGTTGCAGTGAGCCAAGATCGCGCCATTGCACTCCAGCCTGGGTAACAAGAGCGAAACTCCGTCTCAAAAAAAAAAACCAAAAAAACAAAAAAAAAACAAATATCCAAACCATAGCAACTGGTAAAAGCAATATTAACAACTGATTAAACTTTGTCCTAAATTAAGTGTGCAGTAAAAAGTGTCTGCAAGTGTTCTGAACAAAGAAAATGCATATTTAAAAATTATAACTCATAATTAAGTCAGGAAATAAAAATCTTACTTTTGACATAATACTTTACCTACTCAAAATACACAAAATTAGCTGGGCATGGTGGCGCATGCCTGTAATCCCAGCTACAAAGGAGGCTGAGGCAGGAGAATTGCCTGAACCCAGGAGGCATAGGTTGCGGTGAGCCGAGATCACGCCATTGCACTTCAGCCTGGGTAACAAGAAAAAAAAAAAGAAGTTATTGATTACTTAAATATTCAATTGTATGAAGAAAAAAGAAATCTCACTTTCAACTGAAGTCAACAGACTTAATGTATTACATTTAGAAAACCATTATCAATAAGCAATATATCGTACAAAGAATTATCTTCATAATAATTTAAATAAAGTACACAACATTTGAGCACATATTGAGTACTTACTCTGTGCCAGGTATTCTGTTACATGTTCCAAACAAATTACCTTATGTGATCCTCAAGACAATGTATACATTATTCATTATCCCCATTTTATGAATGAGGAAATGACTCTTAAGGGAGGTTAAATAATTTGCCTAAAACATTGGGATAGTAAGTTTTGGGGTCAGAATTTATATTCAATCAGCCTGACTCTGAGACTCTACTCCATTCGCTATGTCACACTGCATTTTTCATGTTCAAAGTTTTACGTGATTAACCTGAAATAACTAATGAAATTCTAAAAAGTGAGGGTGCCAAAGATGTAGTAAAACTACACACACACACACACACACACACACACACACATATATATATATATATTTACAAGCAGAAGATGACAGGATACACATCACAGATAAAAAAAATATTGATGGCACATACGTTCAACCGAAATGTTCTTGAGTGAACTACTGATGTTATAAGCCAACAACAATAAAATGCAAAAAGGAGATACATAATCTAGATAAAAATAATGATATATAATGATATGATTTTCTGGGTGAGAAAAGTCATATAAATTAACATAATTTTTCTACCATGTTCAAGAATAAGTTTGGAAGTTTCTGGTCACAGAGGGGAAATTATTGCTCTAATTGACATTGGTACTTTCTGTTTTGAAAGATTGTCAAAACAGGTAGTTTAAGAATAAAGTTTAAGGCTGTGTGGCTCAAGGTTATTTTTGCTTTTGTTATATACAGGTTTGTCAACTATGGCACAGTTATATATCACTCACCCCGAATTGAGAAAAATAAAAAAAATAAGTGGTTAACTAAGATAATTGAATCTAAGTTAAATACATTAAAGGTCCTGGAGGTAACATCCTCTGTAACATTTGTAAGGGAAATAGTAGGCTAAACTCTTTGACTGTATTAAATATGATATTCTTATGATTATCAGAAAATTTTTATTTTAATATGCTACAGTGGTTAAGAAATTAAAACCTGGAATAACTACCTACATGATTTAATTGTATGTCTCACTTTATCTCTAAAATGAGAGAAATACTGTTAACATTTTACACAACTTTATACATTGAGGAATCTCAAATTTATTTCTCCATCTCTGACTTCTCCTTTGAGTTCTCAAACTTATACATAATAGCCTATTCCATTTATTCCACTTAATATATTACAATCATCTTAACCTTAACATATTTATTATTAAAGGTTTCATTTACTACTTAACTTAGGTACTTTCAGTCTTTCCTCTCTCTGTGTATATCACACCATCTGACCATCTGCTTAAGAGCCATAGGTGTCATCATCATTATCTCTCACGTTCTCCTTCACGTATCATAATTCATTGGCAAATCAACTCCTACCTATCTCCATCTTGATCGCAACTACTTTCTCTCCATATTCATTACCACTACTTTATCTTGATGAAAATATTATAATATCATCCTGAAAGCAAGATTGAAAGAAAGAAATAAAGAAAGAAAACTAACAGAGTGAGAAGGTGATCTACAGAGAAAATATTTACAAACTACACATTAGACAAGAGGTTAATATCCAAAACTTATATGGGACTTAAACAACTCAAAAGCTAAAAACAAAGTAAAAACAAAACAAAACAAATCAAGAAAACCCTTCAAATTGCATAATTAAAAAATGCACAAAGTATCCTAACAGAAATTTCTCAAAAGAGAAAATACACATAACCCACAGGTATATGAAAAAATGTTCAGGATCACTAACCACCAGGGAAATGCAAATTAAAGCCACAATGAGACATACCATCTCACTTTATTAGAAATGGCCATTATAAAAAAGACAAAAGAAAACAATTGGTAAGGATGTAGAGAAAAATAAACATGTATACATTTTTGGAGAAATTGTAAATTAGTACAGACATTATGGAAAACACTATGGAGGTTGCTTAAACACTAAAAATACGGCAACCATATGATCCAAAATCCCGTTTCTGGGTATATATTAAAAAGAAAATGAAATCAGAATGTTGATGAGACATCTGCACTCCTATGTTTATTGTGGTACTCTTTACAACAGCCAAGACATGAATCAATCTAAGTGTCCAACAACGGATGTATGAATAAAGAAAATATGGTATATGTACACAAAGGAATACTATTCAGCCATAACAATAATAAAATACTGTCATACATAATTACCTGGAGGACATCATTTTAAGTGAAATAAGCCAGAAACACAGACAAATACAACATGATCTTATTTATGTTTGAAATCTTTAAAAAAAGTTCATATCATAGAGGTAGATTAGTTACCAGAGACTAGGGTAAGGGAGACAAGGAAGAAGAATGGGGAGAGGTTGGTCAATAGGTATGACATTACACTTAGATAAGATGAATAATTTATGGTGTTCTAATACTATGGTTAACAGTAAGGTATTGTATATTACAAAATAGCTAGAAGAAAGGCCTTTGAATGTTCTTACTATAAAAAGATGATAAATGCTTGAGGCGATGTATATGCTAACCACACTGACTTAATCATTATACAACGTATACATATATGTATCAAAATCCCAAATTGTACTCCATAAATATGTACAATTGGTATTTCTCAATTAAAAAATTAGAAAACTAATATGTACCCCTCCCTCAAATTCTGATATATAAAACAAAACTAAATAAAATTAGGGTTATGTGAATTAAAAGTGTGTGCTGCTAACTGCCATACTCCAGAGATTGTAGGTTTAATGGATAATTTCAAAGACAACTCGAGGTTGGAATAATAAGGGCTAAATCCATAAAGATTCAACACAGATAGATGTTAAAGAAAATATTAGCTTACAGAAGAAAGGAAGGCTTTTCATCTTTGGAGAGACTACAAGAGCAAAGACCTGAAGGTGGAAATGATCCCTCTTCATATAAAGAATAATCAAATGTTCTAATTGAAGAAAAACGAGGGAAAATTAATTAAGTGACAAATCCATTGACTGTTCTTGGCACCACTCTCAGAAAAATTTCTATATGTTGCTAATATAATATATTATGAGTGACTATTATTAGGACTTTAGAAAACATAACTAAAATCATAGCAAATAAATGTTTTTCTAAATCTTAGATCACTTATGACTATAGGTCCAGCCTGTGTTAGAGCACCTGCACATTACATTTGAAAGAAGGGAAGGAGACAACAGTATATAAACACATTGCTCTCAACTAGCTTACATTAAAAATTTCAAATTATTTCAGTTAGAAATAGCAGTTTCAGTACAATTTCAAAATCTTTCCTTAATAAACATGAAGTTTCTTTTGAGCTATTGTTACCTGAACATGAACAAACTCATGAAAACATAAGCAATTAGTAGATGTGTTTCCTCAACAATCCCCGTCAGATTTTCTAAGTAATTCCTTTTGCTGCTGTCAACCAAAGGGTTGTGCTACAGGGAAAATGATTAATTTCAGACTTCAATATGTAGTATTAATGGATGTGAATTAAAAATAGATAAGAGCAGAAACACTTTGCTAGAGACTGTTTATTCTTCTTTACATTTATTTTTATAGTAACTTACTGACAGATTATTTTAAATATATTAAAAAAGACTTACCCAATAATAAAATTTCAGAGAAAAATTTCTATCTAAAATACAGTATGCATTTTCAGAGAAAAATTCCTATCTAAAATACAGTATACATTTTCCTTGAAAAGGAACTTCAAGCTACTACATTCATGCTATGATTTTTTCAAGATGAATGGTTCCTATAAACTTTTTATGCAACAAACAAAACACTGAATGAAAAATATATGTTAATTTAGAAAAATGCAATATAAAACAAGGCATTGATTAGTAGTAAAATTTTATCTGGGTTAGTACTCATATTTAAATGTTAATACACAATAATTGTGTAAAACAAAACATTAGTTCATTAGTTAAGTATTTCATGAATTATTCAATATATTGATTTTGCTATATGCAATTGAGAATAAGTCTTGGAATACAGTATTTTAAAATGGTTTTAATATATTATAGGAAGACATCTCCATTTAACCACAACAAATTTTCTAATAGCTTCGACTACAAAACATTGTTCTTGGCTATATTGCATAAGACTGTAAATGAGAAAATGATTGTTTTTAATTGCATTGTTTTAATTGGAAAAATAAGGTCCATTTAATTTCCTAATTATGTTTTAATTAATATATTTTCAAAAAATAAATAAATAAAACTCCTAGAAGAAAACCTAGGCAATACCATTCAGGACATAGGGTTGGGCAAAGATCATGACTAAAATACCAAAAGCAACAGCAACAAAAGCCAAAATAGACAAATAGGAATCAATTAAACTAATGACCTTCTGCACAGCAAAAGAAACTACCATCAGAGTGAACAGGCAACTTACAGAATGGAAGAAAATTTTTGCAATCTTTCCATCTGACAAAGGGCTAATATCCAGAATCTTCAAAGAACTTAAAGAAATTTACAAGAAACAAACAAACAACCCCATCAAAAAGTGGGTGAAGGATACGAGCAGACACTTCTCAAAATAAGACATTTATGTAGCCAACAAACATGAATAAAAGCTTATCACTGGTCATTAGAGAAATACAAATCAAAACCACGAGGGGAAACCATCTTACACCAGTTAGATTGGCGATCATTAAAATGTCAGGAAACAATAGATGCTGGAGAGGATGTGGAGAAATAGAAATACTTTTACATTGTTGGTGGGAGTGTAAATTAGTTCAATCATTGTGGAAAACTATGTGGCAATTCCTCAAGGATTTAGAACTAGAAATACCATTTGATCCAGCAATCCCTTTACTGGGTATATACCCAAAGGATAATAAATCATTCTACTATAAAGACACATGCACACATAAGTTTATTGTGGCACTGTTCACAGTAGCAAAGACTTGGAACCAATCCAAATGTCCATCAATGATAAACTGGATAAAGAAAATGTGGCACATATACATGATGCAATACTATGAAGCCATAAAAAAGAATGGATGAAGGTGGAAACTATAATTCTCAGCAAACTAACACAAGAACACAAAAGCAAACATCGCATGTTCTCACTCATAAATGGGAGTTGAACAATGAGAACATATGGACACAGGGAGGGGAACATCATACACCTGAGCCCGTAGTGGGGTGGGACACTAGGGGAGGGATAGCAGTAGGAGAAATACCTAATGTAGATGACAGGGGGATGGATGGAGCAAACCACCATGGCACATGTATACCTATGTAACAAATCCTCACATTCCATACATGTACCTCAGAACTTAAAGTATAATTAAAAAAATGAGAAGAACCCATTTTCAATGCTTTGTTTAATAAATAATTTGAGAGACAGAGATATACTTTGTTGTTGTTGTTGTTGTTGTTTTGTACTTTAGGTTCTGGATTATATGTGCAAATCATGCATTGTTGTGTAAGTACATACATGGCAATGTGGTTTGCTGCCTCCATTTCCCCTGTCACCTTACCTTGCATTTCTCCTCATGTTATCCCTCCCCAACACCTCCACCCCCTGCTGTCCCACCCCTACACTCTCCAACAGACCCCACTGTGGGATGCTCCCCTCCCTGTGTCCATGTGTTCTCATTGTTTAACACCACCTATGAGTGAGAACAGGCAGTGTTTGATTTTCTGTTCTTATATCAGTTTGCTGAGAATGACGGTTTCCAGATTCATAATGTCCCTACAAAGGATACAAAGTCATAGTTTTTTTTATGGCTGCATAGTATTCCATGGTGTATATGTGCAACATTTTCTTTGTCCAGTCTATCAACAATGGAAATTTGGGTTGGTTGCTATTGTAAACAGCGCTGCAATGAACATACGTGTGCACATGTCTTTATAACAGAACAATTTATAACCCTTTGGGTATATACCCAGTAACGGGATTGCTGGGTCAAATGGAATTTCTATTTCTAGATCCTTGAGGAATTGCCACACTGCCTTCCACAATGGTCAAACTACCTTACACTCCCATGAACAGTGTAAAAGTGTTCCAATTTCTCCACATCCTCTCCACTATCTGTTGTCTCCAATTTTTTAAATGATCACCATTCTAACTGGCGAAGAGATGGTATTTCAATGTGGTTTTGATTTGCATGTCTCTAATGACCAGCGGTGATGAGCATTTTTTCATACCTTTGTTGGCCTCATACATGCCTTCTCCTAAGAAGTGTCTGTTAATATCCTTCACCCACTTTTAAATGCATTTATTTGTTTCTTGTAAATCTGTTTTAGTTCTTTGTAGATTCTGGATATTAGCCCATTTCACCCGGGTAGATTGCAATTTTTTTTTCCTTTTCTGTTGGTTGCTGGAAACTATTACTCTAATGATAGTTTCTTTTGCTGTACAGAAGCTCTGAATTTTAATTAGATCCAATTTGTCTATTTTGGCTTTTGTTGCCATTGCTTTTGGTGTTTTAGTCATGAAGTCCTTGCCTTGCCTATGTCCTGAATGGTTTTGCCCAGGTTTTCTCCTAGGGTTTTTTTATGGTGTTAGGTTTATGTTTAAGTATTTAAACCTTCTGGAGTTAATTTTAGTTTAAGGTGTCAGGAAGGGGTCCAGTTTCTGCTTTCTGCCCATGGCTAGCCAGTTTTCCCAACACCATTTATTAAACAGGGAATCCTTTCCCCATTGCTTATTTTTGTCAGGTTTATCAAAGATCAGATAATTGTGGATGTGTGGCATTGCCTTCAAGGCTTCTGTTCTGTTCCATTGGTCTCTATCACTTTTTTGATACTAGTACTATACTGTTTTAATTACTGGAGCCTTGAGTATAGTTTGAAGTCAGGTAGCGTGATACCTCCAGCTTTTTCTTTTGCTTAGGATTGTCTTGGCTATGTGGGATCTCTTTTGGTTCCATATGAAGTTTAAGGAGGTTTACTCTAGTTCTGTGAAGAGGGACATTTGTAGCTTGATGGGGATAGTGTTAAATCCATAAATTACTTTGGGCAGTATGGCCATTTTTATGATATTGATTCTTCCTAACCATGAACGTGGAATGTTTATCCATCTGTTTAGGTCCTCTGTTATTTCCTTAAGCAGTGGTTTGTAGTTCTTCTTAAAGAGGTCATTCACATCCTTCAGTAGTTGTATTCCTAGGTATTTTATTCTCTTTGTAGCAATTGTGAATTGGGGTTCATTCTTGATTTGGCTCTCTGTTAGTCTGTTATTGGCATATAGGATTACTTTTGATTTCTGCACATTGATTTTGTATCCTGAGACTTTGCTGAAGTTGCTTATCAGTTTAAGAAGATTTTGGGCTGAGACGATGGGTTCTTCTAAATATACAATCATTTCATCTGCCAATAGAAACAATTTGACTTCCTCCTTTCCTAACTCAATACCCTTTATTTCTTTTTCTTGCCTGATTGCTCTGGCTAGAACTTCCAATACTATATTGAATAGGAGTGGTGAGAGAGGGCATCCCTGTCTTGTGCCAGATTTCAAAGGGAACGCTTCTAGTTTTTGCCCATTTGGTATGATATTGGCTCTGGGTTTGTCATAAACATCTTTTATTATTTTGAGATACACTCCATTGATACCTAGTTTATTGAGAGTTTTTAGCATAAAGGGCTGTTGAATTTTGTTGAAGTACGTATTCCTTCTCTTCAGGTATTGAGATAATCATGTGGTTTTTGCTTTGATTCTGTTTATGTGGTTGATTATGTTTATAGACTTGCGTATGGTGAATCACCCTTGCATCCCCAGGATGAAGCCTACTTGATTGTGATGGATAAGCTTTTTCATGTGCTGTTGCAATTGGTTTCCCAGTATTTTAATGATGATTTTTGCATCTATGTTGATCATGGATATTGGCCTGAAGCATTCTTTTTGGTTTAGACTCTGCCTGGTTTTGGTATCAGGATGATGCTGGTCTCATAGAATGATTTGGGAAGGATTCTCTCTTTTTGTATTGTTTGTAATAGTTTCAAATGGAGTGGTACCAGCTCCTCTTTGTACTTCTGGTAGAATTCAGCTGTGAAACCTTCTGGATCTGGACTTTTTTTGGTTAGTAGGCTATTAATTGCTGCCTCAGTTTCAGCCCTTGTTATTGGTATATTCAGGGTTTTACTTTCTTCCTGGTTTAGGCTTGGGAGGGTGCAAGTGTCCAGGAATTTATCCATTTCTTCTAGGTTTACTGGTTCCAGAAACACAAATTACTGTCAGAGATTACTACAAACAACTCTATGCTGTTTGTAGTAATCTCTGATGGTGGTTTGTATTTCTATGGAATCAGTGGTGATATCCCCTTTATTGTTTTTTATTGCATCTGTTTGATTCTTCTCTCTCTTCTTTTTTATTAATATATGGCTAGTGGTCTATCTATATTGTTTACCTTTTCACAAAACCAGCTCCTGGATTTATTAAATTTTTAAAGGGTTTTTCTGTCTCTATCTCTTTCAGTTCTGCTCTGATCTTAGTTATTTCTTGTCTTCTGCTAGCTTGTGAGTTTGTTTGATCTTACTCCTTTAGCCCTTTCAATTTTGATGATAGTGTGTCAATTTTAGATCTTTCCTTGCTTCTCATGTGGCATTTATTGCAATAAACTTTCCTCTAGAAATTGCTTTAAATGTGTCCCTGAGATTCTGGAATACTGTGTCTTTGTTCTTGCTGGTTTCAAAAAGTATCTTTATTTCTGCCTTCATTTCATTGTTTATCCAGTCAATATTCAGGAGCCAGTTGTTCAGTTTCCATGAAGTTGTGCTGTTCTGAGTTAGTTTCTTAATCCTGAGTTCTAATTTGATTGGAATGTGGTCTGAGAGACTTATTGTTACAATTTCCATTGTTTTGTATTTGCTGAGGAGTGATTTACTTCCAATTATGTGGTCAATTTTAGAGTTGGTGGAATGTGGTGCTTAGAAGAATGTTTATTCGGTGGATTTGGGGTATAGAGTTCTATAGATATCCATTAGGTCTGATTGGTCCAGATCTGAGTTCAAGTCCTGGATATCCTTGTTAATTTTCTGTCTTGTTGATCTGTCTAATATTGACAGTGGAGTGTTAAAGTCTCTCCCTATTATTGTGTTGGAGTCTAAGTCACTTTGTACATCATTGAAAACTTGCTGTATGTATCTGGGTGCTCCTGTATTCCATGCATATATATTTAGGATCATTAGCTCTTCCTGTTGCATTGATTCTTTTACCATTATGTAATGCCCTTCTTTGTCTCTTTTGATCTTTGTTGGTTTAAAGTCCATTTTATCAGAGACTAAAATAGCAATTCCTGCTTTCTCTTGCTCTCCATTTGCTTGGTAAACCCTCTTCCAACTGTTTATTTTGAGCCTATGTGTGCCCTTGCACATGAGATGGGTTTCCTGTATATAGCACATGGATGTTTTTTGACTTTGTATCCAACTTGCCAGTCTGTGCCTTTTGATTGGGGCATTTAGCTGATTAACATTTAAGGTTAATATTGTTAGATGTGAATTTGTTCCTGCCATTTTGATGCTAGCTGGTTGTTTTGCCCATTAGTTTTATTAGTTTCTTCATTGTGTTGATGGTCTTTACCATTTAGTATGTTTTTGGAGTGGTGGGTACTGTTTGTTCCTTTCTAAGTTTAGTGCTTCTTTCAGGTGCTCTTGCAAGGCAGGCTTGGTGGTGACAAAATCTCTCAGCAATTGCTTGTCCATAAAGGATTTTATTTCTCTTTCACTTATGAAGCTTAGTTTGGCTGGATATGAAATTCTAAGTTGAAAGTCCTTTTCTTTAATGATGTTTAATATTGGCCCTCACTCTCTTCTGGCTTGAAGGGTTTCTGCTGAGAGATCCACTGTGAGTCTGATTGGCTTCCCATTGTGGGTAAACAGACCTTTCCCTCTGGCTGCCCTTAGCATTTTTTCCTTCATTTCAACCCTGGTGAATCAGACAATTATGTGCCTTGGGGTTGTTCTTCTTGAGGAATATCTTTGTGGTATACTCTTTATTTCCAGGATTTGAATGTTGGCCTACCTTGCTAGGTTGGGGAAGTTCTCCTGGAAAATATCCTGAAGAGTATTTTGCAGTTTGGATTCATTCTCTCAGTCACATTCAGGTACACCTATCAAACGTAGATTAGGTCTTTTCACATAATTCCATATTTGATGCAGTCTTTGTTCATTTCTTTTCACTCTTTTTCCTCTTAACTTCCCTTCTCATTTTATTTCATTGAATGCATCTTCAATCTCTGATATCCTTTCTTCTGCTTGGTCGATTTGGCTATTGAAACTTGTATATGCTTAGCGAAGTTCTTGTGCTGTATTTTTCAGCTCCATCATGTTGTTTATATTCTTCTCTCAGCCTTTTATTCTAGTTAGTATTTCATCTACCTTTTTTCAAGCTTCCTAGTTTCTTTGCATTGGGTTAGAACATGTGCTTTCAGCTCAGAGAAGTTTGTTATTACCCACCTTCTGAAGCCTGTTTCTGTCAATTCATCAGACTCATTCTCCATCCAGCTTTGTTCCCTTGCTGGTGAGAAGTTGTGATCCCCTGGAGGAGAAGAGGTATTGTGGTTTTTGGTGTTTTCATCCTTTTTGCACTGGTTTCTTCCCATCTTCTTGGATTTATCTATCTGTGGTCTTTGTAGTTGGTGGCTTTTGGATGGGGTCTCTGAGTGGACGTGCTTTTTGTTGATATTGAAGCTATTTCTTTCTGATTTTTAGTTTTCCTTCAAACAGTAGGGCCCCTCTGCTGTAAGACTGCTGGAGGTCCACTCCAGACCCTGCTTGCCTGGGGATCTCCCACTGGGGCTGCAGAACAGTAAGGGTTGCTGCCAGTTTATTCTGTTATCTTAGTCCTAGAAGGCTACCTGCAAGATATCAGCCTGAGTTCTCCTTTATGAGGTATCTCTTTGGATATATGGGGTGAGCAAGCTGCTTGAGGACACAGCTTTTTTTTTTTAATAGAAGCTTAAGTCCTGTTCTGCGAGCTCTGTTGTTCTGTTCAGAGCTACTGGGCAGGTATGTTTATGTCTGTTGCAGTGGAACTTATAACTGCCGATTTCCCCAGGTGCTCTGTCTTGGGAAGGTAGGGCTTTTTTTATAAGTTCCTGACATGCTGCTGCCTTTTTACAGAGATGCCCTGCCCAGCAAAGAGATAGTCTAGTCACAGTCTGCCAGCAGAGGTGTTACTGAGCTACCATGGGTTCTGCCCAGCTGCTATACAAATTTCCTTGTGGTTTCATTTACAGAGTTACAGTTAGAACTGCATCAGTAATCGTGATCTGCCTCAATAACAGCAGACTGCCTTGGTAATGACAGACTGCTTTGGTAATGACAAACTGCCTCAGTAATGGTGGATTGCCTCGGTAATGGTGGACTTCCTTGGTAATGGTAGACTGTTTTTCAGTTGAATGGGCAGCTTTGTCTCCCAGGCGTTCCAGGTACCAGTTGAAACAGTTGCCCAGATTTGCATGAGTTTTTGTGTGGAAACCTGCAGCACCAGCTGAAACAGTGGTGCTGGAAACTTGTGATGATTTTTGGCTTGGGAATCTCCTGGTCTGTGGACAGTAACACCTCGTTTGGAAATGAGGTGATTACTCACCCTCTGCATTGTTCTCACTAGTAATTGCACTAAAGAGCTGTTCCTATTCGGCCATCTTGGATATCCCCCAATATTCTGGTTTTAAATGGACTTCTCATATCAAGTTTCAAAGTTCTTATTTTTAGTCAAAATAATAGAAGTCTATGACATGTTAGATGAAACAAGCTACAATATGTTTTGTATTTCATTTATAGCTTAGAACTCACTAGGGCCTATTTCAATGTTTCTATATGAAGCATAATATCATAATTTTGACCAATAATGTTTTGTTTTTAATAATTTTCACCATAAAATAGGTGCTCTGTGAGCTAACAAAGAAGTAAGTATCCATATCTTCAACATTTTTGTAAACATAGTTCAAACATAAAGACCTTGCAAAAATTTCAATTTGAACACAGCTTTCAAATAATTAAAAGAATAAAACATGTATTTCTACTGAAACATATAATTGAAAATAAGTAATGGGATTTATGCAAACACTTCTAAAATAACTAGGCTCAAATGAACATATTTTCAGGTTTCTAACTTCATAAATTATTTACTTCTGTCCAGTTGCTTGAAAACTAATAATTTGTTATATCAAAGACTTTGTCTTAATTTTTGAGGCCTAGAAGCTTGTAAGTGAAACTTTTGTACATGAAAGAATGCTATAAAACTTTACTAGATACTATAATGCTTTACTAAATATATACTTAACAGAAAGAAGCAATAATTATGACTCCCAAGGATGGATATTACTGGAAAAAATAGGCTGCATGTTGAATTATACTTGCCTTGCTTTTAAAAGTATTACAATCTAATTTTGACTGTTTTAATGAAAATATATATTCATTGGAAATTATTCATCTCTATTTCAAAAAGTAAATATCATGATAATATTGTATTCAATGTTAATAATTATTCAGTTAGCACTTTGCACAGTTCCAAACTAACTTTATAAACTATGGGTAAAAGGTGAATAAGGCATAATAAACTTAGTTTTGTGGAAAAGTAGGAGTATATACATTGGGAAATGAAGAAATTGGGAAATTTCTATAATTCTATAAAGAATTATAGAAAATATAACCAAAGCATATCCAGAATGGCAATATGGAGAATGACTAGGGGTATTTCAGAGGTAGAAAAGGGGGAACATCATGACTAAGTGGACAGGATACAGTGATAACTTCCATAGAATCTGGGATATGTAACAGTCTTAGATCTACTTCCACTTTAGTTAAGAATAAAATAGAATAGCAGGGTTTTAGGGCTGGAGAACAAGGGATGAAACACAGTATGTAATTTTGTAGATTTTGAGGTTAGTTGCTTGTGGACCATCTAAGATTTAATGTTTAGAAAGATCTAGGTACAGAAAAGAATGTACACCTACATGGATTAATGCCGTTAGCATATTTTTAAAAGGCAACATGGAAGTTCCTCACTTTTTAAATATCAATAAGTATTATTCAGTAAATGAATATTTTTTGTATTAAATCTAATCATGTGTGACCCAACACCAGCCTTCATACAAACCTATAACTAGCCAAATATCAGGATAAAGTACAGTTTTCCCAAGGCAAATATTCAAATATATTTTGGTTTAAAAGCCTATTATCTTAAACTTGAAAAGAAAATTAAAGGAAAAATTCAGTAAGTTAATTATAATAATATCTAACAGATAACCATATAAGAAGAGTCTACAATAATGATGATGTTGACAGAAATTTATATAGAGAACAAAACAAATATAAATGTTTTAATTGACTAAAATAAAAGTAACACATAAAATCCTAATAAAACTTGAAACTATTTTTTTATATTTTGAGATAATTTTTGATATTTATCAGTGACTACATATTTAATTTTAAAATATTTTAGCGGGTGATATCAATATAAAGGAAGAAATAATCAAAGTTATACACTTTAACGAAAGTTAGAAAATGAAATACCGCATATTCTCACTCATAGGTGGCTGATAAACAATGAGAACACATGGACACAGGGAAGGGAGCACTACACACTGGGATCTATTGGGGGAAATGGGGAGGGACAGTGGGGGAAGGGAGCTGGGGAGAGATAGCATGGGGAGAAATGCCAAATGTGGGTGAAAGAGAGGAAGGCAGCAAAACACACTGCCACTTGTGTACCTATGCAACTATCTTGATGTTCTGCACAGGTACCCCAAAACCTAAAATGCAATTAAAAAAAGTTATATGGCTATTAGAATATATATGTATCTCCTATGTGCTAGGAATATCTATCTAATGTTCCAAGAACTTTTTATAAATTAGTTCATATATTCCTCAGAATATTATAAATTCCTGTTCTATTAAGCATTTAGGCTGAAAAATGTTTCCAATAGAGTCAGAATTTCAATTCTATTAATATATTTCATCAAGATATAAAAATGTTATCTTAAAATGACTTTCAAAAATATGGGTTTTCTTATCTGATCACATAACACAATAATTTTGTGGTTTTGGATGATATTCATGAAACCTAATCTACATTCGAAGTAATGTACCAGAAAGCCAAATCTGGTACACCCAGGAACCAGCCAGGATCCACCCCACTTCAAACATCTGGTAACAGGCTGTGGACCTCGCTGCAGACTCAGCAGTAGCCATGTGACCTGGCTTCGATCCCATAAGACCCCTATTCTGGAGGTAAGATCTTCAGCTTATGAACCCAAAAGATCTTTACCTATCAAACCCAGTTTGTAAAGAGTGGAGGAGGTGTTTGCTCCTTCAAATGCACAGACACTAATGCAAGACTATGTAGATCATAAAGAATCACACAACTGTCACACCATCAAAGGAAAGCAATAAAATCCTAGTAACTCACTTCCACTAGATATAGAGATCTATGAATTTTTAAAACAAAACAAAACAATAATCATCTTAAGCTGAATAAGATGCTCAAACAGATAACTAAATAAAACTAGAAAAACAATGCATGGGCAAAATAAGTTTAATAAGGAAATGGAAACCATAAAAAGAGCCCAATAGAAATCCTAGACCTAAAGAATGCAATAACATAAGTGAAAATTTTATAGAAAGTTTTAGTGGCAGACATATTCATGCAGAAGAAATTCTTTAATTGTTTTTAATACCATGATTTTTTCAATACCATAGAATACTAGAAAACTTAGAAACAATATAAAGTAGATTTTCATTGACTACAATAATAGTAAGATATAAAAATAGAGTAAAAATTCAAAACTAATTTTCTCACATTTTGAGATCATTCTAGATAATATTTAATGACTACAAACATCATTTTAAAATGTTCGTTGAGTGCCACCAATATGAAAATAGGAAGAGGCCATCTGATACATAAACTTATATAAATGATATGGCTATTAGAAATTATATCAAAATTGAAGCTGAACACATTGGTTAACACTTGTAATCTCAGTGTTTTGGGAAGCAAAGGTGGGAGGATTGCTAGAGCCTAAGTGTTTGGGGTTACAGAGAGCTATCGTCATGCCACTGCACTCTAGCCTGGGTAACAGAGCAAGTCCCTCTCTCTCAAAAAAAAAAAAATTGAATATGTCCAAAGGGGTCTGTCCTTATGCAGAAGATTCAAACTTAACTCCTACCTTACACCATATACAAAAATAAACTCAAGATGGATGAAAGGATTAAATGTAAAACCCAAAACTAGAAACCTAGCTTATACCATTCAGGACATAGATACAGGCAAAGATTTCATGATGAAGACACTTAAAACAATTTCATCAAAAGTAAAAATTGACAAGTTATTTAAACTAAAGGACTTCTGCCCAGCAAAAGAAACTATCAACAGAGTGAACAGACAGTCTACATAATGGGAGCAAATTTCTGCAAACTGTGCTGCCAACAAAGGTCTAATACCCAGTACCTATAAGGAACTTAAACAAATATACAAGAGGAAAACAACCTCAATGAAGAGTGGGCAAAGAACATGAACAGAAATTTCTCGAAAGAAGACACATATGTAGCCAACAAACATGGGGAAAAGAAAAACTCAAGCTCAGAATCACGGATAATTAGAGAAATGCAAATCAAAACCACAATTAGATATAATCTCACACCAGTCCAAATGGCTTTTATTAAAAAGGCAAAAAATCACAGCTGCTGACAAGGCTGTGAAGAAAAGTGAATGCTTATACATTTTTGGTAAGAGTGTAAATTAGTTTAATCATTGTGAAAGACACTGTGGTGATTCCTCAGGGAATTAAAGACAGAAATATCATTCACCCAGCAAATCCATTATTGGGCATATACCCAAAAGAACATAAGCCTTTGAATTATAAAGACAGATGCACCCACCTGTATGTTCATTGCAGCACTATTCACAATAGCAAAGACAGAATCCACCAAATGCCCATCAATAGTAGACTGAATAAAGAAAATCTGGTACATATATACCATGGAATAGTATGCAGCTATAAAAATATAAAAAGATCCTGTCATTTTCAGGGACATTGATGGTGCTGGAGGCAAATATCCTTAGCAAACTAATGCAGAAATAGAAGAACAAATACCACATGTTTTCATTTATTAGTGGAAGCTAAATGATGTGAACACATAGACAGACAGAGGGGAACTAAATGCACTGAGGTCCATCAGAGGGTGGAAGTTTGGAGGAGGGAGAGGATCCAGAAAAACAATGGGTCCTGGGCTTAATACCTGGGAGATGAAATAATCTGTATAACAAACCACCATGACATAAGTATATCTATATAACAATAATTTACATATATCTCTGAACTTAAATAAAAGTTAAAGAAAAAAAATTTCAGGGAAGTTTTCTAGAATTATCTGAGCAATTACTCCAAGCCATTGCTCAATAAGGTTTATGTTTAACCTGTGCTTACTATCCAAATGCAGCCCCATTTTTAGATACAGACTCATTTCTAAATGAGCCCAGCAAACCCCACTATAAACCAAATTTCTTAACAGCAAGCTGTAAGAATGGGTTGCAGAAAGCTTGATTTTTAGTGGAGTTAACTGTTCACAATCAAGAGAATTTACACGAATCCCAAGTTTAGAAGTAAACACCCACTCTGCTTCATGCTATCTAGAACTTGATAGAAGAAAGATGGAAGGCTTTTATAATTTTCCTGTGCATAAGAACTAAACTGGCAGGCTTTAAAAAGTATAAGTGAAACCTCAGAGGGTTATATAGCTCTGAAGTAATGGTAAAAGACCTAGAAAGGGAGATGAATGGTGAAAAAAAGGGCTGACTCTAAGAGGATCTATGGTAACTACAGCATAGTTAAACTGACTTGGCTGCTAAAATGCCTGCTGTGTCCGAACATCAGTCAAGAAAAGCAAAAAAAAAAAAAAATGCATTTTGATTCCTTAAAGTACTGTGTTTAAAACTCAAGATGTTTAATGTTATTTTAATTCCCATTTTTATTGTTTCTTCACATATCCTTTTAAAAACATACTTCAATTGAACATTTTACTTTTTTTAATAAAAATTTGTATAGGTACTTGTTTACAAGCACAATAAACTATTCTGTATGTGAATTATGGGGTAATCTACACCTTGTACATTAAATGGAGCTCAGTGTGACCTTATATCTAACCATTCAAATGATGTGAATTATTACATCATCATTCATATCCTGTTGTGTTGTCCTTCTTAAATATCATCTCTTGCAGAAAAAAATGCTTCATATTTATCTGTTTTACTCTTAAATTAGAGTTTGGATACATGGCTTTGGAAACTGTACAAAAATGCAAATGAAACAATAATGCTGTATGAGAGGCATTGTTTATTTTATATTTGAAATGTTGGCTGGTTTTTTTTTGGTAGTCTAAATTTAGGTTTTTTTTTATTGCATTTCAGGTTTTGGGGTACATGTGCAGAACATGCAAGATAGTTGCATAGGTACACACGTGGCAGTGTGTTTTGCTGCCTTCTGCCCCTTCACCCATATTTGGCATTTCTCCCCATGCCATCCCTCCCCCGCTCCCCCCCCCACTGTCCCTCCCCTATTTCCCCCAATAGACCTCAGTGTGTGGTACTCCATTTCCTGTGTCCATGTGTTCTCATTGTTCATCACCCGCCTATGAATGAGTATACACAGTGTTTCCTTTTCTGTTCTTGTGTAAATTTGCTGAGAATGATGTTCTCCAGATTCATCCATGTCCCTACAAAGGACACGAACTCATCATTTTTGATTGCTACATAATATTCCATGGTGTATATGTGCCACATTTTCCCAGTCCAGTCTATCATCGATGGGCATTTGGGTTGATTCCAGGTCTTTGCTATTGTAAACAGTGCTGCAATGAACATTCGTGTGCATGTGTTCTTATAGTAGAATGATTTAGAGTCCTTTGGATATATACCTAGTAATGGGATTGCTGGGCCGAATGGAATTTCTATTTCTAGGTCCTTGAGGAATCACCACACTGTCTTCCACAATGGTTGAACTAATTTACACTCCCACCAGCAGTGTAAAAGTGTTCCTCTTTCTCTGCATCCTCTCCAGCATCTGTTGTCTCCAGATTTTTTAATGAATGCCATTCTAACTGGCGTGAGATAGTATCTCAATGTGGTTTTGATTTGCATCTCTCTAATGACCAGTGATGATGAGCATTCTTTCATATGTTTGTTGGTCTCTTATATGTCTTCTTTTGTAAAGTGTCTGTTCATTTCCTTTGCCCATTTTTGGATGGGCTTGTTTGCTTTTTTCTTGTAAATCTGTTTGAGTTCTTTGCAAATTCTGGATATCAGCCCTTTGTCAGATGGGTAAACTGCAAAAATGTTTTCCCATTCTGTTGGTTGCCAATTCACTCTAGTGACTGTTTCTTTTGCCATGCAGCAGCTGTGGAGTTTGATTAGGCCCCATTTGTCTATTTTGGCTTTTATTGCCGATGCTTTTGGTGTTTTGGTTATGAAGTCCTTGCCTACTCCTATGTCCTGGATGGTTTTGCCTGGATTTTCTTCTTGGGTTTTTATGGTGCCTGGTCTTATGTTTAAATCTTTAATCCATCTGGAGTTAATTTTAGTGTAATGTGTCAGGAAGGGGTCCAGTTTCTGCTTTCTGCACATGGCTAGCCAGTTTCCCTAATACCATTTATTAAACAGGGAATCCTTACCCTATTGCTTGTTTTTGTCAGGTTTATCAAAAATTGTATGGTTGTAGATATGTTGTGTTGCCTCCGATGCCTCTGTTCTATTCCATTGGTCTATATCTCTGTTTTGATACCAGTACCATGCTGTTTTTATTACTGTAGCTTTATAGTATAATTTGAAGTCAGGTAGTGTGATGGTATGTGGGCTCTCTTTTGCTTCCGTATGAAGTTTAAAGTTTTTTTCCAGTTTGGTGAAGAGGGTCAGTGTTAGCTTGATGGGGAAAGCACTGAAACTATAAATTACTTTGGGCAGTATGGCCATTTTTATGATATTGATTTTTTTCTATCCATGAGCATGGACTGGTTTTCCATCTGTTTTTTGTTCTCTCTTATTTCTTTGAGCAGAGGTTTGTAGTTCTACTTGAAGAGGTCCTTCACATCCCTTCTTAGTTGTATTCCTAAGTATTTTATTCTCTTTGAAGCAGTTGTGAATCGGAGTTCCCTCATGATTTGGCTGTTTGTCTGTTATTGGTGTATAAGAATGCTTGTGATTTTTGCATATTGATTACGTATCCTGAGAGTTTGTTTAAGTTACTTATCAGGTTAAGGAGATTCTGGGGTGAGATGATAGGGTCTCCTAAATACACAATCATGTCCTCTGCAAATATAGATAATTTGACTTCCTCTTTCCCTAACTGAATGCCCTTTATTTATTTTTCTCTCCTGATTGAACTGGCCAGAACTTCCAATACTATGTAGAATAGGAGTGGTGAGAGAGGGCATCCTTGTCTTGCACCAGTTTTCAAAGGGAATGCTTCCAGTTTTTGCCCATTCTGTATGATATTGGCTGTGGGTTTGTTGTAAATAGCTTTTATTATTTTGAGATATCTTCCATGGATATCTAGTTTATTGAGAGTTTTTAGCATAAAGGGTTGTTGAAATCTGTCAAAGGACTTCTCTGCATCTATTGAGAAAATCATGGTTTTTTTTTTTTGGTTCTGTTTATGTGATGGATTACACGTTTATAGATTACACATTATACTTTGAACCAGCCTTGCATCCCAGGGATGAGGCTGACTTGTCATGATGGATAAGCTTTCTGATGTGCTGTTGGATTCAGTTTGCCACTATTTTATCAAAGATTTTTGCATCAATGTTCATTACGGATATTGGCCTTAATTTTTCTTTTTTAGTTGTGTCTTGTTGGTCTAATAAAGTGAGTTAGGGAAGATTCCCTCTTTTTGTATTGTTTTGAATAGTTTCAGAAGGAATGGTACCAGCTCCTGTTTATACATGTGTTAGAATTTGGCTGTGAACCCATCTTGTCCTGAACTTTTTTTGGTTGGTAGGCTATTAATTGCTGCCTCAACTTGGGACCTTGTTATTGGTCTCTTCAGGGATTCAGCTTCTTCCTGGTTTAGTCTTGGGATGATTTAAGTGTCTGGGAATTTATTCATTTCTTGTTGATTTACTGGTTTATGTGCATAAAGGTGTTTGTAGTAATCTCTGACATTAGTTTGTATTTCTCTGGAATTGGTGGTATCCCCTTTATCATTTTTAATTGCATCTATTTGATTCTTCTCTCTCTTCTTTATTAGTCTGGCTAGCTGTCTATGTATTTTGTTGATCTTTTAAAAAAAAACAGCTCCTCTATTTATTGATTCTTTGAAGAGTTTTTTTGGTCCCTATCTCCTTCATTTCTGCTCTGATCTGTTATTTCTTGTCTGCTGCTAGTTTTTGAGTTTGTTTGATCTTGCTTCTCTATTCCTTTAATTGTGACATATAGGGGTTGATTTTAGATCTTTCTTCACTTCTCAGGTGGGCATTTAGTGCTATGAATTTCCCTCTAAACACTGATTTAAATGTGTCGCAGAGCTTCTGGTACACTGTGTCTTCATTAAAATTGAGAATTGTTAGACATTTCATTTTATTAGAATCTACAGAAACCAGCAGACCCAGAATTTGCTTGGCCCTACCTGCTCTTTCTCTAATTATTTACTTGTTAACAAACAAACTTAATCCACGGGGAATTAAGTTTATCAAAGTTGGTAAGAGAGACTTCAAATATTTCAATTTTTCAATCATAAGTTTTGTAAGACGTTGTAACAATGAAACAGCAAAATAACTAACTTTATTTTTTTTTAAGTGGCCTTTACTCATTCCTGCAGTTAGGCTAGTATAATTTTAGAGCACTAAGAAAATATATAAAAACAGCCATTATGAAATTTTTAGAACTAACTCTAAGATTAAAGGAGAAGTATATAAATAACTATGTTTTGGGAAAGATTTATAGGAGCACTGTGACCTGACCAAGGGCAAGGAAATTCCCAGCCTCTCTAGACCCTCCCTGGTGCCCAGATGTCTGTAGTTACCAGTTACCTCTTGATCCCAACAAGCTCTTCTTCTCCCTGCCCTTAACATTGCAAAAGCCTGTAATTTCTATTGACTTATGATGGTATTTTAGGATACTAATCCATCACCTTTTTGGTTTGATTGCTTTCTGAATAAAACTGCTTTTTTGCCCGCACCAATTCTCTGCTTTTGTGTTTGGCCTTTGAATGGTGAGTAGCTCAACCTGGGCTTGCCTTATTCTATTGTAGTATAAACCTGTAATTATATTGTTTAGTATCATTAGATATATATATATATACACACACATATGCATATAACCATATATTCATACATTATATATAAAATACCAATATAAATTTAGATTGTATATGTACATTTTATACATAATTACATATATAATACCAGTATATAGATATGTTTTGTTCTCCAATATGATATTCACTAACTCCATCTGTTATTTAAATTCAAATTAATTAAAATTAAAATTTCAGTAACTCAGCTATACTAGGCACATTTTAAGTGTTCAATAGTCCTCATCATAGAAAGTTCTATTGAACTGCACTTAATATATGTGTACACACATACACACTATATATAAATACACACACACACACACACACACTTAAACATATGCTGTTTAAATTTAAATTTAAATATAATCCATACATACACAGGCACACATTTGTAAACATAAGTTTTAAAACTGATTTTCTATTTATTAACCAAACTGAGTAGGTCACCAGAAATCACTAGAGGCTCTACCAAAACAAAAACAAAAACAAAAACAAAAAACAGCAACAACAACAAAAAACACTATAGCTCTCTTAAAGGCAAATTTTATATTAAAAAAACTATTAAGAATTTATCTCATTTGCCAGTATGTTGCTTTTGTATGTTTGTTTTCTTGTTTGCATTTGAATACTTCCTTGTAACCCAAACTACTATTGAAAAAATTTACAGTAAACTGTAAATTATTTACTTTAAGAAAATGAACTCAAAAATATTTGGTGAATGGTTATCTTTCTTAATTTATGTCAAAATTAATCATTTTTCTTGTCATTATGTTGCCTAAAATATTTCTGTGCTATTATTATATAAATTTATTTTTGTTAATTTATAAATATGTACTATAGTTTTGATTCCATCACTTAAGTAGGCTATAATATAATTGAATTTGACTGAAGTTGTTTTTATAATTAATTTTCATGTTTATTTGTTGAATGTATTATGTACACTTTTGAACAGTTTGCCACATGCAATTAATTGTAGAAGATTTGACCTGGTATGCTATATTTCATTGAATTAAAACTCGAATGTATTGCTATGATGAAAATTGGCACAATGGGACAGGCAAATAATCTAGAAAAGAGTGAAAAGTAACAAGCTTCAGTGAAACATGCACAGTTTGGAAATAAGTGAGAAAATGATAATATCTTTTATCTTGTGCTCTAGTTTTGAAAGTTACCATGGCATGTATTCATTGAAGCACCCATTCACTAATCTCTTATTTGGTATTTATTATGCATAAGATACCATGTTAGATCAATGCAAAACTAGAAAATCATGGAGCCAGGAGAAATCCAGAGAAGTACAAAGTTACCAGAAGAGAAATCTTTCCAGAACATTTTCAAGTTGATATGTTTTGCTTAATTAAAAAAAAAAAACCTAAACTAAATAGAAGAAAATTTTAAATGTATGCTCAGTGACTGTTCTCCAATTGTTTATTACTGCTACACAGTGAGTCTTGTTTGCATGCACAGGCTTGAATGCAGCTGATTGAGAGCTGCAAAGAGGTCAATGTTGTAAAATGGGATGTGTATAAATATCTAATGAAGAAGAAGCATTTGCTATGTTGTGTATTAATTTTCTAGGTCTGCTATAAAATGTACTGCACCACTAAGGACCTATTTTCTCACAGTTGTAGAGGCTAGAAGTCCACGATCAAGATGTCAGTAGGGTTACTTTCTTCTGAAAGCCTGTCTCCTTGTAAATAGTCATCTTTTTCATGTATCTTCATATGGCCTTTCCTCTGTGTGTGTGTATCCTAATCTTCTCTTCTTAGAAGGACACTAGTCATATTGAATTAGGGCCCATACCAGTGACCAATTCAAACTTAATTATCTCTCCAGATACAGATCAGTGATACTGAACTTTTTTTTTTCATATGCTTGTTGGCCACATGATGTCTTTTTTAGAAAAGTCTCTATCCATGTCCTTTGCCCACTTTTAATAGGACTATTCATTTTTTTCTTGTAAATTTAAGCTCCTTAGAGTTGCTGGATACTAGACTTTTGACAGATGCATAGTTGGCAAAAAATTTGCCCCCATTGTGTAGGTCTGTTTCCTTTGTTGAAAATTTCTTTTGCTATGCAGAAACCTAATTAATTAGATCCCATATGTCAATTTTTAGTTTTGTTATGATTGCTTTTGACATCTTTGCCATGAAATATTTGCCACTTCCAATGTTCAAGATGATATTTCCTAGATTGTCTTTCAGAGTTTTTACACTTTTGGGTTTTACATGTAAGTCTTTAACCCATCTTGGATTTATTTTTGTATATGGTATAAGAGTCCAGTTTCAATTTTTTGCATATGGTTAGCCAGCTATCCCAGAACCGTTTATTGAATAGGGAATCATTTCTCCATTGTTTGTTTTGGTCAGCTTTGTTGAAGACCGGGAGGTTGTAGGTGTTCAGCTTTATTTCTGGGCACTCTATTCTCACCACTGCTATTCAACATAACTATGAAAGTTCTTGCCAGAGCAGCCAGGCAAGAGAAAGAAATTCAGTACATCCAAATAGGAAGAGAAGAAGTCAATCTATCCTTGTTTGTAGATGACAAGATTCTATATCTGGGAAATCCCATAATCTTAGCCTAAAAGCTTCTTAAGCTGGTAAACAATTCATGCAAGTTTCAGGATACAAAATCAGTGTACAAAGATCACTGTCAATCCTACACATCAACAATAGCCGAGAGACAAACCAGGAATGCACTGACTTTCATAGTAGCCACAAAAAGAATTAAATACCCAGAAACACAGCTAAGCAGGGATGCAAAAGATCTTTACAATGTGAATTACAAAACACTCCTTAAAGAAATCAGAGATAACAGAAACAAATGGAAAACATCCCATGCTCATGGATAGAAGAATCAATATCATTAAAACGGTTATACTACCAAAAGCAATTTAAACATTTAATGCTATTTCTAACAAACTATCAATTATACTCTTCACAGAACTAGGAAAAAATTATTTCAAAATGCATATGGCATGAAAAAAGAGGCGAAATATCCAAGGCAATTCTAGGCAAAAAGAACAACGTTGACAGCATCATATTACCCAACTTCAAACTATACTATAGGGCTGTAGTAACAAAACAGTATGGTACTGGTACAGAAACAGATACATAGGCCAAAGGAAAAAGTATCTGAAATTATATTTGTTGATCTATATGTACAAGTTTTTTGTTACATACTATAATTTTCAATTTTAATTTATAAATATCAGATCTTTATTATTTGAATAAAGTACTGGATTTCAATTAACTTGGTTAGTTGTTGCTTTATAATTTGTGAAAAACCAGTTTATATAGAAAATGAAAATACATATGCTTTCACTTATGTCATTCTCACAACAATTCCATGAAATAGGTATTATTATACCACTTACAGATGGAGGCACAGAAAGTCTCATCAACTTACTCGAAATCATACTGCTTAGGATAGAGTATTATCCAAATGAGGCTAGCCTACTCTTGGGGCCCATAACTTAATCTTCATGCACTGATCATGGAAGGTGATAAAAGAGCAGATTGTTTCCTCTCCTCAGTTTTTCTGAAAAAAAAAAAAAAAAAAAAAAACTTCCTCTCCTCCCTTTTTCTGAAAGAAAACTTTAGTATTCTGAAGGAAAATATTGACTTCCAAAATTACTCCAAGAATACTGCTCTAAAAACAAAATAGAATAACAAAATATTGTCAACTTTATATAATTAAATTGAAATAACTACGCTTCTTTAAGGCCGGCCATATACCTCTTAACCTACTTACACTCATGTTTTCAAAGGTGAATTTATCTCCTATTACTATTTATGTTCAAGTTTACACATTTCTTAATTACTTGATACCCTAAATATAGTGCATTTGGTTTATTAATATAAAATAAGAGCTGGTATACATTGTTGCTTACTTGTCTTCTCATACAGCAACCTATCATTCAGTCAAAGAAAACATGTTTAAGATTAATGTAGGTCACACTAACCTGTGTGTTTTGATATTTTTGGAGTAAACAGAACCAAAAAGTAAACAGGCAAAAAAGTCAATCTTTAAGCCAGCATGATAATAGGATATGTGTAAATGAATGGTTACTATAATTTTTTACATCAAAAGAATCAAAATAAAAATTTTAAACCCTTCCATAAGGCCATGGGTCAGATAAAGACAGGAGAAGTCTAATTGCAATATATCCTGTAACGGAATCACAGTCTGTGTAGAAGCTGATTAAGGTTAATTTGAATCACATCAATTTGAATTAATGTGGCCTTTGCAGAATGAACAACACCTTAGTGCCAACATGATCAATTAGTACTTTTAACTCCATTCATCCGCTTAGAAAGGTTAGATTTATTAGTTTTCAAGATAACATTTTAGAATGCAAATCTGTACTACTTCCTTTTTCTCTAGGCCACCTCACCTGAACACCTGGAAGTTCTCAGGACAGATGTGTCTTACCAGTGAATTCATTTATAATGTGAAGCCAAAAAAAAAAAAATGTTTACGGAGAAAAACAGCCAGATAGTTTTGCCTCTCTTCCAATGCAGGACAAATAAGTTTAAGTTACCCAAATAAGACAAAGATCATAGTTGAGGACAAATAACTGGTTATATTAGGTATATAGTCATGTGTTTCCATATGGAGTTTAAATCTTAGCATTCAAAGATCCTTTAAGGTTTTAAGGATAACTTATTTTAGTTCCCTTATTTTACAGATTAAAACATCCTGCAGCACAGCAAATTTAAGTAACTTGCTTATAGTCACACAACAAACTGGACCAAAAGTGTAGTCTTTAGGCCACATTTTACACTTTATAATCCCTGCTGAATTGGATGTTTTACATTATTTTCACACACATGCAAAAACTAGTGTTTCTATCAATTGTGGTATCAGCAACAATCTCATCTTAGCAATAAAATTATCAGAGATGTCATTTCTTTACTTTGCTCCTAGAAAATTTCCTTGTGTTAAAAAAAACAGCCTTTTCAAGTTAATCATCTTATCACTTTGACTAATAGACTATTTGAATGTTTTCAGGCCTATAGAGTGGTTTCATGCTTCTACACCTTCATTTTTGATTTTCCCTCTGGAATGCCCTTTCTCACTATATCTTAAATGTCTACTTCCTCCATTCCTACATGGAATACTCATATTTTCACTGGTTTATTGTTATATAACAAATCATCACAATCAATTGCTTAAAATGGCAAAAACATATTTGCTCACGATTTTGCAGCTTAGGCAGATATGCATAGCTCATGTACATCTGCTTCACATGGTGAAATCCGGGACAATTCACCTAAAGCTAGAGGATCCAAGACCTGCTTCAATGACAGGTCTGTTGCTTTACCTGGTATAAATGTAATGGTTGGGGTCTGGCAGGGCACAACTTCCTTACTTCTTAGTCTGTTATTATACAGGGCTTATCTGTTTCCAAAGGCTAGCTCTCAACCAAGGTATTAAGACTTTTTTTATGATGATTGCCTTCCAAGAGAAAAGAATAGTTGTTAGGCCTCTTCACTTCTAGGCCTAAAAGTCATACAGTGTGACCTCTGCCACTTTCTATTGGACAAAGCCAGACTCAGAACCAGCCTGAATTCAAGGGAATGGGTAACCAACTCCTTGTCTGGCTGGAATGAGAGCATTTGATGATGACCACCTTCTGATCAGGTGACATCAGCTAGACTAAACCAAGTCCTCTTCCAGAAGCATCCCTGGCATACCCAAAGTCAACTGAAGCTAAGCCAAGGGTTCCCATTTTGTACCTTTTTATCCCTTATCATTATACTTATCACATTCTTACATGATTTATATAATTTTTATAATATATTAAAATGATATATTTATATAATGATTTGTGACTACTTTCTTGCAAAATGATAAGAAATAAGAACATGATCAGTTCTTAATCATCCTTGTGCCATTGGTATTCAGAGTATTGGTAAAGCAAGCATTGGCAAAACAAGACCTCAATAAAAGATTGCCAAACAAAACTCAAACTTTAAAAGTACTGAAAGGGGAAGCAGCATGATTTCCCAATATATTCACATGGCTAACTGAGGAAAGCTGAACTTGAGAACAGGGACACTTAAAAAGATGTAACAATATAGCTAGAACATTTTATGAAAAAAATTCGTAATGAAACAATGAGATAAAAGATGCCCAGAAGTTTGTTTCAGAATAGTTAATTGCCCTACATGGGGATATACAAGACTTTGATTCTATTTATTTAATTTTAATTTTTGTTTGTTTGTTTTGAGACAGATTCTGGGTCTGATACCCAGGCTGGAGTACAGTGTCATGATCTCAGCTCACTGCTACCTTAACCTCCCAGATTTAAGAGATTCTCCTGCCTCAGCCTCCTGAGTAGCTGGGATTACAGACACACAGCACCACACCTGGCTAATTTTTGTATTTTTAGTAGAGATAGGTTTTCATCATGTTAGTCAGGCTAGTCTTGAACTCCAGAACTCATGATCCGCCCACCTTGGCAAAGTGTTGGGATTACAGGCATGAGTCACCATGCCGGCTTATTTATATCTTCTTTAACTGGAAATAATTCATATTGGTTCATTAAATACATGTATCTGAATTTGGCATTTGTTTTCAAGTATTTATTCTTATAATTATAAATTTTCACATATCTAAAAATTTTGGGAATGCCTTCCCAAAAAGGCATAGAGTGAAATATTCCTGAGGGCAAAATTCCAGGATACAATCTTTAAGGGAAAATTATTTATCAAAATCCACAGCCTGATTTAGTGTATTTGAAAGATGTGGAGGCTTCTTCTTCCTGTAACACTTCCATCTGTCTCTTATTGTCTTTCCTCATTATTGGTTATTGCTGTGAACTTGTTGAAACAATTAATCCAAATGGAATATTTCAAAGCAGAAAGCTGACTCTGTATAAGACCATTTCTTGAAAATGCTTAATAAACACCAATGCTTTTATTTCCCCTTTATAAAGGCAGTAGAGGACTTGCTAGAACCCAGGGATGGCTTCCTTATTCCTTGTAAAAATATATGAGAAATTGTGATAAAGATCTGCACATGACACCATCTCTAGTCCTGTATAAACTTTTGTCAATAAGCGCAATACTTGTGAGCTTATACAATGCTTTTACTCTGGCAAACAATGATAATAACAGATATTATATAAGCACATCTTTTATATGTCAAAATTGCTTAGATAAAATAGAAATTTTGTTTTCAACTAGGAATCACAGTGAGAAATAGATAAGCCATTACTCTCCTCCTTTAATGGTAGCTTTATTTATACTCACTAAGATTTGAGTTGTTAGTTTGCCAACTAATTTCATTAACTTTATATTTCTGTTCATTATGTTGAAAGCTTTGAGAAAGGTCTATTTAAAATGTGTCTCCAGAGATTTTTTTTTAACTAGAAAATTAATGTGACATTTATCTGCTACACACAGAACCACCAACACAATAAATACACTTATAATTTCCTTCCAAGTACTCCTATGTCTAAATTGCGTGGTTAGAAACTATAGCAGACATAGGACAAAAATGCAAAGCAGGAAAAAGTGTGTCCACAGATTTTATTAGTAAGGCAGGATTTATTAAGCAGGCTAAAAGCAGAGCAGGTGGGAAGGCTAAGTAGGCCCTTCTCACACAGTTGGTACAAAGGTTGAGATGAATGAAGCAGCTAAAAGCACATGCTTCTTTTTGAAAACTAGTCAGTAAAAGCAAAGTGGGAAATGAGAGAGACTAGCCTACCAGGAGACTGTTTTCTGAGACTAACCCCTGTGGTTGATACAGGAGAAAACTACAGAACTACACAGTAATATGGGGAATATTACTCCCTGTCAAACACAGCCTTTCTAACGTTGGTCATTACAGTCAGTCTCAGTGGTCAAATGCCCATCTTTGGAAACATCTAAACATGTATTTACTTAATAAAAAACAAAACAAGTTACATGTTTATAATAGTCTTTTACTAACATTACGTTTTATTATGTTGTCTAGCAGTGAATGTGAGTGCTATAAAAATATCATGAAAATATCTTTTAGCAAACATTGGTCTGTGAATTTAAAATATTGACATCTAGTGTTAAAATATGTTGACATAAACTTACTAAAATTAAAAATGTAACAGATATTCATCTGCATTTTGTTTAGCTGAATATGTGTGTTTTCTTTTTAACTTACATCCAAATAAATTCTGGAGGGTTTTAAAAAATCTATTTCATTTCCATTTAATAACAATGTTTTGTATTTGTTCACCTTAGCACATTTCCTATCAATTCAAATAGCCTGTTTTTATTTATGGAGTTCTAAACAATGTTAGAGTAAACTATTGGTACTCCATTCCATTTAATAAAGGATTGCTGTGCATATTTCTGCAGTTGATATTCTATTTGAACAGGTACAATTTATATTTGTGCATATGCATATTGAGTCCTGTGTCGTTTCACAACAGAGATAGGTTTCAAGAAATACATTGTTAGGTGACTTTTTGTGTGAACATGATGAGGTGTATTTACCTCCATGTTACAGATTGCTACACACCTAGGCAACAAACTTGTACAGCATGTTACTGTACTGAATACTATAGACAATTGTAATAAAATATTAACTATTTGTATAGCTAAACATAAAAAAGAGCAACAATGCAGTATTAAAATGCTATGGGACTACCAGCACATATGTGCTCCATTGTTGCTGAAATGTTGTTATGCAGTACATGACTGTGTATGAATATATATTTGTGTATATAAATATAAAAGCACACATATATATTTTAATGAATTTGTGTTATGTTTTCACAACTTGCATTTAACATATACTGTTTGATATAATATGATTTGATAGAGTAATACTATAATAGTAATGCAAAATATTTGGAAGATATAGGATAAAATGAGAAAAGATTTGACCTACACAAAAATTTTAAAATCAGCCAGGAAAAAAGAAAGAAATTGAGAAAAGAGAACAAACTGTGGTGTGTAAGAAAGTTGTTAAATATGTCGGTTGTGTTACCTTAAAAAGTGATTTAAACTCTTGAGTCTAGATAATCTTTAGATTCAAGAATATAAAACTTTTCTCTCATGCTTCTGTGATTAAATTTATAAGAAATTCTGGCAGATAGGAGATGGTCAATAAGCAGGGGTTTCTTTCCTCAGCATTTTTTTCAAAGTTGATGCAAGGCTTTGCTCATTCTTTTTAACAGGAAGAGAATAAAATCCACAGGACAGGAACAAGGGTTTGTGTGTTAGTGAAGTATAAATTCAAATCTTAGTCTGTGCTTAGGATTTAATGTGAATGATTTTGATGGTTAAAACTCCAACTTGATTGGATTGAAGGATACACAGTATTGATCCTGGGTATATCTGTGAGGGTGGTGCCAAAGGAGATTAACATTTAAGTCAGTGGGCTGGGAAAGGCAGATCCACCCTTAATCTGGGTTAATGTGGGTGGGCACAAACTAATCAGCTGCCAGTATGGCTAGAATATAAGCAGGCAGAAAAATGTGAAAAGGAAGACTGGACTAGCCTCCCAGCCTACGTCTTTCTCCTGTACTGAATGCTTCCTGCCCTTGAATATCAGACTCCATGCTCTTCAGTTTTGGAACTCAGACTGGCTCTCCTTGCTCCTCAGCATGTAGATGGCCTATTGTGGGTCCCTGTAATCATGTGAGTTAATACTTAATAAATATATATATATATATAATATATATTCCTATATATATTTATATATATTCCATTAGTTCTGTCCCTCTACAGCACCCTAACACAATGATCTTTCCATGTATAATTTCCATATCTGCAAGATGTATTTCAAATTTTCAGTTATATAAAAATGCAATGATGGTCAATAGGGAAATATATATCACTGTTCTAACATATTATTTGACACTTAATTGTTAATAACTAAATATATATGTGATATATATATATATATACACCTATACAGCTTTTGCTTTCTAACACTGTACTAAGTACTTTACATATGTCATCCAGTTTATTACTCAATTAATCACTACTATCTTTGTTTTTCAAATTTTAAAAAATATTTAATTAAGTTCAACAGAACTTTCCTCAATGATAGAAGTTTGAAGATTTTTTCTTTTTGTCTTCTCTAATATGGTAGCTACTAGCTATATGTAGAACATACAGTATGGGTAGTACAACTAAATTTTGTTTTTAAATCTAATTTTTTTATTGCATTTTAGGTTTTGGGGTACATGTGAAGAACCTGCAAGATTGTTGCATAGGTACACACATGGCAGTGTGATGTGCTGCCTTTTTCCCCATCACCTAGATCTGGCATTTCTCCCCATGGTATCTCTCCCCAACTTCCCACCCCCACTGTCCCTCCCCTATTTCTCCCTGACAGACCCTAGTGTGTGATGCTCCCCTCCCTGTGTCCATGTGCTCTCATTGTTCAACACCCACCTATGAGTAAGAACATGCAGTTTTTGATTTTCTGTTCTTATGTCAGTTTGCTGAGAATGATGGTTTCCAGGTTCATCCACGCCCCTACAAAGGACACAAACGCATCATCTTTAATGGCTGCATAGTATTCCATGGTGTATATGTGCCACATTTTCCCAGTCCAGTCTATCATCGATGGGCATTTGGGTTGGTTCCAGGTCTTTGCTATTGTAAACAGTGCTGCTAGGAACATTTGTGTGCATATGTTCTATAGTAGAGCGATTTATAATCCTTTGGATTTATGCCTAGTAATGGGATTGCTGGGTCAAATGAAATTTCTATTTCTAGGTCCTTGAGGAATCACAATGGTTGAACTAATTTACATTCCCACCAGCAGTGTAAGTGTTCCTATTTATCCACATCCTCTCCAGCATCTGTTGTCTCCAGATTTTTTAATGATCGCCATTCTAACTGGCGTGAGATGGTATCTCAATGTAGTTTTGATTTGCATTTCTCTAATGACAGTGATGATGAGCTTTATTTCATGTTTATTGGCCTCATGTATGTCTTCTTTTCCAAAGTGTCTGTTCATATCCTTTGCCCACTTTTGAATAGGCTTGTTTGTTTTCTTCTTGTAAATCTGTTTTAGTTCTTTGTAGATTCTGGATATCAGCCCTTTGTCAGACGGGTAGATTGCAAAAATTTTTTCCCATTCTGTTGGTTGCTGATTCACTCTAATGACAGTTTGTTTTGCTGTGTGGAAGCTGTGGAGTTTGATTAGGTCCCATTGGCCTGTTTTGGCTTTTGTTGCGAATGCTTTTGGTGTTTTGGTCATGAAGTCCTTGCCTACGCCTATGAACTGAATGGTTTTGCTTAGGTTTTCTTCTAGGGTTTTTATGGTGTTAGGTCTTATGTTTAAGTCTTTAATCCATCTGGAGTCAATTTTAGTGTAAGGTGTCAGGAAGGGGTCCAGTTTCTGCTTTCTGCACACTGCTAGCCAGTTTTCCCAACACCATTTATTAAACAGGGAATCCTTTCCCCATTGCTTGTTTTTGTTGAGATTGTCAAAGATCCGATGGTTGTAGATGTGTAGTGTTGCCTCCGATGCCTCTGTTCTGTTCCATTGGTCTATATCTCAGTTTTGATACCAGTACCATGATGTTTTGATTACTGTAGCCTTGTAGTATAGTTTGAAGTCCGGTAGTGTGATGCCTCCCACTTTGTTGTTGTTGTTGTTTTGCTTAGAATTGACTTGGCTTTGCGGGCTCTCTTTTGGTTCCATTAGAAGTTTAAGGTTTTTTGAAAAGATCAACAAAATAGACAGACCACTAGCCAGATTAATAAAAAAGAAAAGAGAGAATAATCAAATAGATGCAATAAAAATCGATAAAGGGGATATCACCACAGATTCCACAGAAATACAAACCATCATCAGAGATTATTACAAACATCTCTATGCACATAAACTAGTAAACCTGGAAGAAATGGATAAATTCCTGGACATTTGCATCCTCCCAAGCCTAAGACAGGAAGAAGTCGAAACCCTGAATACACCAATAACAAGGTCTGAAGTTGTGGCAGCAATTAAGAGCTGAGCACTCAAAAAAGCCCAGGTCCAGGCAGATTCACAGCCGAATTCTACAAGACATACAAAGAAGAGCTGGTACCATTTCTTATGAAACTATTCCAAACAATCCAAAAGGAGGGAAGCCTTCCCAAATCATTTTATGAGACCAACATCATCCTGATACCAAAACCCGGGAGAGACTCAACAAGAAAAGAAAATTTCAGGCCAATATCCATGATGAACATAGATGCAAAAATCTTCAATAAAATACTGGCAAACTGCAACAGCACATTAAAAAGCTTATCCACCATGATCAAGTAGGATTCATGCCGGGGATGCAAGGCTGGTTCAACATACACAAGTCTATAAACGTAATTCACCACATAAACAGAGCCAATGACAAAAACCACATTATTATCTCAATTGATGCAGAGAAGCCCTTTGATAAAATTGATCAGCCCTTTATGCTAAAAATTCTCAATAAACTAGGTATTGATGGAACGTATCTCAAAATAATAAAAGCTATTTATGACAAGCCAACAGACAGTATCATAGTGAATGGGCAAAAACTGGAAGCATTGCCTTTGAAATCTGGCACTCTACAAGGATTCCCTCTCTCACCACTCCTATTCAGTATAGTACTGGAGGTTCTAGCCAGAGCAATCAGGAAAGAAAAAGAAATAAAGGGTATTCAAATAGGAAAGGAGGAAGCCAAATTGTCTCTATTTGCAGAAGACATGATTGTATATCTAGAAGACCCCATCATCTCAGCCCAAAATCTCCTGAAACTGATAAGCAACCTCAGCAAAGTCTCAGGATACAAAATCAATGTGCAAAAATCACAAGCATTCCTATACACCAATTAGAGACTTAAAGAGAGCCAAATGAAGAACAAACTGCCATTCACAATTGCTGTAGAGAATAAAATACCTAAGAATACAACTAACAAAGGGTAAAGGACTTCTTCAAGAACTACAAACCACTGCTCAATGAAATAAGAGAGGACGTAAACAGATGGAGAAACATTCCAAGTTCATGGTAAGGAAGAATCAATATCATGAAAATGGCCATACTTCCCAAAGTAATTTACAGATTCAATGCTATTCCCATCAAGCTACCAATGACCTTCTTCACAGAACTTAAATCTAATTTTATTTAATTTGAAACTAACTTTAAATAGCCTCATGTGGCTGATACATATTTGAAAATATAAACTTAACCTATATAGATACAACATTAAGTATACGAATAAAAATTAAATTTAACTTGGAGCTGACAGGATCTCACTCTGTTGCCCAGGGTGCAGTACAGTGGCATGATCATAACTCACTGCAGTCTCTAGCTCCCAGTGGCATGATCACAGCTCACCGCAGTCTTGAGGTCCCAGGCTAAAGTGATCGTCCTTCCTCAGCCTCCCAAGTAGCTGGGACTATTAAGAGCACATAAGAACGTCTGGCTTATTATTATTATTGTAGAAAAGGGCTCTCACTAGGTTGCCTAGGTTGGTTTTGAACTCCTGGCCTCAAGCAATACTCCTGCTTAAGCCTCCCAAAGTACTAGGACTACAGGCATGAGTCTCCATGGCTGGCCTTGGGATTGTTTTCTAAGATGAGAAATTCTTAAAGTTTGTACCATACAATTCACCAACTCATCTTACATTATTCTGTTAAATATTTTTTAGTGTATGTTAGTGTTATCTCCCCAGATTGTGTGGTGAATTCCTTGAAAGTAATAGCTATGCTTTTTATTTATTTTTCCCTGCTACATGCCTATGCCAGAAAGCCTTTGCACAGTCCTGCCCAGTTAGGCTGAAGGCCCTTCCTTGTCCATTTCCCATATGACAGTATTTCCCTCATGGGTGAACATTTGGATTAGTAAAACTACCATGGTTTAGGCTATTGATTCACAAGAGGTAATTTATAACAAAGGAAGGAGTTCAATTATGTGATATTTTGTTTATATAATGACACAAAAATGTTAAGAAAATTTTTACCTTTTTTGTTTACTTTATAAGTATGTTTTTCAAGAAGTAAAAAAAAACCCTGACACTCAGTGGCACAAATAAGAATAACGATTAAAAAGTTAAAACTGAGTGGCATCACTGTTGAGCATTTCATGTGTGAGGGAAATAGTACCCTAGGAAAGAGAAAATTGAGGGAAAATATTTGATCCAGAGAACTTATCTGGTATCAGATCCCCTTTTTGTTTACCTAAGTTGGGGAAAGTCTCAAGTATCTTTGTAAACAGAGCAAAGAAAATACATTAGAAACTATATCTTGTATAGCAGTTGACAGTTATAATGATGTTTTACTAAGAGCCGTTCTTATTGATGCCATTCTCTTAAGATATCACTCACTGTCCACTTATAGCTCTAAAAATAACCCACAAGGGGGAGAGAATTGTCTAGCCAAGGAAAGTACTTATCCCATTGACTTAGAACAAAATTTACCCAAGACATTTTAACTTTTACTTTTTTAGAAAAGCTTATAGAAAAATAACTTTTTAGAATGGGAAAATGGTAGAAATTATCCAGTCTAAACTCTCTTCTATTGTACAGAATAAACTATATTCCAGAAAATACAGACTCATTTAATGTAACCAAAATGCTTAGCATCAGAGTCAGAATAATACTTTTTTCTTAGTCTGATTTCTAAGTAATAGCGATAAATGTTAAGACTACACTTAAAATAATACTAAATATCTGAATAAATAGAACTTTTAAAACACTCATAATATACAATAAATAAGCAAGATGTACTGGGTAAACAGAAAGTGCTTGCTGCAAGTTACTCGAAAGACCTATCTACTTTATTCTCATTCAAGACGGCCATATGCTCTAAACATAGAACATTACAATCCTTTGACCTTAAAGTTATTATAAAACAAGGTACATGTCACTATAAAAGTGTTTAGTCAAGCTTAGAAAATCTAACTTAATTTTACCAGCAAATGATTAGGCCTACTAACGTATGATTTTACTTTTTTCAAGATCAATCAAATCAAACAGCATATACCAAACTTTGATCCATACTTTTTTTTAACTAAAATACTACCAACTGACAGAAAAAAGGAAGACTGACTTCTCTACCATTCTGAAAGCTTCTTGCCTCTGTATCTCCACACTATGTTATTAGACTTCACATAAACACGTAAAAACTATGCTAATAGGTGTCATGGAGACACAGAGCAAAAAGTAATCGATTGCTCAAGTGAGACTTCACAGCTGCTTGAAGAGGCTTTAAGGCCTCCCAGGCTATGCAGGTGAAACAACTTATTTTTCCAAGCAGTTTCCTTTAGGGTCCTCAGCCTTGTATGACCATCTAATCCAATTTTATCTTCAACAGCAGTTATTGATTCAAATCAGACAAATCATTACATATGGAACATGGGCCAGGGAACACCTGCATCTAGAAAGATAGTACATTTAAATTTCATTCCTGGTAGCTAGAATCTAGGATTTTTTAAATATGATTTTTATAAATTTATAAAGTGTCATATATAATATTTTGTATTATGAAAAAAAGATCTGAAAAATAGCCATGTTTTAAAGACCATAGGGATATGGTGCTGGGACATTTATAATTCTCATTTAGAGATAAGTAACCATTTTGTTTTCATAATTTCTACCAATTATGGTTGTTACTCTAGGGAGAATCTGCTGACCTCTTGATACCACCATTCCAAAAATACTATCTTTCTCTATCAGTATTGTATAACAAACTGGAATAAGTGTTATTTCTTAACATGTTTCAAGCTGAATTTATTCTATGCTCTAATTTAGGGTCACTGTTTTACCTTGAGCTCCTTTTTAAATATTATTACTTGATAAAATATTATTTTTTAGATGAAGTTTAAGCATTGTTTTCTTTAAGGAGGTTTCTTGATTTCTCAACTTGGTGTGTTCTCCTCAATGTTTAGTCCATGAGCCCTTATTTCAAATCTGTCTAGTCACAATACCTTTGCTTTAGTTTGGAGTTGTTCTTTTTCATTCTTTTCCCTGCCTTCAATTTTAAGTTCCTCTGGGAAATAAATTATGTTTTATCTATCTTTGTATTTCTTATCTTTTTTTTCACATTTTGGCATCTATAACAAGTAACATCTAAATAATTGCCAATATATGCTTGGTTGTAGAAATAAGTTAATTAATGAACAAAATAAAAATATCTCATAATATGAAATACCATATCAAAAATCACAGTTACTAAACTGTCTCTCACAAGGTTTCATAACATATTATTTTAGACTTTTTTTGTCCTAACGTCAGCTTAGCAATATTTCATATTCATCAAAAAAGTGAATTGAGAGAAAAATATTACTACTGTAATTTATTTAGCTTGGCCTTAATGTAAAAGGGGATTATTAAGCTATTAGAAAAACATAAAATGTAAAATTTTTATTTAACAATTCAAGTGAAAATCAATCAAGAAGCTTAATAAGATTTGTCAGAAAGTAGTATTAAATGGCACAATTGTGCTAAATGTTTTTAAGTGAGGCCTGCAAACATACATTTTAAGTTATATTAGAATATTTTGAATTTATCACTGAATATTCCCTCAGTTTTATCTATCATCTTGGAAATCATTCAAAGGTTTAGTCTCACAAAGGGAATCAGAAGGAAGACAAGCAGAAACAGAGGAAAAACTGACTTATTAAGTCTGACATTATGTAAAAGACTAGCTCTGAGATACTGTGATTTCAGATTCAGATCACCACAATAAAACAAATATCACAATTGAGTCACACATATGTTTTTATTTCCTATTACATATAAAAGTTATGTTTACATTGTATTTTATTGTAAGTGTACAGTAGCAGTATGTCTTAAAAGTATATATCTTAATTGAATTGTATTTTATTACTGAAAATACTAATAATCATCTGACCCTTCAGCCAAGCATAGTATTTCTGCTGGTGGAGGATCTTACCTTGATGGCCACTGACTGATCATTGTGTTGGTTGTTGAAGATTGGGTTGGCTGTGACAATTTCTTAAGACAGCGAGGTTGTCACATTAATTGACTTTTTATTTCATGGAATATTTCTCTGTAGCATATCATGCTGTTTGAGAGAATTTACCCATGGTAGAACTTACCTCAATGTTGGTGTAAATTCTCCCAGACTTTGTCACATTTTATTAACAAAGTCTACATCATTTGCTGTCATTTTAACAAGGTTCATAGTGTCTTCACCAATAGTAAATTATCTCTTAGGAGGTCATTTTCTTTGGTCATCCATAAGAAGCAACTCTTTATCCATTCAAGTTTTATAATGAGATTTTAGGAATTCAGTCACATCTTCAGGCTCCACTTCTAATTCCAGTTCTTTTGCTATTCCCAACACATCTGTAGTTATTAACATATTCTCTATTGAAGTTTTGAACACCAAAGTCAATTCTGAGGGTTGGAATGAACATCTTCCAAATTCCTGTTAATGTTAATATTTTGTCCTTTTCTCATGAATCATGAATGTCCCTAATGACATCTAAAATGGTGAATCTTTTTCTGTAGGGTTTCAATTTACTCTGCCCAGATCCAACAGCAGAATCACTCTCTATGGCAGGGATAGCCTGAACAAAGGGTATTTCTTGAATAATAGGAATTGAAAGTCAGAATTATAGCTTAATACATGGAATGAAGAATTAGTGTTGTGTTAGAAAGCATGATCTTCTTATACATCTTCACCCGAATTCTTGGATGACCAGATGCGGTGTTGGTTAGCAGTAATATTTTGGAAGGAATCTTTTCTTCTGGGCAGTAGGTCTTAACATTGGATTTAATAGATATGCTGTCATTTGGGTTTTGTTGTTCCATTTCTAGAGCACAGGGTAGATTTAACATAATAGTTAAGGGTGCTAAGATTTTCAGAATGGTAAATGAGTATTGGTTTCAACTTAAAGTCAACATTTGTATTAATCCCTAAGAAAAGATTCAACCTGCCACTTGTAACTTTGAAGCCATATACTGACTTTTCCTCTCTAGCTATGAAAGTCCTCAATAACATCTTCTTTCAGCATAAGGCTGTTACATTTACACTGATAATTTGTGGATAAGTGTATCCACCTTCATTATCATCTTAGCTTCTAAATAATTTGATACAGCTTCTACATCAGCATTTGCTGCTTCACTTTACACTTTTATGTTATAGAGATGGATCATTTCCTGAACTCATGAACCAATCTCTCTTAGATTTCAACTTTTCTTCTGAAGCTTCCATCTCTCTCTCTCAATTTTCCCAGACTTGAAGAGAATTAGGGTCCCACTCTGGTTTAAGATTTGGCTTAAGGATTTGACACTAAAACTTTCTTCATATCAGCAATAAAGTTGTTTCACTTTGTTATCATTTGTGTGTTCACTGGAGTAGCACTTTTAATTTCCCTTATGAGCTTTCCTCTTGCATTTACAACGTGGATAACTGGTGCAGGAGGCCTACCTTTTGGTCTATCTTGGCTTCCATGCCTGTCTCACTAAGCTTAATCATTTATAGCTTTCAAAATAAAGTGACAGACATGCTACTCTGCCTTTGACTTTAACACTTAGAGGCCAGTGTAGGGTTATTAACTGACTTAATTTCAATACTGTTGTGACTCAGGGAATAGGGAGGTCAGAGAAGAATGAGAGCTATTGGAAGAACATGTGATCAGTGGAGCAGTCAGAACACACACGTTTAATGATTCATTTTCCTGTCTTATATGGGCATAGTTTTGGCTTTCCAAAACAATTACAATAGTAACATCAGAGATCACTGATCACACAGATCATCATAGCAGATATATTAAAAACTTTTGGAACATTCCAAGAATTACTAAAATGTTATACAGAGATACACAATGAACATATGCAGTGGAAAAAAATGATGCTGATAGACTTGGTTGACACAAGTTTGTCACAAATCTTCAATCTATGAAAAATACAACATCTTCATAAGGCAATAAAATGTATGTCTGCATTCTCTACAATGAAGTGGAATAGAGAAAAATGAGAATTCTTTGCACAGTTGTAATATTATATATAAACTATTCATAAATTTTAATGTAGCAACAGCAATATGAATGGGATAGATGCTACCTGTTTATGGGGGTATTGTCATAGGAATTTAAATAAGAAAAAAAGAACAATAGTGTAAGAAATAGTTCTATACCACTATTTACTTGTACCATTCATTTGTTATTTTCTATATCCATTATCTAAGGCTTTCCTCACACCAAAATAGAAGAGTTGTATAGTTGTGACTAAGATTTTATGGTCTATAAGGCCAAAAACATACTATTTGACCTTTACAGAAAAAAAAATGATGTCCCCATCACAGAACATGTGCTCAGTAAGTCAGATAAGTAATCCTTTATAAGGAATCTTCACAGCATCAAACCAAGAGCAAACACAAGAAAAGGTCTGAGAAAGGGCCCTGTATTAATATGCTTATATTTTTATGATAAAAAATATGCATGTTGCTTACTTCAGGAAGTAATAATATGCATCTCAAATTAGGATGTCTAAAAGCAGGGCCTGAGACAGAAATTTGGGTACTAGTTATATATTAAAGGATAGCTTTTTATAAAATATATATATATAGTTTGAAGTGGGTGAGGGGAAAAGGGAAGGGTCAAGCAAGTATATTAATTATCATAAAGTACAGCCTTGGCTGAATCTACCTTGGAGGATGAGGTCTCTGGAATTGAAATCTTACTGTGGTGTTTTGCCCCTTTGAGGGAAAGGTGCCCCTATGTCAGTCATTCATGGGTGGATACTGCCCCAGTATGAGTAGGTGGGTGCAAAACATTCCAACAAAGTTGGCTTCTGCTAGCTGAAGCAGTTATCTAGGAAATGGGGTAGCTGTCAGCCATTAGCAGGCAGCACTTACCAACAGCTAGGAGATAGGCACAATGGCCTGCTATCAGGAGATCCAGTGGAGAACCAACAGCATCTACTACAGAATCTTACTCAAATAACTGCCTACTAAATGTCTACTGGATTTCAGTCTTGATAACTACCAAATGATGCAGCCAGAATGATCTTTCCAAAGTGCAAACCTCAGCAGCTATTTGATTAGAAACCTTTGAGAGTCCTCTGAATATCTGTTAAGTCATCCATGACCTGGCCTCTCTAGATACTCATTACTTATTCATGACCCCAAATAGCATTTTATATGTACAAACCCCAATTTACTTCCTTTACTAGTAGAGTATAAAAATATTTGAATTTCCCTAAAAATGTTATGCTGTCTTATTCCTTAGCATTTTTGCCCATGCTGAAACCTGTGTCTTATGTCAATATGTTGACATATACGTTGAAAAATTCAGCGTCCCTCCTACCCTCATGTGACCACTTCAATACAGGAACTGCTGAGACTTAAATATTAAATTCCTACTGGCTTTATTCAATGAAATATGGTAGATTGGGGGAAAAAAGATAAATGCTCTGCAGCTCCACTTACCAAGAAGTCAAGTTTATTGATGTTAAAATCTCTTGAAACTTGGCAAGGCTTATGACTTGCTTAGGCCAGTGGAAGAGTAGAAAACCTGAGGCAAGTAGATATTTAAAGTGCTGGCACAATGAGGCCTTGGAACTCGAGGGCTACCAAGTGAATGAGTCTAGACAAAGCTAATGTAAATAAAAGAACTCATAGAGTGAAGACCAAGTTGGTCCCAGATGTCCCATCCATCATAACCAACCAGTCACAGCTGGCCCACCATTCAACTGCAGATGCATGAGAATGAGATAATCTATGCCTGGTTCAAATCAGAATTGCCTAGTGAACCCAGCCCAAATTACCAACCTACAGAATCCTAAAGTCAATTTGAGCCACTACTTATTTTGGCAGTTATCCTATAGAAAGAGTTGTCCTAAGATGCTCCACTCCTTTATCAGGTTCTATTAAGTATACCAAAAATATTGAGAAGCCCTTTAAGCTGGAGACAAATCGAAGTTAAAGTTAAAAATTAGGAAAGAATGTACGTAGAGAATAACTGAGTGAGTTACATTATTCCTTTGAGAAGGTTTGTCTTCCCATGATGTATGGGGGGACCTGAGAGCTGACAGAGTGATACTTCTAGGTAAGGACAAGTGGCCACATATAGTTCCCAGGGATCCCCAAGAGCCACATAGAGTATAAATGTCATCAGTTTTCCCATGAGCAATGCAGGAATATTAGTTAGAAACATGGATTGGTTTTCCAGTCACTAGAGAAGCTGCCAAGTAAAGCAAGAGGACCTTGGAAACCTAAGGCTGTAATACTCTGTAATAATCTGTAATAATCTGTAATGTGTTGGAAGATAGAAACAAATCATTCATACCAGGAAGCTGCTCAGGTCATCCAGGAGGATAACTGTTCATATTCTCCACAATAGAGCCAGAAGTAGAAACCATACCACATGAGTCAAGGAAAACAACCCATGAACTATGCAAAGATGAAAATTAAACCAGACCCAAACACATACAGAATCTTGGACTCCTTTCTCCCCAGGAGTCCCTGGTTGTGACTGAAGTCAACATTGTCAGAGCCAGTGATCAGATCATTCCTCTCAGAAGCCACCAAAGACCAAAGACATAAATCAAATGTGCCACATAGACACTTGAGTTAGCTCCCTGTCTCCTCAATAAGTTCGCCAGAGGACCTGATAGGACTATTCATTCAGAATAGGCAGTGAGGAAGAAGTGTGGGAAGAAAAGGTGCTGAGAGAGGGAGCTTTTACTAGTGGATGAGGTAGTAAACAGAAACTCCTAAAGCCTTTACTTAGGAAAGAGAAAAAATAAGTTGAACTTGAAATTACTGGAATAACTGCAGGCAACACTGGTACCTTTGCCACTACATAAGAAATATTAAGAGTTCCTAATCATGCTGGGCATGGTGCCTCACTCCTGTAATCCAGCACTTTGGGAGGCCAAGACAGGTGGATCATTTGAGATCAGGAGTTCAAAACCAGCCTTGCCAACATGGTAAAACTCCATCTCTACTAAAAATACAAAACTATTAGCCTAGCCGGGCGTGGTGGTGTGTGCCTGTATTCTGATCTACTTGGAAGGCTAAACCAGGAAAACTGCTTGAACTGAGGAGGTGGAGGTTGCAGTGAGCCAAGATTGCACCACTGCACTCCAGCCTGGGCAACAGAAAAAGACTCTGTCTCAAAAGAAGAGTTCCTAATCAAAGTAAATATTAGCAATTATACAATGAAATTGATTTTATTTTTGTACATACCTGATTTGTAACTTTAAGTTATATCTTTCATATCAGCAATACTTTTACCGTGTTTTCATGCCAGTGTAATTCCTAACTGTACTTACAGAACATAACATAACACTCATTATACTGCTTGATAAGCCAATCTGTGGCAATAAATCGTAAGTTATTTGTAAGCAAGGGACTACGTCTTTTATCACTGCAATTTCATTTTCTGTTACGGCACTTGACACAGTGGATACCTAACAAATATCTTGCTAAATGATTGAATGAGAGGATAAACATGAAAATTTTAGTTAAATGTTAAGTCTAAGTTTCCACAGTGTTGTGAATACCCCAAAGCTAAGGAAATTTAAAGTAAAATCATTATTAGAATTTTTCCTGGAATTTCAATAAAAATAACAGTAATAACACAAATAAAATTTATTGCCACTTCCTGACACAGTGTTAAGAACTTTATCTATATTATCTATAGGTTCACAAAAAATCCTTTGAGTTAATCCTTATCTCTATTTTTATGTAAGTTAACAGTTTGAATGGCAGAGTCAAGGGCTTTGATTATAATGCAAACGGTTTGACTCCAAAATGTGTGCATCTGTTTTCAGGTAACCTATTTTCCACATTGTTCCCATTGTTTTCCATTCCTAAAATCTATTATCCTTCAGGCAATCAAATCTGGGAACTGAAATTCCATCAATCTCATTAATTCCATGTGGTTCTCACAAATAGTATGGTAAAGAATCATACCAAATATCAGAGCTCTTCCAAAAGAGTTATTTATGTTTGTTTGTGCCAATTAATATAGTTCATACAAGAAAAAAGTGGTAATTTAAGAATAGAAGCCTTCTAAGCTCTATGAAACTGTTCATAAGAAACATTTGCGGAGAGAGAGGAGGAAGATGGTGCTCTAGAAGCAACTCACCACTGCAGCTCTCAGTCAAGACGCAGAGGGTAAGCAAACACCGCATTTTCAGAGGGATCCTTATAGCCCACAGAGCCGGGGGAAAAGCCCAGGTGTAAAAGGCACGCAGGACTCAAGCGCAGCGCTCTCTGCTGGCGCGGCCAGGCAGCCAGCGCTGCCGCAGCGGCCGGTGCCCAAAACACACGGGTCTGGGCGCTCTGTTAAACCGACAATTTGAGACTTGGGAGGGCAGATTGCTATGTTCATCTGACTGAACAGGTTTTGGACGGTGAACTAGACCAGGAGATTTCTGGGAGGTGAATTGTGAACCAGCACAGCGGCTGGCTGCACGGGAAACCACACAGATCCTGGTGCCCTTTCGGCCAGCGACTGAGGCACCTGGGAGAGAGTCAACCCTACAACTTAAAAAGAAAAAAAAGCAAAAAGGCTCGGAGGCAGGGAGCCAAGTGATCAGGCTCGACGGGTCCCACCCCCACAGGGACAAGCAATAAGTCAATTCGGAGTGCCAGGGGTTGAGAGTTCCACTGCGGGAAGAGTGGAACACATGACTGTGAAGC
>CM052650.1:120325204-120351926 GCA_028533165.1 Leontopithecus rosalia
TAGGGACATGGATGAATCTGGAGAACATCATTCTCAGCAAATTGACACAAGAACAGAAAAGGAAACACCGTATATACTCACTCATAGGCGGGTGATGAACAATGAGAACACATGGACACAGGGAAGGGAGCACCACACACTGAGGTCTATTGGGGGAAATAGGGGAGGGACAGCGGAGGGGGGAGCGGGGGAGGGATGGAATGGGGAGAAATGCCAAATATGGGTGAGGGGGCAGAAGGCAGCAAAACACACTGCCACGTGTGTACCTATGCAACTATCTTGCATGTTCTGCACATGTACCCCAAAACCTAAAATCCAATAAAAATTAAAAAAAAAGAAACATTTGCAAGTAATCATCATTTTTGCCACATAATAGGCATTGGTGTTTACTATATAAATTAGGTTACCATCATCAGATAAATGAAGTTACTTCATTGCCTCTATAATTATGTGGAAAGATGGCATAATAGGAAAGTACTGTCTTGCTTCTTTGGTTTGTAAAATTCAAAATGCTGAACTTGATCAATTTGCTTCCAATGACCAAAAACTTTAGTTGCAATAACATTCATAAAACCTATCCCTGCCAATGCTACAGTGATGCAAGCATAATATTTCTTTTATCTTGTTTACACTTGGAAGGTAAGAGATAAAAATTGTCAGAAAAATCTCAGCAGTTCACATAAATTTATCTCTTCTTAAACATCTTTTCCTACATCATAACAAAAACACAGAGCATCATGCTGTATATTACTGACATTGTAAATAGTAATTTTTAAAGATTTCTGGCTTCATAATTTATTTCTCCTGTTGCTTTCCACAAGTTTCAGAAATAACATAAGGATATATACAGTCAAATATTTATTCCTTCCACCCCCTGGACCATACAATATGTCTTAAATGTTACCCTATAAAACACTGTGTTAGACTGTGAACACAGATGATGGACTTAAACAAAACAAACAACCCCCACCCACTGGAAAAAAAATACATCTAAAGCAAAGATTTGTAACGTTATTGCAAATAAAATTCCAAATGGCCATTACTAAATACTAGGGATTCTGGTGCATGGGTTTTAGGCAATATATAGAAATTCACTACATATGCCTTCAAATGTGCATACTTTTCTTTAGTGTGACAGCAATCACCTGATATGGATGAACTTTGAATGATGTCCAAATACAGAAAGATGTTCTTTTTTTTAAAAAAAAAATTTATTGCATTTTAGGTTTTGAAGTTTATGTGCAGAACATGCAAGATAGTTGCATAGGTACACACGTGGCAGTGTGTTTTGCTGCCTTCTGCCCCTTCACCCATATTTGGCCAACTGAAGACAAGATTCCGTGGTCACGATAGTGACTGACAGTGACTGTTATATTTGCTATTGCCTATATATTTCAGTACAACCAGGAAATATCAGAACTTGAAATATTTTCTATGCCATGCTAGAATTTAAGTTCCACATGTATATAAACTATTATTTAGCTCACCAATGTAACCCAAGCATGTAGAATATAGCCTGACAGGAAACAGGTGTTAAATTAGTGAATGGATGAATATATGATAAGATAGATTCTGGGGATTTTCTATACTGCTTAGGTGTTAGGGGTTCTCTTCTCCTTGAGTTGTTGAAATTATTTGCTGCTCTGTATATTCTGTCATAAACATAACAGAGGTCAGCATAAAATATCGATTGAGTTGTATTGTATAGGCATTAACAGGACCAGGACAAATATTTGGAGAAATTTTGCAGCACAGGACCAGACTCTGAACACCTATTAGAGTATAATTTTATGTAGAATGCAAATCAGAAGGCTGTACTCGGGGACTGCTCTTGCTTTAGGTTTTCCCGTAATTCCAATAATTCACATTCACAGTCCTCTTCAAGAAGAGTGAATTCTCTGTGTCAATTTGAGACAAGCAGGGAGCTTAAAACAAAAACGATTGACTCTTTGTCCTTTCTTTATTTCAAAAATGCATTCTTCCTTTTATTTTATTGCCTATTATCAGTAACATATTCAGCGTTAGAATTTCAGTTATGAATATCTTTTATTTTATTGCCTATTATCAGTAACATATTCAGCGTTAGAATTTCAGTTATGAATATCCAGTGTGTATTTTAAAAATTCAAATAACTGATACATTGATCAAATCTTCAGTTTGTATATCAGAGCATTAAGGATATAAGCTGAAGTCTGTTCTCTCACCAACCTCATATAATACACACACACACAAACATATATAAATGTAAACAAATCTCATATATAAATATATAAAATAGGTTTGTCTTTATAATATAAATACATAAAATGTATACATAAATATATAAAACATGCATATATATGAATATATAAGTGTGTGTGTGTGTGTGTGTGTGTGTGTGTGTGTGTGTAACACTTTAGGAAAAAAATGTAATGCCTGTTTTTCAAAAGGAGACTCAGATTTTTAAATACAAATCCCATTCCTTTGAAGAAGGGTTAATTGTATTTCCTATTTAAAACTTAAAGTGAAATCACCTATTAAGCAGAAAAATAATTTTCCTTCAAATAAAATACAATTCTTATTAAAGTATATTTGAAGAAATCTAAATGAATAAAACTGTAAATGAACCAACTACCTTCTTCTTTTATTAACGATTAGGTAGACATCCCAGAGAGCATTAAGCTTAACTTTGAACAAATTATTGAAACTTGATCAGCAATTTGAACAGAAACTGAGTGTGTGGAAAATCGTGCAATGTAAAAAGCTAATTTTTTTTTATCCTTTTGGGGGAACTATGTAGCAATTTTTATTACACATATTTTTGCATTATTACCTACTGCAACAAGTCAGAGGGATATAGTGCTTCTTGCAGGGTGATGACACTGTGAGACAGCAGTCATAAATAACAGAAGTCAAAGCACACTTTCGACTTCTGAATAAAATGCCTTTCTGCTGATTCAGAGTGAGCATCAAAGCTCTGCTTTGAGAAATCCTATCTTTGAACTACTCTACATGGAGTAGAGTAAATATGGCCTTATCTGGGTTCAGTTTTCAAATAAAAGTTAAAATAAAAATAAAATCATCCATGCATTTCTAAATCAAATTATGTCATATTATCCTCTCACCTTTTTTCCTTTTCACCAATGTACCACGAATTGCAAGTTATTTTGTTATCATGAACTCATATTTATGAAATGCAAAATAACAAAGAAGGAACTCCATAAGGTGGGCTTAAAGCTTATTTTAAAAACACAGAAAATAAAAGTAAACACCAAAACTTTATATTTTATTTGTCAAAAATACAGACATATTAAAATAGTATTTTAATGTTATCTAATTGTTTTTATATAGACTTTTTGATAATTACTTACCTGTGGGAAGTTTTAGAAGTTTAGAAGGAACTATAGTTTTTTCACAATTATATGAATAATTTTGTCCATACTCCTAATCCTTCTCTACTAATTATCATTGTATATTTAAATTTTTGTTAATTCTTGACACTAGGGTTTTCACACTCCTCTCATTGTGCTCATAAGCACAAACACATGAATTAGATTAACAACGGTTCTACTGCGGCCCAAACTTTTTACCTTACTGAAGACACCGGGTTTCTACTCCTAGAACCCACCGTCAACAAGTTCTGGGAATACAAGGCATCTGTCTGGAAGACCCGGAAGTTGTATGGGAAGAGCGAGCGGAACGCCGAGGAACATCTGAAGGAAAATAAGCCGAGGAACATCTGAAGGAAAATAAGGCCGACTAGAAACATGACCACATCATCAAGTCACCCTTTGTGACTAAGGAGGAAGGAGACTACATCCCACCTGAGAAGTTGAAGTTTCTGCAGAGGACCCAGTGAACTTGAATAAGTAGAGAAGGAGGAGGAAGACAACAAAGGTGATGGTGATGAAGGTGAGGGAATGAAGAGGAGGCTGGTTCAGAAAAGGACAAAGAGGCCTGGCTGGCAGCTCTGGAGAAAGAGAGGATGTAGAGGAGGAATCTCAGGGTGATAGCAAGATGCTTGAAGCTAGAGGAGAAGCAGCAGCTGGCCCAGGAGGAGGAGATAGAGAGGCCAGGCGACTGGACCTTATGATGATGAAGAAGCCAGAGAAGTAGCTCTACCTGAAGACCATGTTTGGCAAAAGGTGAAAATGTCAAGAGGCCAAAAAGCTGGCAAGTAGCAGAAAGCCCATGATAAGGCAGTTAGATCTGAGAAGGCTGAGAAGTCAAGGCCGGTTTGAATGCCAGTGGCCCCTCAGAGGGCTGAGGTCAGCTCCCTAGCCAATGGAGGTGACAGAAGCAGGCCAGGGGACCTAAGTGTGGTGACAGACCAGAGTCACTTCTCCTCTTCCTTCCTCCAGCCAGTCCTGGCCCCTTATGCTCTACAGCTAGGCTGGTGGGCAGCCCTGGCTTCCTTTGGATGGAGCTCTCCTGCTGGTGCCTGGACAGAGAAGAGGCCTCTGTGCCCAGCCTAATCCTGTGCTCCCAGAAGCCAGTGACACGAGGTGCAGGGGCCTGACCAGCCCCCTCACATACTGTCCCCATTCACCCTAGATTTCCACAGCTTCCTCCCAGACAGTGAGTTCCGTGATTCTCAGGACGCTGTGATGGACTGAGGATGTGGTAGCAATGGTTATTAAACATCTGGACTTTTGCAGCCAAGTGCAAAGAAAAGAAATAGATTCACTAAAAGTCATTTAATTTATTAATTCAATTAATTTAATTCATTTCTCTGTTATTGAAGTATAACAAACCTGAAGCATATTGTACCTCTTTAAAGAATAGAGTACAATAAAAGGGTACAATAAAAGTTAAAAAAAATCTAAACACCTATGTAACCATGATGGAGATTAAGGTTAAAAAAAATTATATCTGTATTAGATGAATAGGAAAAATAAATTATGTGTGTGTGTATGTGAGTTTATTGGGTGCAATAGTAAAATAACTAAATTTTACCTTAGTCCCAAAATAGTTGATATTCTATCAAACTCTGGAGTTAACTAAAATAAGTTATTAAATATATTATTTAAATATGTTGGAAGAAATTATGTCTTGGCATACAAATTTCCATGTCAAATGGGATAGCCATGTGAAATTACTGGACTAAAATTTATATATATATATATATATATATATATATATATATATATACATTTGTTTAATAAACTTAAAATTTAAATTAAACACAAGGAATGCATATTTGTAGTTTCTAATAAAAATACAAAAACATTAAGTATACTGATGAAGTATTTTTAAAAGATTAAAAAATGGGAAATATTCAGTAAAAAAACTAGTTTGTCTTGGCACATATACCCACCAAAAGAATTATTTTTGAAATGCACAAACTACTAAGTTAATCTCAAAGGTGCACTTGAAATCTAAAGAATAAATTAGCTAAAAATAAACACATTTTTAAAAAGTAAGATTGTCTTGAATTGAAAGTGTTGTAAAGACCAAATAATCCTAATAAATAAGACATTATAAACGTTGCAAGGACATCAGAAGTTTGATATAATTAATTTTATGGCTATATCAAAACTATGCAAAACAAAAGCTATGCAAGTTATGAAAGTTAAACAAATATTTTCATAACTACAAATAAAATAAACCAGAACTAACCTAAATATTCTCAGAACAAATATTTTAATTAGATGTTCAGAATTATACAATTAGCTCTGTTGCTAAGAATTTCCTTTATTATGTAATTCATTGTTGGAAAATGATGAGTCATGCTGTCCATATGATGTTTTGGTCAGTGATTGACTGCATATGTGACAGTGGTCCTATAAGATTATAATGGAGTTGAAAAATTCCTCTTGCCTAGTGACAATGTAATCGTCAGATTATTGTAGCACAAACTCTCGGGCTTGTGGTGATGCTAGCATAAACAAATCCTCTGCTCTGCCAGTCGTATAAAAGTATAACACGTACAATTAGGCACAGTACATAATATTTGAAAATGAAAATAAATGACTATGTTACTGATTTATGTACTTAGTATACTATGATTTTGATGGTTATTTTAGAGTATACTTCTATTTATTTGAAAAAAAAAATAAGTATAGAATAGCCTCAGACAAGCTGTTCAGGAAGTCTTTCAAAAGAAGGTGTTGTTATCATAGAAAATCATAGCTCCATGTACGTTCTTGCCCCTGAAGGGTTTCTACTGATACAAGATTTGGAGTGGGAAGACAGTGACATTCATAACCCTGATCCTATATGGGTCTGGACTAATGAGTATGTGTGTTAATTTTTAACAGGAAAGTTTAAGAAGTAAAAAAAAGATTCAAAATAGAAAAATGCTTGTAAGATAAGGAAATACAGAAAAAAATTGTAGAGCTGTACAATATGTTTGTGTTTTAAACTGTTGTTGCAAAAAAGGCAAAAGAAAAAATTATAGAGTTTATAAAGAAATTGCAAAAGTTAAGTTTAATTTATCATTGAACAAAGAAAGTGTTTTTTGAATAAATTTAGCCTCAGTGAACAGTATTTATAAATTCTACAGTAGTGTAAATTAGTGTCCTAGGTCCTCACATGCACTCACCCAGAGCAACTTCTAGTCCTACAGTTCCCATCCATGGTAAGTCCCTATACATATTTACCATTTTTCATCTTCTGTATTATATTTTTACTATATCTCTTCTATGCCTAAATATGTTTAGATTCACAAATACCATATACAGGTTTGTAGCTGAGAGTAATAGGCTATACCACATAGTCTAGTTGTGTGGTAAGCTATATCATCTAGGTTTGTGTAAGTACACTCCATGATGTCTATACAAGCAAGGAAGTCATCCAGGTATTCATTCCTCAGAACACGTCTCTGTCACTAAGTGATCCATGATTGTGCTTGTATGTGAGTGCATGTGTATGCATGTGTGTGTGTACATATATAATTACCATACATTGATAATATAATTTCACATTTCTATTAAGAAATCTATGAACTCTAATACTGCTTGCTTTCACCTTCTCCTTTCATTTGTTTTTACCTTCAAGCTAATAGCTGAATTTATTCTCTTTACTTTTTTTTTCTTTGAAGATTAAAGACATGCCTAGCTTTGTACTGCAGTTGCCTGGACAGTTGACAGCCCATTAAACTGAAGTCATACAAGCTGTACATTTTAACGCCTGGATTCCAAAGTGCAATCAAAATGACTTTTTTTTATATGTAAGAGCAGTGCACTTCTGAAATATTTGTAGATGGATACATAACAGTTTCATAAAACCCTCTTGGCTTTTGCCTTTTTAAAAAACATTAAAGTAAACTAAACTAATTAAAGTCTTTTTTAAGTTGGGAATTCTGGAGAGATCTTAGTGCATATAAAACATGTAATTCTGGTTTATTATTAACTCTAAATTAACTTTAAGAGTATATATGCAGTAACTGAATAATTCTGTATTGACTACAGGATTTCCTAGTAATGATTGAAAGCCATCACATCAAAGAGGTAACAAATTTTAAAAATAAGTCAATAAAAACATGGAGATGGTCTAGTCTAAACATATTATATTCTCAAATCTTGTCTTCATTCTTAACTCATGACATTTATGTTTTTATTATATATTAGAGAAAATAATGTCATTTAATATACATAATTTAAATATCATTTATACCACATTTTACCTGTTAGGGAAAGTATATTTCTACTCCATATGCCAGATTCTCCACCTCACAGACACTTACAAATCAAGATGCTTAACATGTAAAAAATCATGCCTTAATGTTGTAGGACAAGAAGTTTGCTTCTTGGTATATCTGTCCTACTCACTTTAGCAATGCTTCAGTTGAAAATTAAATGAGCAATAGAAAAAAGTCAAATGTGTAAAATTCTGATGTGTTCCGAAAGTAAGGAAAGATTTCCTTTTTAGCATGGAGTTAGCTTTTATTCTCTAATTATCCTCACATATAGCAATTTTAAACCAGTAGAGAACTAACAAAACTTTCCCAGAAATATTCTGAAATTAGCGTTTTTCTAAATCCATCATTCTCCCTAATGTAAGGATAGATTTTTAAAGGAAACATTTTCTTAACACACTTTAACCAAGAAATCCCTATTTTAAAGATGGCCAAAGTGTGTGTCCTAAACAAGAGCTCGCCCAGATCACTGTGTGTAACAGTGATGGATGCTTGTTGTTATATGGTCAGATTGCTTATTCAGATCTGAGCAAAACAGCAGTATATTCTACCTCTCCTCCACTTAGACTCTCTAAAGTAAGAATAAATTGCATTGCCCTTTATGTGCATATTTTTCACTTAGAAGCAGCCTGCATCAATTCAAAAGTGTTAAATTTTCATGTTTTGGCAATACATAGATAAAAATTTAAATAAATGGATAAAAGAAGCTGTTTGTTTTTCTTAAATGGAGAAGTGCTATGGAAACAAGTAAATTTGACATGAATAGCAATACTTGTGAACACATATTTAACAAGACTAAATTGTAATAGCATATTTTCCAAAGCAAGGGAACACACAAATTATTTTTTAATGCTCCAAGTAAATTAAAGACTTAAAAAAAAGCTAAATATTATACAGAGGATGATCAAAGCAGAAAATATTTCTATTTTCATTTTATCTATTAAATGAATCAAACAGCAATGATATGAAACTATTTAACACTAACTGGAATTTAGTGTATGTTAATTGTCACATGTTATTCTTGGCTAAGAAATTTCATTCAGAGAGAAAATATGCTTTTGTATTTTGAAAAGGCAGTCACATTTTTTACTCCATTAATGTATAGATATTTATATGTAGTTTCATATCAATTCATTGTATTGAGATCCATTTATAAATATTTTCTGAGTTGTTACTTTGTGCAAGTCATAATGTTCATAAAATTAACTACTAAAATAGGTCTTCTCATTTTCTTGTTTCTATTACAAAATTAGGTAGCAATTGCAATTAATGTTAAGCATACTTGGCAGTCCATTTTTGTATGCAAATTGCAACATACCCCATTCTCCCAGCAGCTTCCTTAGATTATAAAATAACCTAAATTTTTCAAAACAAATGTAAAATTTTGCCATGATCATATGTTAGTTTTTAAAAGTAAATCTAGTTTTTAAAAGTAAATCTAGGTTTTAAAAACTTCAGTGAATATCCCAAGATATTATTTATCCCAAATTACCCATGGGAAGATTTCAGACAATTTCTTACCTTTTAGATGATTAACACATTAACATATTACTAATTGATCATAATCATTTCTAGATACCTAACCAAGTGGCCCCAGTTCAACAACTCATTATATTACTTGTTCATTTTGATATTATTTGGTACAACAATATAAGGCTGCTGAATGGAATCCACTTACCAGCATGCAACTTTATGACTAATTTAGTTTCTGTTTTCTGTACCATTATTAGATTTAGTGTTCACTTGGTCCTATCTCAGCACCTTTCTTTTTGAACTTTGTAACTTCATGCTCTCCAAAATCCTAGGAATTAGTCAAAGTACCAAACCCAGTGGCCAGACTTTCTTTTAATACTCTAGAAATTCACTTGCCAACCAGTTTTCTTTACATGAAAATACAAAAACTACCAATTAAATGAAAAGTTGTAACAGGTAATAATAACCCCTTATTAATATTTTCTATATTTGCATACACATTTCACAATGTCATTAATTCATGACATAAATACAGTTTCTTAATTCATTTGAGCTATTGTCTACCTACTGTTTTATGTCAAAGCTGTTCTTCACCCTCCCACCCCCCAGAAACATGCACCTTTCTTTAATTAGCAACATTCTTTTTACAGAAAATGTGCCTTTTCTCACTACAGTCTGTGAGTTTTGTGAATTCTGACACTTTCTTACATTATATTACTCTCTATCCATTCTGTACCCTTGCCTATAGTGGACAAGTGCATTCATCACTAGGACATCTCCCAAAGTGCATCTTCTCACTGATAGATTTTAACTACAACAAAGAAAATCAGGTCTCTCTTTCTACTAGAATTTAAGGTATACAATGTGTGTCCTCTCTGCAGTCCTATTCTTAACAAATGAAGGAAGACACGGAAAAGCAGTGAGAAAAGAGGGACTTGATTAAGCAGAGAAGTAGCAGTGGAACTGAAAGTCTTGGTACAGTATGAGTCGTAAATACCAGTTGTTGCTAAAACCAAGTATATTCCTGCCCTTTCAATGAATGTGCAACTGTTCCTTGCAGTTCATGAGCAATTATGACAAGGGCCATTCAATTGCATTTCTATTATTTTTAATACACCTGCTATAATTTCTTCTGCTACCAGATTAACTTTTCTAAAATATCTCCTTCATAGTGATAACAGTTTTCTGAAATTAGGCAGTTGTGATGGTCGTATAACTGTATATTACATTAAAAATCACCTCATTATACATTATAAAAGTGAATTTTATGGTATGTGAATTGCATTTCAATTATACATATATAAATGTTTTATTAAGTAATATGTATATTTAAATATATATATTATATATTGAATCTATTTCTATATATACACATGTCCACTTTATTATTTAGTTTCTTTAAACAAAATATTTATCAGGTCTTCTACTTGTCTTTCAAATAAAATTCAAATTTTTCATTCTGTTATTTAATGCCCCTCCCTTAAAACCAATATAATCCCCAAATGTAAATTTTCTACTATCCAGTATGGTCTCTTCATTTTTTTTTTCAAGCATCACATGCTATTTCCCAACATCTTTTTGGTTGAGCCATACTATTTTATTTATTTATTTATTTTTTATTTTTTTAATTTTTTTGAGACGGAGTTTCGCTCTTGCCACCCAGGCTGGAGGCAAGGGCGCAATCTCAGCTCACCGCAAACTCCGCCTCCTGGGTTCAGGCAATTCTCCTGCCTCAGCCTCCCGAGTAGCTGAGACTACAGGCATGCGCCACCATGCCCAGCTAATTTTTTTTTTTGTATTTTTAGTAGAGACGGGGTTTCACCATGTTGACCAGGATGGTCTCGATCTGTTGACCTCGTGATCCACCCACCTCGGCCTCCCAAAGTGCTGGGATTACAGGCTTGAGCCACCGCGCCCGGCCAAGCCATACTATTTTTTATGATGATCTTTTAATTATCAAAGCAGCAGGCACTTTTATTTTTATTTATTAAACAAATCAAGTAGCAATTATGTGAAACTATTGAATATTAAGTAGAATTTAGTATATGGCCATATTATTTTACTTTTGGCTCTGAAACGCCATTCATAGAGATTTTTTTTTTTTTGGTTGAATAATTTTCAAGGCAGTGTTTTGGCTTCATCATTACATTGATAGTCATATGTAATTTTGTCGATTCTATTAAGCTGAATTTATAAATATTTACAAAATATGTATAGGTTACAGAAGCTATATTTATTTTGCTTTAATTTCACCTGCAACTATATATTTATCTGTGCAAATTTATTTTGATAAAGTATTATCAAATATTGTTTAAAAGATAAATGAAATAATTATAAATACTTAAATTTTTTTCTTTTAAAAATTATTACTGAGTTGTGGATAGTAAGTAGTCTAGCTCCAGACCAAGAAACTGCTTGTGTGTGTGTATGTGCATGTGTGTGTATGTGTTTTCACGCCCCTCTATAGGCAACTGCAAAAGCTTTATCTGGCAGACCTTCCCTGGAGAAAGCTGCTACATGCCCACCAGACTTGGTACGCAACCATGTAGTGCAGTCTCTGAAGAAAGTTGCAGTCAAGGACACAAGCAGCCCTGTACTCCTATGCTATACTTTTACACGTATCTGAATTCCTAGCCCAGCTACCTCATGCTTAGACCAAGGTCTTGCTTAGGTTTCTTTCCTGAGAACTCCTTACAGGAGGAGTGGGAGGGAGTGGAGATATTTTTCTCCATTCAGTCTCAGTATGTTTATCCTTGTAGCTCACCTCCCCTTTCTCTTCCCCTCAAGGCCTCTCAAATGGCAGGAGAAGAATGTTTTTCTTGACTCTTTAATTAGTGAGGCATTCTCTAGGTCTGTGCATATCCTTCTGATCCTCACCTCCTGTCCATGTAGAGAAATGGAATGGTGATGGAGGAGCTTTTTCTATGTAGCCTCTTGCTCATCTTATGGCAGTGATTAAAGGCCTCCTTCTCCCTTCCATGCTGGCATGGTGCTTTAATCAGCTACTCTTACATTTGTCAGCTTAACTCTCTCCAGCTCACCTCAGCTCTTGACAGAATTTTATTTTGTTTCCCAGCATACGAACAGTAATGATTGGTACTTACTTTATATGGTTTCACTGTGTCCTACCCACATCTCTCTGGAATTGTAATCTGAATTGTAATCTGTAGATGTTGAGGTAGGGGCCTGGTGCAGTTGATTGGATCATGAGGGTGGTACCGCTCATGTTGTTAGTGAGTGAGTTCTCATGAGATCTGGTTATTTGATAAGTGTCTGGTGCTTCCTGCTTATCTCTCTCCTGATGCCATGTAAGATGCACCTTGCTTCCCTTTTGCATTCCACCATGACTGTAAGTTTCCTGAGGCTATGTTGTTTTTAGCTCAACTTGGCAAGTGCTAAATAAAATCTTTGTGTTCAGCAATCTATATCCTGTCATCTACTTACTGAGTTATTCTACTAATCATATAACATTTACCAGAGACATACACTTCAGTTTACATGCAGACACACATACACATACCCAAGCATGATCTCTAAAGATTCATAGTGTTTCACATCTGATCTCAAATTCTTTGAAGGCTTTGCACTCTTCTTCTTAAAGTGTTTAGGACATCATTTCAGTGAAGACTCTGTTTCCAGCTCTCTTGCTGATGCTTTAATGTGTACCTGATTTTGTGTGTGACTCAGCTGCCAGATGTTTTCAGGCAGCTGAAATATTTCTTTTTAAATATTCATTTAGAAGTGGTTATGACAAGTTCTCTTTGCTCTAGTTTATTTGATGTGAGCAATTTTTGCTCATTTATATGAGGAACAATAGCAAAAATACTTATTAGACCACATGAATCTTTGCATCATCCTTCTAATTTCTTTCTTCTTTCCATATTATTGAAAAAAACTAAATTTTCTTTGACTTTTTCTAGTAAAGAATGCTTTGTTTTTACTATACATAAGAAGTACCATAAATCTGAACCATCAATATCATATGTAAAATTATGGCCAAAATCTTTATAACTGGGTAAGTGCTCATTCAGAAAGACCCCTTCATCAAACTAACTGCTTGAAGGTTACTTCAAAAGATATTTTTTTTCCTTAAGGGTTTTCAGTGTTAGTCATTTAACATTAAAATGTTGATTTTTAAAAATTAGAACTAAAGGTCACGTTTATAAAACAACTGTATATTAAAAAGAAAATCCAATGCATACAAAATCTGTATCAGATGTAAGTACAAACAGAACATCTATCCAAAGTTCATATGTCAAATTACATATTCTATTAGCTTAGTTTTTGAAATATATACTTTCATACATTATGCTTTATTCAGGAAACAGCTACATTAGGGAAAAAAAAAGGCAGCCGGGCACGGTGCATCACAGCTGTAATTCCAGAACTTTGGGAGGCTGAGGAGGGTGGATCATGTGAGGTCCAGAATTTGAGACCAGCCTGGCCAACAAAGGGAAACCTCATCTCTATTAAAACTACAAGAAATTAGCTGGGTATGGTGGCAGGCACCTGTAATCCCAGCTCCTCAGGAGCCTGAGGCAGGAGAACAGCTTGAACCAGGGAGGTAGCAGTTGCAGTAAGCAGAGGTTGCACCATTGCACTTCAGCCTGGACAACAAGAGAGAAAGTAATCTCAAAAGATAAAAAGTGTAAAAAGATATGAAAAATTAATTTCTTATTTATATATAACTTGGAGACAGTGCTGAGCATGAATTAATTATAAAGTATTGCATCATAGGAAAGAATATGCTTCTTGATTTCTTATCCCAACTCTGCCCCTTGCCCTTGTGTTACTTTAAATAAGTTACTTAATGTATCCATAACTTAGTATCCTCACTTGTAGCTTCTTTAAACCAACTAATACATTTCTCTCTATGTTTATTTGTGTTGATAGTTTGAAAATAACAATATGAAGTACTTACACATAAAAGTCCATATTTCATTAACTATGCTTAAGATCAGTGTACATATATATAGAGATCAAACTAAACATGTGCCTTCATCCAGTACATGGTAGCAGCCATACCACTGAAGCCATTTACTAACAGGTTTATGATTAATGCACATAGATGTAATTCTGTTCTTAAAAAAGAAAAAGAAAAATTAGGAAAACAACAGAAACTGACGTTGTATGACATACTGCATTTGGAAATCTTCACATGCACTTCAATATTTATCAGAACTTTAGCCTGAAAGTTTAGCTTAGTTATTTTCGTTTGTGTGTCATCTAGTAATATGTACTTCAACTAATGGGACATAAATCTAATACACAAGATTCCTAAGCTATTTTGTGGTAAATGTATAGTAAAATGATGGTGTCATTGTTGCTTTAAAGCCCCATGTCTCCTTAATATCCAATGTCACCCTGTCCAATGCCCTATCAATCTGTGAAATCTAAACTAATGTCTGTTTTTCAGTATTATTTATCAGTACAGTTTAAGAGCAATGCTAATGAATCATAAGTAGCAAAATAAGGAGCACCAATTTCTGGATTTTCATCCTTTTTTATATGAAATATGAAATATAACTAATAATGATGCATGCTAGCTGAGCTGGTCATAGATGAGAATGGGCAACAGATGAATCTGAAACTGAAAGCTAAGTTTGTGGTTTCCTTGATGGGCAGCCTCAAGCAATGTGACATCTCTAAGAGCCTGCTCAAAATCAAACAGTAGCCCATATATCATTTTATTTTTCAAGCATAAAAGGTAAAACCTTTGGGAAAACACCTTTGCCTTGGTTTTAAATACTCTTCTCAGATTCTGCTACTAAGTATATTTTTAAAAATAACAATCATTCAGTCCATTCACTATGAGAAGCATCCTATCTATGATAAATTATATTAATATGTACTTAGAAATGTACAGCAACTTCCTAACTAAACCTTGGATGTAGTCTTCTATAACATAATCTAGAATTTTAGTCCAAAATAACTTATGGTGAGAAAGGTACCAGGGAATTCTGGATAAGAAAAGAAATAAATAGACACCTGATGGACAACTAAGTATTCTAGTTATAATTTCTTGAATAATTGAACAGCAGCAATCAAAGAAAGGGTACAGACATAGAAGCAGTACTTTCAAATAAAATAGAACAAATCACATATAACTACTAATGCTTATATCAATGATCATCAATTTGAAACCTCCACTGCAGTGCATATGAAAAATGGAATGAGAGTAAACATCCTAAAACTATATCCCTACTCAGATACAATAAAATGGACAATATGAACAAACAAGTTAACTGAAATTTTAAAATCAACATTTTACATTTTTCTCCAAAGTGAATTCTTCCTCTGTTTCTTAGTATGAATTGACCAAAACATAAAACTAACATTTTTTTCTTACATTTTCTCAAAGAGCAAAGTCTTAGCATTTATTTTGACTTTTTCTTGCCTGGAAAGAACAAATTAAGGAACAGATATTTTAATTAAGAAGACCAAAAGAAAAATAAAAGCATCTTTAAACACTTAGTATTATTCATAGTAGATTATGAAAATCAGAATTAATACATAGATAATGGGATCTCCAAGCAAATTACCCACATTTGATTTTAATAGCTTGGTTTTGAAATAGTAAATGATGGGAATAATTAATTTTGAATTTGGAAACTCTGTGGGTGATTTTATCCTTTTTAATATGTGAATCAACAGTTAAATTCCATATTAGTGGTTACTCCACTAGCTGATATTTCAAAAAAGTACTGTTTTCTGGACATACAGAATCTGATTCATTAGATTTTAGGTGGTTCTAGAGATCCATGGAATTCTGATAGTCAGCAACTTTGGGGGATGTATATTTAGAAACCATAACTGCATTATCTGGGTTGTGCATGCAGCAAAAATACATTTTACAATTTTCTGGATATTAATGAATCCTCTTTAATATGAACAGGCATGAGGCTTTTTGTTTGTGTTTTGTTTTTATTTGTTTAGTCATTTTTGTTCTTCCTGGTTTCTAATGAAGGTTCTTAACTTGTGAAGAATGATACAAAACTTGTGTCATCAGCAAAGTCTAGAGGATATAATAAAAAGTTAACATGAATAATTATTATTCTCAGATCTTGTGATTATAATCACCAGCTCTAAGGTTCTGACAAAGTTTAGAAAAATTAAATGAGAATCTCAAAGATGATTAACATCTTTGAAATATGACAATCAAGCAAGGTGAAAATTATTAAGTATTATTTTTTTAAAGGAAAATCACTGAAGGGAAATTTAAACAGTCTCCAAACATGGTAAAGATGGGAGGCTAACCCTTTACTCTCTGAGACTTAATATTCGTCACTTATAAACTTGCAGAATGGAAATAGGTATCCAGTAGAACATAAACACTTACAGATAGGGAGTTGGTGATTTCACTCCTGTAACTCTAGAGCCTAGTACAACCTGTAATACATGGCATTTTCTTAACAAATATTTATTAAATGAATGAAACTATAAATTGTTTAGGTACAAAAAAATGCATGGTTACATCTTTATCCAACGTGAGCTAATGAGAAAAAAATATACATTTGTCCTATGTTTTGTGAAGTTGTATCTTATCTTTTTTTTTTTTTTTTTGAGACAGAGTTTCACTCTGTTGCCAGGCTGGAGTGCAGTGGCGCAATCTTGGCTCACTGTGACCACTGACTCCCTGGTTTAAGCAATTCTCCTCAGCCTCCTGAGTAGCTGGGATTACAGGCATGTGCCACCATGCCCAGTTAATTTTTGTATTTTTAGTAGAGACGGGTTGTACAATGTTGGCCAGGATGGTCTCGATCTCCTGACCTTGTGATCCACCCACCTTGGCCTCTCAAAGTTCTGGGATTACAGGCATGAGCCACTGCACTTGCATCTAGTCTTTTTTTTTAAGAAAGAGTGATAATTGTATTAGTATGTTATTCACAATATACAACATTTACAGATGAATATTATGATTTTGCTTTCTCAAGTTGTATTTTGCCATCTCTATTAGTCCATTCTCACACTGCTATTAATATAAAGAACTGCCAGAGACTGAGTAATTTGCAAAGGAAAGAGTTTCAATTTTCTCACAGTTCAGCAAGGTGGGGAGGTCTCAAGAAATTTACAATCTTGGTATAAGGGGAATCAAAAACATCCTTCACATGATGGCAGGAAGGGGAAGTGCTGAGCAAAGAGGGAAAAGGCCGTTACAAAACCATCAGTTCTGGTGAGAACTCACTCACTAGTAGGACAGCAGCATGAGGGTGACTGCCCCCATGATTAAATTACCTCCCATCGAGTCCCTCCCATGACACGTGGGGATTATGGGAACTACAATTCAAGATGAGATTTGAGTGGGGATATAGCCAAACATTATCACCATTCTTTTATTCAAAGTTAAAAGATAAATGTTTAAAGGATATAAATACACATTTGTCCAATTTGCAGATTTATTATGCTAACCAAAAAGTTTAATGTCATATTTGACATTTCAAAATACATTCAGAAAAATCATTTGAATATTTAAGCCAAAACATTTACCTCAAATATTAAGTTTTATTAACTAAGCAAAATGTATATAATTGCTTTAACATGTTCTAGATAAGTGGGAGGAATTTAAATTGACTTGTAAACCTGTGCAAAAGATGATAAAGAATACCAAAATCCCACACTCCCCAAATTATTTATTCCGCTTCTTGGCCACAGGAATTCTTGAGTTCTTTCCAATGGTATTATTGCTTGCATTCTCTTGGAAAACCTTTGTGTTTTGGCTAGGTTAATTACTATGACACTCTCAAACAGTAATAAATGTTGGTTTGCTTTCAGTTTATTAGTGCTCATTCTCACCTGATAGGCAAAAAAGAAGGTGGAAACTTTGAGAAACAGATGAGTCTGGACCAAATTATGTAGAAAAGAGTGGATAGTATCACTGCTAAAGAATCATTAAAGAAATTGCTCATTCCTTTCCCTTGTTAACCAAGGCAAGCAAGAATTTTATTTATTTATATAAGTTGATGCGGTTAGTAAATGTTTTACCACCTAGCTCTCTGAATGAAAAGCCCGGATTTATAGTGTTTGCTGATTTCTGTGGAGAAAATATCCCTCGGAATTTTCCATATTAACTATTGTCAAGTAAGCTCACTTACATTATGGACTGTATTTCTACAGACTTATCATTTAATGTCTGTTTCTTATACTACAATATAAATGATAAACCCAAGAGAAGCAAAATATAGATACTAAAAGAAAAAATAAAATCTCACTGTTAGAAAGGTAGAGTTCCAACTGAATGATCATACAGGTACATTATTATTTTATGGTGATGTAGCCTTGAAGGCATCACTAAAAGGAATAAATTCCAGAAAACTATCCTGCAAACCCAGCAGTGCCTGAAGGAGTTAGTAATTAAGTTGTGCAGGAAAGACTACACTATAGAATTTCCTACATATTCACTCTAATAAATGTTTTCATTTGAGAAAAAATGTTAGAAAGAAAAATCAAATAATAATTGAGTTGAGAACCTGTATGCCAATTTTTAGCTGAGAGCAAATATATAATACAGATGTATAAATCTCTCCAAAAGGATGTTTAATGATGGAAGCCCTTAGGGGGTAAAATGTACCTACAGCAATTCGCTACTCCATGTAAACCATTGCATTGTACTTTATTTACAACAAATAGTGTATTAAATGCTCATTCTGTGAAAAAAAGAAAGGAGAAATAAGAAACATAGGCAGTTCCTCCCCCACCACGGGAGTTGTATATAATTTTAGCTTTACCTAAAAATGTACTAGTTTCCCTTTACGATGGTCTTCCAATGAAATTATCAAGAGTATACTGGAGAGAAAAGGTATAAACTTAGAAAGTGCACACTAGCTTGAATTCCAGTCTAAATTAATTGCATTGTACTTTAAGTTGCCTAACATCTCTGGCTTTCAGTTTCCTTAACTGTAAGGATGTGAACAGGAATAATAGTAGTTACTATGTAGTGTACTCTTTCTGCTTCTTAAGTTATGCTGATAATTTCAGAAACTTTTCTCATTAAACTTTCAAACAACGTGAAGATCCAGGTATTATATACATATTTGTAACAGACGAAAAATCTGTGACACAGAGCATCTTAAATTTCTTTCTGAGAGTCACAGAGCAAACACATGGCTTAGAAGAGATTGTACTTGGATATCTGTTTCCTAAACTCAGACTTGCAACCTCCTCTCTAACTTCATAATATTTGTGAAAGAATTAAATGGATATGAAAAGCTAGCAATGTGCTTAGTATCTGGCAGGAGATCAATAATTATTAAATTCATCCAATTCTTCCTTACATTTCTAAAGGTACTATGCTGAAAGAATGTATAGCTTTTATAGTCAAAAATAATTATCATAAATATTCTGCTGGGTATTTTGTATCCTATTGATGTTTCCTTATGGAAGACAGTGGAGAAAAATAAAGAGAATTAAGAGAGAGAGAGAGAGAGGGAATCTCCAAATTGAACTTAAATAAATAGCAGGCGCTGTCCTTCAGCACCAAGCCTGCTATTAAGCTAAATAGGTGCACAGTGGATGCACATCGATCTTTACTGTCACCTTCTACAAACTATGATTGAGTAATAGATGAGTATTTGCATAGAGCACTATATTCCATCATTGACATGTCAGCTCCCAGTGCTGACTAAGTGAATTGTGTTGCTCTCTGATTAACTTGAAATAAAGAGGACAATGATTTCCATCAACATTTATCAGAGCTTTGTGGTACAGGGTAAACAGTTAGTGCCACAATTATTCTTGAAGTTAAGTTCAGAAATTTCAATTAATCAGCAGAATTAGTTTCCCAGATTTTCAGAGCTATATTCTTAAGTATATTTTCTGATAATTTCTGCAAAATATTTTCAAGTACATTCATTGAAAATTTTTCTTGACATACAAAAGTACCTTGGTCGAACCTGTAATACAATTATGACTCTTTGTTTTCCTCATTATTTACTAGTAACAAAGTTCTCAAAATAGTTATCAGATCATTTGTAACATTGTGTTGTTTGTGGGGAGGGGAAGAGAAAGAAGTTAATGCCACCAACACTGATCACAATCAACTAACAAACAATAAAATACAAAACATTATTACAATGACAGAATAATTGTTTCTTCTAGATTTTACTAAACTTCAAATTATATATGCCTATTTTAAAATCAAAAGGAAGAATTATACTTGGAGCTATTTCAGAGATACATTTCAGAAATGGAATCTGAGGGCACAGATTCTAACTCAGTGAAAGGTCTATACATCAGACAAAACAATCTGCCCAGCTAGATTAAGAAGATTACAATCTTTCGCCAAAATCCATACTGGTAGCATACTCCATTATCTCTCTAGTCTTGTACAATCTCCTTTAATCTTTTCTTCTAATATAACTCACTTAACTCTTTTAGTACTTTTCTTCCCCTCAAATCATATGGAATATTTATTTCTTTCTTCTTGGAACATAAAATATCTGACATTCTTATCATTTGTTTAGAACCACAAAAATAATAAAAAAGGGCATAAGGGTCCTCTAATGATTAGACACTTGTTCAGTTTTCTACGACATATCTGATATTAGTAATTGAATGAAGAGGCTTGCTTTAAGGTGACAAATAAGAGCTGATTATTATGGTCAAGGATAGCAATAAAAGGAAAAATGGGAACCATGAATAAAAAGAAAGCTCTGCCCCATCTGAAGGTGGTTATCATACACAGTGCTTGCCAATTAATGAACAGACAGAATGCTGGTTCAGGACATCCAATTGTGGAACAAGTTGATTAATACTTCTTTTTTTAGTAAGATACTGTGTTAGACATCTCCACACAGTTTTAAATACAGTATTGGTACTAACCCTACACTTTAAAAAAGTCTGATTTAGGTAAGCCTAATAACTCCCCAATGTCCAAGCAGGAAAGGCATGTATTCTACAAATTACAGATTTTAACTCTGAAAATTCTAAAGAAATGACAGCTAAAACAGAATCATACTACATGAATATTCAAGCATAAAAGAAGTTCCAATATATTCTGAAATTTCCTCAATAAACAAGAATGTTGATATTTGATATTTAATTACAAAAAATAAAATGTATTTTTTTAATACAAGAGAACATGAAAACAAAATTCAAAATTGGATAATCCCCGTGACACTAAAAACAAACAAAACATTAAGAATTCCAGAGTTAAAATTATATTATCTCTATCGTCCTCAGTATTTTATGAGCATTATCTCATTTAATCCTTACAACAACCCCGTGCAATTGCTTCTATTCTGACCTCCAATTTATATACAAGAAAACTCAAGCCCAGGTGAAAAAAGTGACTTGTTCAAAGCCAGATGACAATAAAAGTCTAGAGTAGGATTTGAGCATGCTCCCTTTTTCACTTTCTTTCTCCTTCTCTCTCCCCTGATTTGTCCTTTCTTTCTGTCCAACTTAATTTTAAACAACTTGTACATACTACACACACCTGCATCTTGCTTTTTTTCAAATAGTATGAAAGTTTGGAATTATTTTCTATCAACCTATCCAGATCTACCTAATTTCTTAACAACTACCTAGAAGAATCATAATTCATGCAAAGTATTCAGAGTAGCAGCACAGTTTTGTGTTTTAAGACACAGTCTCTAGAATTCAACTTCTGGGTTTTGGATCTTAGCACTGTGCTCATGTCACCATGGCCCTCACTAGCTCTATGATCATGGTGCAAAATGGGGACAATAATAGTAATAGTTTATAAGGTTGTTATGAAGGTTAAATACATATTTCAAATCATATTGAATAGAGGCTGGTGTAAGTAACAAACTATATGAGAGTTATTAATGAACATTAAGGAATTTTTATTTCTAAGTTGTTTATATCTCGAACAATTTATATTCATCAATAGCATTTTTTTTTTAGATGGAGTCTCACTCTGTCACCCAGGCTGGAGTTCAGTGGCACGTGGCATGCTTGGCTCACTGCAACCTCCACCCCCCAGGTTTAGGCCATTCTCCTGCCTCAGCCTCCTGCATAGCTGGGAACTACAGACACATGCCACCACACCCGGCTAATTTTTGTATTTTTATTAGAGACAGGGTTTCACCATGTTGGCCAGGATGGTCTCTATCTGACCTAGTAATCCATCTGCCTAGGTCTCCCAAAGTGGTGGGATTACAGACGTGAGCCACAGTCCCCCACCTGGATGTAGCATTTCTAATTTTGAATATTGCCTAATGATCAAAAGTGTGCTGCTTTATAGAATAAACCTTATCAACATTTTTAATATTGGTTAATTTTTAAGTGAAAATCATTTAGTTATAAGAAAGATGAAAAGGCTTTTCAGTTATTTACATTTACTTTTTAAATTTCAGATTGAGTTCATACTTTTTAATAGATTTATTATCATTTCTTAATCTTAAGAATATTTTTAAAAATTTGTATCTTGTATTCTCAATTTAAACCTTCACAGTTTTACTGTATTTATGTCTTGCCAACTTGAAATTTTTTAATAAGTATTTATTTGAATTTGGGAACCTAGCAGAAGAAACAATGTAATATTTTACTAACAGTTTTTAAAATTTGTTAATTTTCTCAATAATTATAAATGCAAAATAGCTCTGTAACTTATAAAAATACTTAATGGAACAAATGCTCTTGTATTATATTTAATTTACTGGTGATATATAACCAACTCAATGTAAAAGACAAATATTTCATAATCAGACATTTAAAAATATATGCACATTTAAAAATATATTTACAATAATTAGTTTGCTTTAGTTTCTCTTAATATAATAAAATAGAAAAGCCAAACTATAGATTAAATATTTGAAAATCAAAGTGGACAATATTTTAGTATGTTTGTCTCAATGATGATAAAATAACCTAACTCAGCTGAAATTCAAATGTATTACAACGAGTTCTGGTCATTTTTCACTTGTCAATGAGCCATTAGACACTGCATTAATTTATTAGAATCTGTTGTTCTTCGGTGATACTTAGGCTCCTAATAATTCTTTTTTGCAGTTGACAGTCTCATCATTCTTTGAAACAAATAATAATTGTAAATCTTTGGCAAAGAGTGTATCATGATCTTACCTATCCTTTATCCTGTCTTTCATTAATATAGTCCTCCTCTGGCTTGTATTATCAGAGTATAAGAGAAGAATGATTTGATGTTTATTGAGTATAATTTTAAGGACAATCAAAATATTCGTTTGTGATATAGTCAACACTAATTGAAGTTACAGCAAAGTCTTCTTCTTTGGAATGAGATGTTACTTCAAATACTGTTACATAGGATAATTTTATGGTAAAATAACATGTTGAATTATCCACAAAACTACTCTTAGAATACTCAAGATAATATGAAATATTTCAAGATCATTTTCTAATAGCTGTAAGTTAACATTGAACAGAGGTAGTGCTAGATTATGAAATCTTCAATACAACATTGTGCATTCAAGTACCAAAGAAAAATCTGAAGCACAAAATTCTAATACCAGAATGACTACAGATATATAGGAGGAGAAGACAATTAAATCAATTCTTTGTGTGAGGCAATGAGGGACCTAAATCATGACAGGTGTTTCAGATGTACCTAGAAAAGGAGCTTAGAAAAGCCAACTATGACAAAACATAGAGGACTGGGCCATGTTAAAAAAAGAAATATAAATATAAAATAACAGTCCAAAACATTATCAAACAGATGAATTTTAAGACACATAAACAAACAGACAAATTTTGTATTAAAGCCCAATTTAGAAATTGTACTAAATATAGAGCATGTTGAATCATACAAAAATATTAGTTGCTATAACAAAGGTAAAGATAACATAAAATGTAAAGAGAAAAATCTTAACATTTTATTTGTGCTTTAGCTCTTCATATTAAACCAGCCATGCTTATGCTTTGATTTACTTTTAAAAAAAATCTTATTTGCCAAATTTTAGGTACTGTTTCCTTATTTTGACGTGATATGCCAATTATTTGTGCTTTTGTTTAATCAGTAGTTCCCCAGTTGAAATAGTGATGAATTTTAAAATAATTTTTATAAAGGAAAGAAAAAAATTAAAAAGTATTTTCACAAGAAATTTATTCTGTAGTGAATATTTTTTTCATTAAAAAAAATCAATACTCTAAAGTCTTATGTACCATTATATATACTATAAAGATACATATAATCCCTAAAGAAAATTTGAAAAATATACAAATAAAGAGAAAAAAAAAACCACATATTTCCACAATCTGAAGTCTGTCATTCATCTGTTTTTCTTAGTAGTCTTCTAAAATGTTGTAGGAAAATTTTCAAAATAGGGAAGTACAAGGCACAGAGGAGTCACATAGATGAAGTCATCTTTCTTTACTGAAGAGGCTTATAAATCCTTTATGAAGGAGACACATGAGCTGTGTCTTGATGCTAATCAAAGGAGGGAAATATCTAGTAGGCAAAGGAAAAAATGTGCAGAAATATCAAGGCAGAAGTAATATCAAATATAAGGCAAAGATAATTACTTCAGTTCCGTCTATGTATAATTTGGCAGGGGGAAGTCATAGTAAATAGGGCCAAAATTGACAAAAGGATCCTAAGGGAAGCTGTAGATGGCAATTTACTATAAGGGCAGTATAATTCACACTTGTGATAGGTGTATAACTATGAGAGCAAAAAGAAATTATTGTCAAGTTTAAGATCAGAAACAAATGGAAATAATAAAATTTGGAGACAGTGAGACATTTTAGAGGACTGTTATAATAGCTTGGTGCATTAGATTATGCAGGTCTGAACTCAGATAAAAGCAGAAAAATGAAGAACAGAACATTTACCCAGCACTTCAATACATAGAATACAGAAGAGACTACCTACACCTTTTAATAAAAAGTACAGAGAAGATGGAAAACACTTACACTACAGAATTAGTAGGTCAGTACAATGACCAAGTGAATTTTGGAAGAAAAAAGTATAAGAAGCAAGGATAATCCCTATGCTTCTGACTTAGAAAATGTTATTATTCCTAACAGAATGAAGAATAATGGTAAACTTTTAGGTATGAGAGGAAGTGATTAATGCACAAACACACACACACACCATATAAAAATGTGGAGTTTTATTTTTAAACATGAAATGTATTTTTTGAAATACAGATATTTTATTATCAAAATGAAGAAATATTTAAAGCCATATGCATTTGGAATTTCCATGAGTAAGAGTAAAATGTATAAAGAAGTACTAATTTACAAAAATCCATTTAAATGGTAGACAGAGAAAGATTCTACTATGAAAGAAACAAAGATTGAACAATCAGAGGAAGTTGACTAGAATTTTGAAATATTATGAAAGCCAAGGAAGAAGAAAATTTAAGAGGTGGAATAATGAAATGTCAAATGCCATAGAGAGGCACATAAAATAAAATAAAAAGCATGCCCAAAGGCATTGGCAATATTCCAAGTCTTTGGCAACCTTAGTAAGAGCAGTTACAGCAGTTTCTGATGAGGACAGAAACCAGTTTGCATAGGATGTAGAAAGGTTGTAATCTTATAAGGCAGAAAGAGTAATGTATATTCCTCATTGAAAAAGTTTGGTTCTGAAGGAAAGAGAATAAATAAGACAATTATAAGAGTTCGCTAGGAGAGAGATCCAAGATGGCTGACCACTAGCAGCTCAGGCTTGTAGCTCCCAGTCAAAGCACAGAGAACGAGAGGACGCCACACTTTCAGATGAATCTTTCTTGCACAAGGACCAGGAGATTCCCAGAGGAGGAGCCCCATGGGTCACCAGCGCGACTCTTGCAGTCGGCTCTGCAGTTTTGCTGGTGCCCCTGTGCGGCGGTTCTTGGTGCAGAGTAAATGGGACTGGTTCCCCTTTTGGATGACATTTGGAGCTGATTGAAGAAGGGATTCAGACGGGAATCCAGATGGGAGACTCCCGGACAGAAAAGCACCAAGAATCTTGTTGCTGCTGTTTTAGCCGGCGCAGTGGGTTGCTCACATTTATGCCCTGGGAATTAACAAGTTGGACGTCCACTAAGAGACCTAGTTTGAAAGTTGGTAATTATAAAGACGACAGGTGGATATATTTACAATGATGGGAAGAAATCAGAGTAAAAATGCTGAGAATACTCAAAATCAGAATGCCTCTCCCTCTATAGAGGATCACAGTTCCTCATCAACAGGGGAACAAGGCCTGAGTGAGTGCATTCCAGTAACAGAATTAGGCTTCAGAAGGTGGATAATAAGAAACTTCTGTGAGTTAAAAGAACATGTTCTAGCCCAATGTAAAGAAACTAAGAACTTAGAAAAAATATTTGACGAAATCCTAACGAGAATAGACAATTTAGAGAGGAATGTAAGTGAATTAATGGAACTGAAGAATACTATACGAGAATGCCGAGAAGTATGCACAGGTTTTAACACTTGAATGGATCAAGCAGAAGAAAGGATATCAGAGGTCGAAGATCAACTTAATGAAATGAAACAAGAAGACAAGATTAGAGAAGAAAAAGTAAAAAGGAATGAGCAAAGTCTCCAAGAAATATGGGGCTATGTGAAAAGACCTATTTTACGTTTGATAGGTGTACCTGGATGTCATGAAGAGAATGAATCCAAGCTGGAAAGTATTCTTCATGATATTATTCAGGAAAACTTCCCTAACCTAGTAAGGTGGGACAATACTCATCTCCAGGTAATACA